>VXBS01007104.1:1852654-1891892 GCA_013400255.1 Sitta europaea
CCAGATTTTCTGTGAAAAGAAAAAAAAAAAAAAAAAAAAAAAAAAAAGCTGGTCTCCCAGAGCCACACCTAAGGCTATTGTGTTGATTTGAACACTTGTAAACCTGTTCCTTGCTTCTTGCAAATTCTTCCATCAAGCAAGCCATCACCTCCCCTGTTTGTCACTTCCCTGTCTACAGTATGGAGAGAAAAGCCTCCCCACTATCTCAGCATGGATTGATATTAAAGAGCAAGAGGTTCTGTTCTGGGATAATTTTTTTTCCAAGTTTTCTGCTGACATAAAAGATACCAGATACTCCTGGAGAGGGAGAAAAAGATTGTCCTTTAGAAAGTAAATGTAATTAGAAAAGTCTGTAGAGGAAATTATCTGATGGATTTTTCCTTTCTTTGATTCCTCTTGATTCCCTGAAAATTATTTCTTTCTGAATCAGTTGTTGACTGGAATAGCATTATTGTCTTACAGAAGGCTCACCAGACCTTATTTGTTTTGCTATGACTCTAAGAGATAACCTCACACCTTGTGTTACTCTGACTTGGAAAGAGATGCATTAGAGAGTTCCATTCTATCATTTGCAGAATACAATAAAGTACCCCTATCTTCATTGGAAAATCAAAATCTTTAGTGCCTTTAGCTCAGCAAGCTAAAACATCAACACATACTGTGAAACAGAATTCCAGGAGGTGATTCTGGTTGGTTGCTGTAGGGATAAATCTTTGGATTCAAGAAAACCCCATAAAGGGGGCTGAGGGGAGCTGCACTGGGCACTTCTTCCAGAATCCAGGGTCACTGGTTTACCTGGCCAGAATCCACAGATGAAGTATAAAGCCTTTGTCTTCACCTTTATAGTCAGAGCTGTGCTATGAATGCTCTGGTCACCTCTGGTTCAAAGGCTGATGACACACAAGGTGACTTTTCTAAAATCACTGAATATTCAGCATATTTATCCATGTATACACCCAGCTGCTTGTCTGTGCAATGAAAAATTAGTTTAGTGTTTTGATAAGTGATAGAAGAGACATCTATATATTTCAAACTAAAATGACAAAATAACTTGGCATATTTTCTTAGCAGGATCACATGGTACTAAAAATGTTTTATGGAGGAAATATTTTAAGCTATAAAATATTCTGTTTGTTTTTTTCTGCCTACTGAGATAACAGCAGAATGTTTTGTCTACACATAACCAGTCTTCATTAGCTGCTGGAGATGTAATATTGATACAAACTTCTTGGAACTTCAGCTCAAAAAAGAGATAATTTATAATGCTTTGGATGGGAAGTTTCCAAGAAAGGAAAGGGGGCTGATTGGTTTTCCTCTTTTTTATTTTTTTAGGGTTGTTTGTGCTTAGAATATCCTTAAAATTAGTATAGTATACAATAATTAGTGTGTTACTTCTCTTTGGATTTATTTCCATCTGTATGCTTAGACCTCTTATTTAAACTGTTGGTACTATTAGCCACCAGCAATATAACTAATTGTCTTTATCATGCTAAGGACTCAATGCCATTTATGAATATGATTTTGTTTCACTAGATGATAGATAAACAGGCTAAGGCAATCCATGGCTGAAGACTTCACAGTTACAGTATCCCACAGAACAATATATTTTATTACACAAACAGATAAACATTACATAGGGACAGCAGATTTTTTTTATTTGATTCATTTAATTTGATTTGGTTTATTTAATTTGTTTAAATATTAAGTAAGTGGTGCTCAGTAAAAAATGGAAGGAGATTATTTGATTAGGAAAACAAACAACAGGAGAGATGAGAAGTGAAGCACTGGAGAGAATTCAGCAGGGATAAGAGAAAGGGAAATAAGGCAAGGTGAAGTGTCAAAGAGAAAGTTAGGAGGAAATATATGGAATGAAAACTGTAGTAAAAGTCCTGAACACATCATAACACATGATATTACCTCTAGGTATTGTACTGGTCTGTCTGCAGATAACTGTGGGATTTTCTATAAATGTGAGGGACGAGACCGGCATAAAGCAAACTTGACATCAGGAATCCAGAAGGAACTTAAATTCACTCCTCTTATCCTCATGGCAACTGAGGTCCTTGGTATCTGCAACTTTCTCTGGCAAGGGAAAGCAAGGGGAACTGTTAGAGAGCAGATCTGTCTCCTGTCACATCTCATACTGGAGTGGTTGCTTTCCATGCCACCTTAATCAAAACACTGTTTAATCAAAACAACATGAAAACTACATGTGTCTTTTGACACTGACAGTGGTTCATTTATAGCTAGTCAGGGCCATATAAATATTTGGAAAAATTAGTTGTTTCCCTATAGTGCTTCTAGAGAGGAAATCTCAGTCTGGAGTCTGGTCTTTCACAATTTTTTTTAATGAAGTTGAGCCTGTGCCATCTGCTAGCCCTCCAGATTACTTGGTGAACTTCCATGTTGCTGCTCACATAAATTGATCCATAATTTAGGTTTTATTCTAGTACTCACCTTGAGGCATTTCTTCACTGATTCCAGTGAGGACATAGGTTGTCTCTTGCTGTAGTCACTGCACTGTCATTATTCTTTAAGAGCAAAAGCCTAAAGGAAAAACAGTTAAATACATTTCCTGTCATAAACCTGAAATCTGGAGCCAGTACCTTAAAATGCAAGAACAAGCCATTAAAAACTGACCACAAACATGAAACAACTGTTTTAATTTGTTACCAAAACCAGTTTATCAGATTAAGATGGCTGATTGGCTTTCCTAATGTTTGTGCTGCAAACTTTTTCTGGTCTTTGATTTGCTGTGCGGGGATGTCTTCGTGTAACTGGTTTAAGAGCCTGACCATTAGTTATGAGAAATAATTTTTTGTTGTTCTTATGAATAGAAAGGAAAGCCGAGCTTCATTTTTACTCTGTTTGTTACCTTTAATGTGAACACTCCAAGATAGCCAATCCCTACAGCAGAGTTATGGAATCTGCCCTTGACTCCAGGTGAGGATGTGGAGGATTGTCCTGCCTCACAGAGAGAGGACCTGGACAGGCTTGAGAGGTGGCCCCAGGCGAGCATCCTGAAGTTCAGCAAGGCCAAGTGTGAGATGCTGCTGGAGCAATGCCAGACACAGACACTGCACGGGGGAGAATGGATGGAGAGCAATTTGGGGAGAAGGATTTGGGGGTGTTAGCTGAGGAGAAACTCAACAGGAGCCAGCAAGGGAGCAAGCAGCCTGGAGAGCCAGCCGTGCCCTGGGCTGTGTCCAAGGCAGGAGGTCCAGGGCGGTCGCGCCCCTCTGCCCTGCCCAGGTGAGAACTCACCTGCGTTCTGCACCCAGCTCCTGAGCTCAGCTCAGGAACGACAGGGAGCTGCTGGAGAGAGTCCAGAGGAGGAGAGGCATGGAGCATCTCTGCTTTGATGTAACTGAGACTGTTCAGCCTGGAGAATGGAACATTTTGGGGAAACCCTAAAGGAGGCTGTCCTGGTTTAGAGCAAATTTGGGAAGAAACCTCCGAATGGGGTCCCCCTAGAAAGGAATTCCAAATGGCCCCTCCTCCAACTGGTTCCGGAAAAGATTTTTTCAGAGGGAAGTGGAGAAAACCGTTTATTTAAGAGTCGTATCGGTGCGCGCAGGGCGAGCAGCCCCGGCAGGCCCAGCCCCGCTCTGCCCGGGCCCGGCCCAGGCGGGCTCTGCGGGGCNCAGACCCAGTTTTAAAGGTGCAAAACTTATTTCTGAGCTAAACAGACGAGTGGGGATACATTTCAGCACCAATCCAGGAGCAGGACCTACACGAGAGATGGAGAGGGACTTTCTTTAAGGGCACAAGGCAAGGGGGAATGGCTCCAAACTGATAGAGAGTAGGTTTAGATTGGATACTAGGAAAAAATTCTTCCCTGTGAATGTGGTGAGACCCTGGCCCAGGGTGCCCAGAGCAGCTGTGGGTGCCCCATCCCTGGCTGTGTCCAAGGCCAGGCTGGATGGGAACAGTGCAAGGTGTCCCTGCCCAGGGCAGGGGGTTTGGAACAAGATGAACTTTAATGTCCTTTCAAAACCTTTCTATGATTCTGGGATTCTATGGTTTCTACCCCAGAGATCTGGCATCTGTAGTAATTGTTTAGCTAGTCCTACAAAGTTGTAAAAATGAACTTATGTTTGCAGAGGGCTCTGAGACCATGAGATGAAAGGTTCTGAATAAGTACAAAGTATAATTATTAGCTAGTGTTTAACAAGGTTTTATGATTAGCACTCTGCCTGTGTAAACAATATTTACCTTAGAGTTAATACAGGGTGAGGTCTGGGCATCCCACACAATCTTTTTGCACTTCCACTGAATCTCACCAAGGAACATTTGAGATCTTTGTCTTCAATGTGTTGCAGCTCAGTCCAAACTCTCAAATGAGGCTACTTTGTTGATAAAACATTGTTTACTTAAATCTTGGAAACAGTCAGGAAAGAACCACTTGGTTTCAACAGCTGCTTTTACAAGGGTGTCTTGGCAAGAAGTAGTTTGTTTAACCATCAACACAGAATTAACAAGTGAAGGTACTCTTAAAAATTTCTTCAGGTTCTCTAAAGAAATGCATATTTAAAAGGAAGTCTCTGAGTTTGATTTATCCATTACGCTGTAATACACACTAAAGAAATCTATTTCTGGCTCAAATCAGCAATTCTAGGGTTTCTGAGGAGTTTTGCAGTAACAGGGTATTTAATTCCTCCTTGCTGTTGGTATGTGACCACCCCAGGACAAGCTACATGGCACAACATTGACAGTGGTCAAGTTATAATTAATTTCCTTGAGGATTTTTGTTTGTAGTTCTTAGTGCTCCAATTATCATTGAGGATGCAATTCATGCACTTCATATTTTAAAGGAGTTATTTAAGGCAATAAAATTCAGCAGGTAACAGAGGTACACTTTAATTGACATGAATATTGTGATCACACGTGCACATTGACCTCTCTATATCCATCTCATACTGTAAGTTGTTGCTCATTGTATTTCTTTTAGATTTGTGTAGTAGTTTTGATGGCAATAAGAACTCAGAATACCTTTCTCCTCCTTGTCAGAATGGACACTCAGAAATTTCTGCTTTAAAGTTCAGTTGAGCTTCTCTATAAACTACATAAGTTGTTTTTTTCCTCATTACTTAAGGAGAAAAAAGAGTTCTGTTTTAACTCAGCTGCACAGGGGTTAGAGAGAAAAAAATTATAAAAAGAAAAATAAAAAGGGTGATTTAAAAGCTTATAGCATCAAAGAGAATTTGCTAGCTTTCAGTATTTCACAGTACTTACCATGAAGGTCAGCATGTGTCTTCCTCTTTGTTTGAAACCTGTCCAATTTCCATTCAGCTGCAGCTGCTTCAAATGCCTTTTGTTCATATACAGGTTTGAGCAACTCCAGAATATTGTAGAGAAGGGAAGAGGAACCTGCTGACAAACCTGAAGGCCTTGTGAAGCCTGTCACAAAGCACAAGGTGTGTTCCTGTGAAGGTTGTCCCAAGGGTGGGCAGAGCAGCAGCATTTCCACTGGCTAACTCTGCCCAGAAGAGCTGTAAATAGAATCTTTTCTCTCCCTGGTGCCAGCTAGGTGCTAGATTTGTGATCATGGCACTTACAGTTCAGCTCTGCTCAAACAGCTCCCATGCCAGAGTAGGTGAAAAGAGCAAGGAAGCTTCTCCAGATCTCAGCACGGGGGATAGAGAAGATGGGATGATGAATTCATTACAGGCACAGAGTGTTTGTGGCTGAAGTAAATATTTCTCCTGGGCCACATCCTTTTCTATCTTCCCTGATAAATGAACTGGCATCAGTGGATATATTGAAAAAGGCTTTATGCTTTTTATCCAGACATAAAGACAGAGCAAAGACATGTATTTTTCACTCAACCCAAAACTTATTAATCACAGCTTTGTCTGTGTAAGCTCTGAGGATCCAGGTCTAAAACACTAATAATTAAAAATAAGGTGTTTTCCCTTTACCACTTTGCCTTAGTCTGCCATGCAATGATCTGTCCAAGAGAAGAAAACTTCAGCAGATAACACCCAGAGCAAAGAATGCATAGCCCTGGAAATAGGCAGCTGACTTTCCAGCACATCTCTCTTGTCTTTGCTGAACTGGAGGCTCCAAGTCAATAATTGTAGTGGTTTTGGTGTACACAGTAGTGTATTAGGGTGGAGGTTTGGGGTGGTTTTTTTTGGGAGGGGGGCTCAGGTGTTTTGGAGGTTTGTAGATTTGGGGGTTCTTTTTCAAGGGTTATTTATATTGATAAAAGATTTCTGCTTTCCTTGATAAAAATAAAGGCAAACCAAGAATACCTCAACATTTTTTATGCAGGTGTTCATCTGTGCACATGACTGATTTTCAGTGGCCACCAGGAGTGTTGCGTGCGAGCCGATGATTCTCTTGCAAGCTTCCAGTCCAAAGGAGAGAGAGGGAACCACAGGAATCAACAAATGGAGGGGAAGCTCAAAGTGAGAGCAGATCAAAAGAGTCAATAAACAGCACTTCCAAACCAGCAAACATCTGTCTGTTACCAAAGCTCTGTTGCAATAGCATTTTCAGAGGAGAAAGCAAGAAGGTCAATCTAGAGATCTGTTAGCTGTGTTTATCCAGCCTTTAAAGCATTAAAACCATTCAATTTACAAGCTCAAAACCAAGACAGCCTTCTTCCCTGGCCTGTGTATTCAGCTAGTCTTGAGCAGTGCTCTTTGAAATGTGTCTGGGTTATGATGCCTTGCACCTGCTTTTGGCTTTGCTCTTCGTTCCACCAGTGCTGCTTTATGATTTTTAAGTAGGCATCAAGTGATTGCACTTAGCTTTAAAATAAACCAAAAAATACATCAACAAACAAAAGTAAGCAGAGTTTAGCTTGGTTTCACTAAGTTTTGGCTTTGTAGGACTAGCAAAAGAAAACCTGATGTATTCAAAACCATCCACGGGTGATGCAGAGTGTACATGACAGATGTGCTAAATAAATTGATGCTGTCTTGTATAAAGCTGAAGTTATCTTCTGCTCGAGATGTAAGTGACTTGTTAACACCTCAGATACAGACAGCCTGCATGCCCTGGAATTAGGAGAGTGGCAATTGTGAACGAGCTGCTTTGCCTCCAGGAGTGGAAGGTAGGGGGAAGGAGCTATGGACAGTAATATTTTTATTAAGGTTTTTTGATCACACATCAAAAAGCAATCTGAGTTTTTCGAGGGCAGTAACTTAAGACTTTGAGGAAAATATTCCTGCCTATCTAGATACTGAGTTTATACCACAAAACACAAAGTTGTGCAATCTTGTTTTACTTCTGAAGTAATTTCCACCCCTTTTTGAGTCTGTCAAACTTTTTTGGCTTCTGCCTCTTGACGTGGCTGTACCAGTTCCTCAGAGTTGCTGGCATTTGGGGGAACTTCTATTGTACCCTAAAATGTTTTGTGGGGTTTCTGTTTGGAGCTGGGAGGGGAGGCAGGTGTGAGAGGGCCTAACTTTAGTTTCTTCCTGTGCAGTGAGACAGGCTGGAGCCGCACAGGGCTGGCAGAGCCTGCGTTCAGGGCAGGGAAGCTGCACTTCCAGCCCCAGGCTTTAACGAGAGCCGGGAGGTGATAATGGAGTGAGTCACCCGGCCCACAGTGTGGAGTCTGGGGACAGCCTGCTCCTGAGGTTCCAGCAGAGCACTAATTCCTGCCCCAGGACGCACTGATTAGACTGTTCTCAGCACCTTCGGGGTTTTCCTTATGGTACCAGAGTGTCAGTCCTAAGCCGTGTCTTGTTCAGAAAGCAGCACTAATCGGGTCTTCTGGGGGTTTGTCTGTTGGGTTTTTCTGGGGGACTTTGTTGTTGTGATTTTTAAATTTCTCTTCGCCTTTGGTGATTTTTAGAGCAGTTGCTTATGCACCCATAGAGGAGGAGCAGTATAGTGTTGAATTGTCTGTGTTTAAAATTCTGCAGTGTTTTAGGAGCTTTAGAATGAAAGCCGATATTGATAAAATTGAAGGGAACTTTAATAATAGACATTTAACAAGTTCAGGGTAAATGTAGTGCTGTTGCAGTGTGCCTCTAAACTGGCAGGAGATTTTCTTTAAGTAGGTGACTTTTTAATTTTGATTATTATTTTTTGTTTATTTGGAAGGTGGGGATTTTTTCTTTGGGTTTTTGGTGTGCCCTTTGGTAGGGGATGTTGTATGCTTGGGTATTTTGTGTCGGGGGGGAAGTATTTTTGTTTGGTTATTGTTTAGAGGAGTGGAAATACAAGCAAACCAGTAGGCAAAGAGCAGTGCTTGATTTAACCTTTGATTTCCATGCCCCTCATCCACTTTCTCTATTTAAGGTCTTTTCCTTAAGCTTAAGGATTGTCTCCAAGATTTTAAAAAAATTAAAAATATAAAAAAAGTCACTAATTTTTTATCAAAATGCTTCTTGGAGTCATGCTAGGAGAGTGTGAGTAGTTTCTGGCTGACTCACTACCAAAGTTACTTGTACTGAGAGGCAGTAAAGGGGAAATTTATCAGTATTTGTGCCCATTTTTCTAAGTCATTTGTTTGGTGACAGAGATTGCTAGGCTTGACCAAAGAGAAATCTCTCTGCAAATAACTACAGGACCAAGTTCTCTAATAAAATAGGCTGGTATAAATCTCTGGAAAGGCTGCTGATGTCCAACAGTGCCAATAAACTACACTTCCTATGGCCTTACACACAGTTTACAATAGCAAACACTTTGGGACAAATAATCTATGCTTCAAGCTTAACACTTGAGTATCTCTCTCGTAAATTGTTTGTAAAAGATGCTGGATTAACTAAGATACCTTATGTAAATTAAGCAAAGGACTACTCTGTGGTTGTGTAGCCTTAACTGGCACAAAAGCTACTGAAAACCCAACACAACTACTAAACTATTGTCCAGATTCTCAGTCTCCCCAAGAATAGATCTTGTCAATAATGTTGTCCTTAGATTTGTTATTTGCTTTTAATTTCTTAAAGGGAAGGTGATACTTTCAAGTGTGTCAAAGAAGTGATTTGTTGAAATAATCATTGTGCATGTGCTTATCTGAAGGATATAATATAATTTGCCTAAGTATGAGTATGCAACAAATAAAATGGGAACATCTATCACTGGTGTGCAGTATGCCCAAACTAGCTGAGAGAGTCATTGATTTTAATTATTTGATCTTTCGCCTTAATTTTCTGCCAGATGGGTTCTCTGTGCTGTTTTAAGATGGGCTTACAGCCAGATGTGGGACACAGAAATGATTGCTCCTTCATAAATGGGTACTTTCAGACATTATTCTACCCATCAGTTTTAGAATACTTAGATCTCAGCTCTTATTTCCCAAAGACAACTCGGCATTGTGTGTGAACCAGTATGGCAGAGCCATAACCATGATTTCCATCTTGTTGTACTGTGTGGACAAAGGCAGCTCCCAGTCTGAGGCACCACATTCCCTTCTCTCTGGTCCCTGGACTTTTACTTATGGCAATGGATATTGATAATCTTCATTCAGCACTTCAACCTGCTCTTGGGAGTAGGTGGAAAGATGTCAGCAGGTAGTGGGGGAAGACAGAGGCACCTGGCCCCACCTGCCTGCACAATTAGGGCTTTGAGGGCAGATGTGAATCAAAGATGTGTGCATGAAGTCACTCCATCAGCAGGGCAGCTGGACATGCAGCAGACATGGAGGTTCTAAGAGGCATTCTATTAAACTTTCCACTCATTAAGATGCTCCCCATGGGGAGAGGGTGTGGTTTGAAAGAGTGGACTCTACATGTCCTCCACAAATTTAATGAGATAACAAGATCCAGCACAGTGCCCAAAGCAGCAAGTGTTGGCTTGGCTGAAATGATTTCTCTGCTGGCATTGTATATCCTAACTCTCCCAAATCTTCTTTCAACTTCCCCAGAAAAAAACCTATCTGCTTTGTGTTCTAAAGAGCCTCCTGGTATCCCTTCTCCCACATGCTTTTCTCCTTCCATCAGACACCTTCCCTAAGCTTCCCCATGTTGGTGCCATCTCTCCAATGCTGTCAATGGCCACTCTGCCCATGCTCTTTCTGGTTTTTAGCTCTGACAGCCTTCACACATGAGAGTGCACAGCCACCAACTGGTGTTTGGGACCAGGCAGCAGCTCCTCATCTTCTTGGAAGAAATTGCCTTGTGGAAGGCTCTGCCTGCCAAGGCTCGAGTTCTGCAGCACAAGCTCCTCATGCTTGGCCCAGGGCAGACACAACGTTCTGCCTGCCACTCTCTGAGCAGCCAAGGCCTAAATGCTTCTTTGTAAAGAGTGTGTTTACTTTATATGAACCTAAGACATTTCAAAAACCTGATTCTAATCAATAAGTTAAAGGATAGCTAGATATTTTAGGGGATACAAGAATGGTTTACTTTATCCTACCTTTAAATATTAAGGTTAGTTGGTAGAACAAAGACAGTACAGAAATTAATGGAGTGTATATATAAAATGGGAATGGTGTCAGAGACAACTTTCTTAAGCATTGTGAGTACTGCTGACGTAAAACAAAGTAATATTTTTTTCATTGTTGTGCTCTTATGAGTGCCTGTGAACTTGTTGGAAAGCCAGAGATGAAGTTTAGGGTATTTTTGGGAGGGTATGTACAAAGAATAGGTGCAGATTGTCATTTTCATGTTTATAAATCACTTCAATAATCTTGACCCGAAGAAATTTATTGAATCTAGTGCTATCTTTCATGTGAAATAGCATGTCTGTAGTCTACAGCTTTAAAGGATCTATTTTTTCCACCACTGTATATTGTAGAATTCTATCCTTTCCTAATATGGTATTTGAGAGATGTTTTAAAAATAAATCATATTGACATTTGGATTTAATTATAAATTTCAAAGATAGGAACACATAGTTTATACAATATTTCAGCACGATGTTCATCTGAGCAGTACACAATGAAAACTTTTTATTAAATTTACTTTATTCAAGAAGCTCCAGCACTTAGGTTTTTGGGAGTTTTTCTATTGATATGGAGAGAGATCAAAACAGTTGTCTGCTGCAATTAGCAGCTGACTCTTCTGTACAGAAATAAACCTGAGGGATGGTCATAAGGTACTCAAGCCATGGAGTTAATGCAAATTAGCTTTTCTTTGCCATTTATTAGAAGGTGCTGTGGAAGGAAGTAGTTGTAACACTGCTGAACCTCAGGAGGGGTGAAAACGTGGGGGCTGTACTTGCAGAGAGCTGTGTGTGCTTCTCTTTGGGACTGTAAAGCCAAGCCCACAGTGCCACTTGCAGTGTGGGGCTCCCCAGACCAGACTGCCACTGGACTGCCACTTTGGAGTGAGTCCAGGGAGGTTTGGCTGGTTTGGATCTTGAGGGGCTGAAGGGATGATGAGCAGCTGAGAGCTGGATTTGCTGCTGGGATAATGAAGAGAAGAGGAAGCCAGGCTCTTTTCAGGGGTGTGTGATGGAAGGGCAGAAGTAAACGTGAGAACATTGGAACCTCCAATTTGACATAAGAGGAAACTATTTGGGGATAGTTAGACACTGCTACAGGGATTTGTAGAGGTTATAAGCTCTCCATTCCTGGCAACAGACAAAACTTGACAGAAGAAGAGCCTGAGGAATCTGCTGCAACTTTGAGCAGCAGGTTGGGTTTGGTGGCCTCCAGGCATCCCTTCCCAGCTGCATGGTTTTCTGCTTTTCAGCAAGCAGTGAAAGAAAAATGAAAAGCAACAACCAATGCTCATTAAGAGTTTACAAAGACCAATTAGTGTCTTCTAAGACATTATGACATTCTAAGACTTTTAACAGCCATGTATTTTCTGGTTTTGCACTGAAAAGTGTGCCTCCCGAAAACTGAGTGAGTGCTACAGTGAGCTGGGGCTTTCCAGGGTATCCCACAAATACTATACAATGCAGCATGATCCTGATGCTCAAAATTCTTACTTCATGAAGTATATTTTGCTTTCCAGCCATTAGCTACAACATTTTTGTTTTATTATAGACATTTCTCCCACCTTTTCAAGTTCCTTTATACTTTTACTTTTGTCATCTCTTCTGACTAGCACCCCCTTTTTATAATGTTGTACACTCTGAGCACACTTCTTTATGGAAAAGAGTGTGATAGATTCAATAGAATTTTTCTTTAAGTCTACCAAATTGATCTATAAGACCCTTGTGTCATATCTCCCAAAATACACTGATGTATGGGAATCTTCCAAATCTATAGTCTCCAGGGGAGCTTTAATGACTTCCTGGATGTAATCCAATGTCTTGTAGGACTCTGAAGGATACTTTGTCTTCCTAATGTTACTGCTTCTAATATTTAGCAACAGTTAGAACTCAAAATACAGATGAATAAATATATACAAAAGAGAGAAGAAAAATGGGAATGGTGAAATAACATTCCATCACCACTTTCTTGGAAGAGATTGATGAGACTGAGGAAGCAAGAGATTGCTTGAGGCATTGAATCAGACAGCTGGATGGGGTGGAGGTGGAACAGCTGAAAGTGCAGGTGTAGAATTCTGTTCTCCTGGAGACAGGATTGGTGTGGTGAAATTAGAAAGAAAAGATGTGGGAAAGCAAAAACATGCAGAAAATGAAGAATACTATCCTGATCATGGAAGCATGGTGAAGTTGGAGGAGGAAACATTGCTGGTTTTTAGGCTAAGCTGGAGCAGGAATTTAGCTGAAGTAAACCTAGTGGTGAGGAAGAGTAGCAAAAATTAGTTATGAAACCCAGAAGGTATGACAATAATCATGCTGATGAAAACACCCTGAAAATTGTAAATACCATGTTCAGTAAGGGTTTTTTTCCCTCTTATTTACATGTTGGTGAAAATACAAATTTTAGTAAGACCCTGAAAAAAGTCAATGATAAGACATGGGAAGGTGTAAATAATTACAAACCATATCTCTGAGACTGCCCTCTGCAGAGGTGCAACAGGCACTTCCACTGAAATATTAAACTGTCCTTACTGTAATATAGATGAACAGAGTGGAATAAATTATTCTCCATTTCAGATTAAGTATGTGCATAATCTCTAAATTTTCTAAAGACATTGGACTAATTTTTATTATTCTGAACAACTAGGGTAGAAATGTGTTGGTTAACAGGTTTTGCATGATTTATCTGTCAGTCAGATCTTGAAATAACTTGATCTGTTTTATATGAGTGATTACTTTACAAACTTTAGGAAGCTTCATTTTTGACTCTTCATTGGATCTAGCACTCAAACTGATCAGAACAGCAATGAAGTGATTCCTTTGAGCAGTCAATCTGGCCAGCTAGGGACAGAGAAGGGTGGGGCAGACCTGAAGGGGCAGTTCAGTGGAAGGCATCCCCCTTCCCAGACTGCAGTGCATGTTCCTTTTTGATGGAAAAGAGAGGACAAACATCCAGGAAATGACACTGAAGCACTTTTGACCAAATTAGTACAAGATTAGATCTGAGCCCTGTTCATTGCAGTTGCTCTGGGCTGCTTTGGTTTTCACAGACAATGAAGACTCCTGAGATGCTTGTAAAACTTTGAATACCAAAGTGTTCCCCAGGTTGCCAGTGACCAAATTGTAATTCTGCAATCTTATTAATCTTCAAAAGGCAGTTAAATTTGTTCAATTACTTCCATACGTTTTGTTGTTGTTGGCTTAAGGGTTTTTTTGGGTTTTGTTGTATTCAAACATTTAATGAGAGATTTATGCAATCTACTAAGATTACAGCTCAGATTTCTTTAGCAAGTGGAAATGAAGTGGAAAGCTGTCAGACAAGTTACTGGTTTAATTTCAGCACAAAATCTGCACTTCTGAAATTTTAATTTAGGTAGCTGGCTGCATCTTCAGTGGCTAAAAGGAGTTTGATTCTATCCAAAAGCACTTGAAGGACAGCCTGCACCTGAGGTAACGTTTTTGGCCACTCAGAAAAGGAAAATGGTTCACTCAAGCTTAAGCTATGTCTCTTTATATACATGAAGATAATATCTTGCAAAGTTTTAAATATTGATTTCCATTAGGTTTCCCAATATGAAGATCCAAAAATGGTAGTTAGGATCTTTGGAAAAATACTTTCCTGTAGTCTGTAACTCGTTTAAACATTTGAAATCAAACAGGTGAAAAAGCCCCTTGACCATAAGCATGATAGTTGCCTTTTTGTATTGCAGTGGGAGTTCTACACCCATCAGCATCCTGGGAAGCAGCAGCAAGTCTAAACCAAATAAACTTCAGTGGCAATTTCTTGTCCTGGCTTACGAATATTAAAATTGCAAGTGTCTAATTAAAGTACTTAGAAATGAATTCAATATTGTTATTTGACAAAGAACCATCTTTACTCAATATTCAATAGATTATGATTTTATCTTTCTAGTAACACATTTGTATTTTTTTCTTTTTAATCCAACAATGATAAATTTATTTGGAGACTGGAACTTTTTGGCCGTTTCTGTTTGTACTGTGTAAATATTTTGGAAATAAATAAATATTATCTTCGTCTTTTAGAGGATGTTTGGAGTTTCTATATGACAGTAAAAGACTACTGCACAGACTGTGAAGGCTCATGTGCATCTGACTTTTATGTCAGCTATTACACACTTTGATTTTACAAAATTATGAAAGAAAAGAAGGCATTTTCCACTGACTTTTTATTTCATAGTGATATTTTTTTGCTGTCAGGAGAAGATTTTTCAATTATTATTTTCTTGCTGAAATGTTTGCAGAGTCTTGTTGGTGAGGTTTAGGGTGATAGAAATGACGTAGTAAAAAACATTTAAAGCATAGTTTTTGTTAGTAAGCAAACTGAAACAAGAAAATTGAATGTAGGTCATAATGCAGCATATGTGGAGAAAATCCAATTTTTCTATAAGCTAGTGAAATTAATCGGGACAATTGGTTTGTTTATATTTTTCTTTAATAATTTCTGTAATGATCACACTCCTTCAAAACACAAGAAAGAAGTAGAAACACCTTCCACTGCACCAATAAACTTCTGTCTGTTATCTTGCAATCCTTTGAAAATCTTAACCCAGTTGAAGCCTTCTTTAATCTAAAATTTTCAGAAGAACAAAAAGATGGGTGTGTGGTGTGATGGTTTCCATTCAGGGTGACTCTCCATTTTTCCTGTTTGCCTGGAAAGACAGATCAGTGCAGGACAAGAGTGAGAATGAAACAACAGAGCTGGAAGCACTGGTAACATGAATATCGATGTCAAAGGGGGAGAGCAGCCTGAGTGAGCTTTGGGTGCTCTTCCAAGAAGGGTGACAAGTGGATATGCCTCACCCTGGCCACTTCTTTCCAAAATTCTCTATGGAATTTGTGTGGGAAAGCAAAGTGAAGATTATTCTAACTTTGGGTAGAAAAAGGAGCATGTCTTCTGGATGCCAGCATGGTGCCCTCAGGTCAGTTTGGTGTGCAGGCATTTGCAAGGTTTCAGCTCCCTCCTATCTCACTGGTCCTTCAGAAGGAATACATTGCAGTGCCAAGAGCCACTTGGAAATCCATTAAACACAAGTAAAACTGTCGAGCCCATTTCTTCCGCTCCTGTCTGTTCCGTACAAAGCAAGAAAAAACACATCTGTTTTTAAAACACTCACTTGCTTCCTTTGTTGCTAAGATGTTTCTGCTGTAGCTGAGCAGCTCTGCTGCTGTTAGAGCCCTGTGCCTTTCAGTTTCCACAGTGGAAAACCCGAACAGAATAATCAGGACAAACTCGTTTGGCTGCACTGCAGCCAGCTTGTAGCCCAGGTCCCAGACCCAAAAGTATTGTTTAAAGGACTCTGCATTTGCTTCATCTGGAAAGCTGCAACAACTTGAGCCTTCCTTCCACTCTCCCTTTTTTTTTTTTTTCCTTCTCTCTTTTTGGTTTCCTACACACACACTTGATATCATTGCCATGTTCAGGAATGCAAGCTCTGTTGAAGCTGCACTCTGCTCTTGCAAAGCACAGCCTCCACCCCTGTCCTGATGCTGTGCACACACACTGAGCATCGCCGGGACTTTGCAAGCAAAAAGGAGCTGTGAGAGCAGCAGAGTTGAGACCAGGATCCTCTCCAGAGCTTCCCTAGGATAGTTATTCAATCATGGCTTCTAAAACTGTGAATTACTGCAGTTCTTAAAATCAGAGTGCTGAGTCAACTAACGTGGCTGTTAATGAACCCAGCAGGAGCAAATTTCATTTTCTGTGGGGTTTTTGCCCCTCCATATCAGTGCAGTTAAGCTTCTCTATTATAGGAAACTCTTCCTTAACACACTATTTCCTCCAATAACACTATTGTGCTTTCCTTAGCACACTATTTCTTTAAAAGCAGGCAAAGAGGGTTTTTTCCCTCAGGAATTTGTTTGCAGATCTGCATTCCCAGGCCTTTGACTTGCATGGGATATCTGTTGCATGTAAATTACAGAGCAGCTGCTCAAAATCCCAGTGGTTTGTTTCTCTTCAGATCTTGTTAAGGACAGAGGAAACATAAAATCCATTGTTAATCTAATTAAATTAATTAAATTCTAAACAGTCAAATTAAATACTTATTAGTCTAATAACAATGCTGCTAATACTTCTGGTTGCAATTATATGCAGTTAATGTACAAACAAACTCCGTGGTATTTATCCTTTCCTAGCATGCTACCTTTACCCTTTCACTGCCCCTCTGGGTCCAAGGCTTAAAAGTTTCTGTTTGGCAAAGGTGCAAGGGCTTGGCAAGTGATTGGCATCCCAAGCCCTTTACCAGGAGGAAGAGGAGAATGTGAGTTGTTGTTTCTTCCTTTTTCTCTGTTTCCATAATACGGCCATTTTAATATCTGTCAACATGTCCTATACCTTGTTTTATACTTCATTGGTCTGCAGGCTTCATGTTGCATTAAAATTTACCATATCCATTCTGAATGTATTGAGTATTTTTCTTTTTTTTAACCCCTAAAATAATGTTTGACCAGTCCTTTAACTGACTGTGGCAGAGAGGTCTATAGCCCTGGAATCACCCTGCACCCTGCTGCTATTGCCCTGTGCCTGCCACACCTGCTTGCTGCAGCTGATTCAGGATCCTTTTAACCAAAGGACCAGAGAATTTTTCTCTGCATTTGCACCTAGGAAGACTGGTACTCTGAGGGGAGACCGTTTCATTTTAGTATAACAGGCATGGCCACACACTTCAGTGTAGAGGATCCTGTGTGTTTGGCACGCCTGCAGGGAGAGAGGAAGGGAAAGGAGATGCCCAGGTGTGAAGTACTGCCTCATTCCTCACTTCTGCAGGGAGATGTGAAATTAAGGCATCCTTTACTTTTTCTCTTTTCCCCCACTTTTACTTTTTCTGTGATGCTGCTATTCATAAAATCTCTGTTGTTCTAAAAGCTATGAGGTGCTTTCTGACAGGGAAGTGGACTTCAAAGAGCATTCTTCTGGACTCCTCAGGGTTTGCAAAGGAAATATTTGGCACAAATACTGTAACCTGTAATATTGTATAATTGTAAGTTTGGGACAGCCAGAGGAGCTATCAAAATGGCCACTATATTTGGAAGTCAACTTCTTAAGTAAAAACCTTTTTAGCAAAGGTATCTATTTATGTTTACATACCTTTCAATGTTACAGGTAATAAACTAATAACTTCACTAGGACACAAGGTTTCTCTCTGAAAAAAGTTATTCATTATTATGATTAATATGATGAATTTTTATTTATGAAAACGGTCAGAAGGGTGTGTTGTATCAGGAGAGAGGTGGGTATGACCCTTCCTTTACTTAGCTTGACTGTTCTAGCCTCCACACACAAGCAGGATCCAATTCATAAAGCAGGTAGTGGTATTAAGGTGCTGTTATGCTGGGCCAGCCCAGCCCAAGCTCTTGTGCCTTGCAATTGGAAAAGTGGATTTTCACCCTGTTTCTACCTGTTTGGTTTTTTTTAAGGTTTTAAAATTTGACTCTTAATCTACATGCTGTCACAATGACTGCAACCTGGAAAGTAGCAGCATTTCACCTGGTTTCTTCCAGGTGCTGGAAAACTCATGCAGTTTTCTTAGTCTACTGTGTTTATGGAGCCACTTTGAAATAAGAATTGTCTAAGAGTGCCTCCAAGAGTGATTCTTTTTATGAAATATATTTATCAGGAGCCTGAAAATGTCTTCTCTTAAGGTGTAAGTCAACCAGCAGAGAGTCAATTGTGTGAAGAAGTGAAGAACAGATACCTGTCTGTAAATCTGGTGCCATGACTCGTCAGAAAAAGATGGCTCTGCTGAGGTATTTTTTCAGTGTAAAAAAATAGTTTAGAGGATTGAACTAATAACATATTTCATGTTTTGAAACTATGGCATCTAGACAAAGGATGGAAAATTCCGGAAATGGTGTGCATGTTCAAATCTGTCCTACCTAGCTTTTATTAGTAGTATGAGACTGGCGTGTGACAGGTTAGGAGGAAGTAGAGAGCACTGAAAGACCTTTTGAATGGTAACTTCAAACAGTCTCTCTTCTCTTTGGTTATCAGCCCATTTAGGTGTTTTATAAATAGCAAAGAGAGATTGTCAGATACTTTCAATAGGAAAGAGCAGGGGCAGGACAGGGAAGTAATAACTTATATGAGATACTGATCATATTTCCATCAACAGAAAATGACTCATGATTCCTAAAAGCCTCCTTTATACTAGAATACATTGTAAAGAATTTTGTTTAAAAATTAAACAGAATGTCTAGCATTTCAGCAGCTTTAACTTCCTGGCTTGATTTCTAATGGACATTGTATAAATAAAACATATATTTCAAAGTTTGGCTTCTCCTCAGAAAAGCCTATGGGCAATTTTGGTGGAATATAGTTTTTCAGTGCAGTCATATTAATTTGCCAGTTGAACAATACCTTTGCATGCAAAGCAATGAGTAAGAAGTGTGCTTTGAGCTGGCAAGTCAGAATAAGGCACGTTGTGAAAACAAACATGCAGAAGAAAAAGCTCTCTGCAAAATGCAAAGCTAAATTGATGCCAGGTTTGCTGTTCTGAATAGCAGTGCACAGCAGCACAGTGAGATTTCAGTCAATTCACCACCTGTGAGTAATCCTCTAAATAAAGGTATAAATTTCACAGTAAATCCTTCTGCAAGGCTTTCTAAGCCCTGAGCATTAACAGGAAAATACACAGTGCACAATTCAATATGATCTACGGGGAAGAAGGAAGGTTAGAAGATAATCCCTCTGCCACTTTCTTGTCACACAGGCTGCTTGCATGTATTTGCATCAAAGAACCAGTCTCTTTTCTGCTGCGTTTGACTCCACAATCCAGAGTGCATCACAGGCACTGGAGGGCAGGCCTTAACTAGACACTGGAGAAAAGGAAAAGTCCTCTCAGGGAAAGCCTTCCAACCCTTTATTACTAAATTCTGGTGTCAGGGGTGGAGGCTCACAGTATTTTAGGAGCAGCAGAGCCACACTGGAGCCAAGAGAGGCAGAAGGTGAACACATCATGCAGTGATTGCTGACAGACTGTTTCAGCACAGTGACAGAAGACCACACCCCAGTGATATTTCTCTATTTGACACGTGTATGCATATACATGTGCTTTATCACTCGCTTTTTACATTTTAATTTGGCCGGAACAAAGCCTGGGGCGCGGTGTGTCCCAGCTTTAGCGCGGCTGTGCCTGCAGCAGGCGCTCCCTGGCCACTGCTGCTTCTGCTCAGCCCAGCTCTGCTCCTGCCTCGTGTGCCACAGCTCAGGCTCCCCCAGACAGGGTGGCTGCTGACCATGAGCATGAGCTTTCCCCTGAACCCAGGCCAGGCCCTGGCTGGGAGGGTAAGCCTTCGAGGGAGCCAGAACTGTGCCAGGGAACATGCCAAGAGCGAGGAGGTAAAGATGACAGTGGCCCAGCTCTCAGCCTGTGTCCTGGCCTTCTTCTGTTTACTGGAATAGACAGAGCACACAGCCAAAGAGGTCAGGAAGAGAGCACAGCACTGAATGTTTTTAGCACACTGGGGACATTTGCCCTGCTGGCCTTGGCAATGTTTTCTCATGCACCACTTCTGTGCATATGCTCATCCCCTCCCCTGCCTTGCTTGCCCCTCCTTCCCTGCCTGCTCCCTACCTTTCCATGTACGTCTGAGTCAGATGGTCCAGCAAAAAGCCTGCAATTATATTTCCTTTTTACTGGGTCCTGTAATCATCTCTTGAGTTTCAATCTGCTTTATGAAGGCCCAGTACTTCTGGTCCAGGAGCCCCACTCAGACATGGAAAAGAGGACTAAGACTCAACCACCCTTTAAAAAACAACAAACATATTCCCAGGAATGTACAAGACTGCAAAAGGCTGCTTGCTGCCCTGCCAAGGAGCCTGCAATAGTGTCTGTACTGCTGTGAACTTCTACAGAAATCACGTAGTTTAATTTTTGAGTTGGTTTGATTCCAAGGGAACACAGAGCTCTAATCCAGGCCACCCTGTGTTGCACACCACTGGCTTTCCCACTCATGCTCCATCTGGGGAACAAACACAAATTGTGGGCAAAAGTAGAGAACCTTGTTAAAGTGGGTAAATATTATCACAAGTAATCACACTAGAGCTGAGTAGTTTCTCCAGTTCATGTGGCAGCAATGTGGGTCGTTAGCAGAGAAAGGCAGTGGTAGAAAGGATGGGTCTACTGTATGGGTGATGAAGATGAATTCTCTCTGGTTTGTATGGGTGAGTTAACAAAGTGAAAAGAAATGCTCCCCCAGTGGACTATGAGTTCATGCCCTGCTGCCTTCCAGCAAGGCAAGAGCTCCCCAGTGCCTGGAGCACTTTTTTTTTTCAAATACAGTATAGGCTGTATAATCACTGAAGTGTTTGAAAATTTACCCAACGCTAATTTTGTCTGTTTGTGATGGTGCAGACCTGGTGGAGTAGTGAGAATTGCTTTCAGGGTGTCCTGAGACAAACCTTAAAAGATTTGGGCCAGCAATCCTGTGGGCACAGATTGGTTCAGCCATGCAGCCCATGAGCATCAGAGGAACTGGCAGTGAAGGGTGTGCTTGCTTGGAAGTTTTTTCAGTTCATTTTATGGTTTACAGAATATTTAACCAAAAAGAAGCTGTCTTCTTAAGAGAATGCAGTGATGACTTGTCTTTACCAGTCAAAATCCAGGACAGGGATCTGAAAAGCCAGAAAACATCCCCAGAAACATGGATATAAAACTATGCAAGAGGGAGGAGGCATGCAACTCCAGACTCCAACACAGGAGAGCTGACTCTGCTTTTACAGTGAGATCAAGGACAAATTGTCTACTGGCTTTGAATCAAACACTGGCTCAAAACTAAGATAATGGGAAAATTTCCTTTTTATTTGACTTTATTTTTTTTAAGTGTCTTTTATCGTGCTCATTTAAAAGTCTGTGCCTCTGTTCTAAGAAGGGCTTTTTTTTCCAGGATCAGAGATGTCTCGCATTCCTCAAGTGCAGTTCATTCCCAATAAAACTCTCTATGTTCCATATCAACCATTAATGTTTCCAGATTGTAAACCTGACAGGTTGAACAGATTTATTCTTGTTTTCTATTAGTGTCAAGCTAAGACTGTGAGGTTAACATTTAGCATGCTGTGGAGAATGAGCAGCTCTTTCTGTGTCCATGACTTTGCTCTATGATGAAATTAAACTGGCAAAATAAACCAGGAAAAGCAACTTTTTCCTGAAGCGACTGAGGTCTAAACAATTGTGGTTTTAACAATCAATGCAAGAAATAAAGACACAAAATACAAAATATATTAATACTTTCTTATTAAATTTGGAGGTTTGTTTGTTTTTTTTAATTGTCCTGTAAGAAAACATAGTGCTGACAGGGAACAAATTAAATCCTTTTCACTTGTCTGATGAGAAGCTCTGGTCATACCTATTTAGGCATTAACTAAACCTCCCTTGAACAACAAGGGGAGTATTTTGTTTGCATGTTTAATTTCTGCTTAGTAGTCAAGACTGTTTTAAGTATTTACAGTAAGCTGTGTTTTGATTCTCAGTGGATAAACAAGCTGGGGTTTTATAGAAAGCTTATGTCTATAAAGCAAACACAAAATCTGATTCATTGTTCCAGTGTGGGAAAAATACAACTTACTATGAAAAATCACACTAAGGGATTGATCTATTTATTTATCTATTATGTTCAAATCATAGAATAATTTGGATTAGAAAGGACCTTAAAGATCATCTGGTTCCAACACCCCTGTGCTGGAGAGGGACACCTTCCACTAGACCAAGCTGCTCAACAAACATGCAAATGAACCTATAACTAGAAATACATTTTCCATAACACTCAAAAAAAGAGTGATTATCTGATACTGGGAGCACATAGAAGAGCTTTTTTAAAAGAGTAAGAACTTGATTTAAACTTCAATGTTAATTTAGTGCACTTAATTCCACCTCCCCAGGCACAACTAGAGATGTGGAAAAGTGGCAACGTGAATAGACATGAATTAAGGAATTAAAATAACTTTGTAATAAAATTCTATAGCCAAGCTGACCTTTGTTGATGGAAATCATTTGGTAGAGAGCTTAGAAACAGTAAGGTGGATCCCAAAGGTCTCACATTTGGATGCCAAGATTGCAGTTTGGCTTCACATCTAACATTGGAGCCAGCAGGCACAACCTGCACCCAACCAGAGGCCACAGCTGGACCTCCCTGCACCACTCTAGCTTAAATCTTTATTTCCATAAATAAAAGAATTATTCTTGCCTAAAGACTATTGGCTTAGCCAGGTAAGGTCAAACAAGACCATATTTATCTGGCTGAGAATTGATAATGTTTGTCCTATGCTTTGAGGTGATTTAATGTCAGCAAAATATGATAATTTTATTTTCCCCCCAGAAAGTCTGTAGCATGTTTTTGCATTCAACTCAGCAGATTGTGTTTAGTTGAGTTCAGCACTGCCATAAGCTGACAGTACAGATTTTGGTCTGGTGCCAGTTAATGCTCACTGCAGCTATACCTCAGGACTCCTGTAGGCCATGGAGCTGCTACCCTACCTAGAAATGTATTTGTGCTCCTTTTTCCACTAAACTGCAGGTCTGGGTGTATTGGATCACTTGGCCTGGTTCAAAGGTCAATCCATGGAGAAACATCAGTGAAAATCTCCCAGCAGTGATTCTTCTCTTTCTTTTCCACCAACTGGGAGAAAACAAAAACATGAGAGAGAGGAGAATTTTCTGGCAACTGCACCCTTCTATTTAGAGGAGGCTCTGGTTTACTTGTATTGAACAGTTCATTGTTCTCTCAGTTTCTGCTGTTTTTCTCATTTACATACATTTCAGTAGTTTTATTACTTTTGTAGCTAATTTATGATTTATTCATTGCAACTATTAGCTTTCATGGGGTCTCTTTGCCCTCAATGTATATACTAAAATTGGTTTACTGCAATTTTTAAACGTTCATGAGAATTAGACTTTTTTTAAGTAGCAGCACCAGTTTTTTGTTGAGTAATAAATGTCGTTTTTGGTTTGTGTGGCACCTGGAAGTAACTCTGTACTAATAAACTGCTCTTACTGTCTGTATTGTGTATCAGCTGAAAGGTTGACACAAGCCTATTCACTTTCAGGCGTTATTATGAACACATCCTTTGTGAGAGAGATTGAAATATTTTGAATTAACATGTGAAATACGAATTAGAGAAATATTAACAAATTAGTAGATGATTTTGTACTCTTACAGATGTGTCAATTAGTAAGTACATATGTGAACATGCTCAAAAAAAGTCTCACTTTTGTGTGCAGCGATGACTTAGAGCAGAGCCACAGGGAAAGATCTTTATTTCATCTTTTTCTTTCATATAAACTGGCAGCATTTTTAAAACAGCTCTTTCACGTCAGCTCTGTACATAATTGTTCTGTTTTGGCTGGCAAGTATTATTTGCTGAAATACCACCTCTTATCTTCCATCTCTTTGCTGGCTCTTGTCCACTTTACAGCTACTCCTCTGCATCCTCTGGCTCGTTGGTTTCTTTGAGAGACGATTTATAGTGCCTTAGATTGTCTTGTATGCTCCCTGCTTTGGGATTCTTTTTGTGTTTCTTTATTTCTTTAAGTAGATGTCCCACTGTTGTTTTAGAAAGGAGCATTCAGAGTTTTTGTGAATAACTGTGAATTTGGCTCTCAGTGTGTTTTAACTACACGGCACTCATGAAGGAATAAGATTATTTAGTTCAGAGACATAGTTCTTCAGACATTAATAAAGATTTTTCTTCTTATATGACAGAAAAGTTTCCATGCTTACATTTCAGACTCAATCCCTTACTGTTTTCATTGTTGCCATTCTGTAATCGTTCAATGATTCTAAGGACAAGAAATATTTCCTACTTTCTTTTGCAGGAAACAATACAGAACACTTTCTCAATGAGGAAAGTAAGGGACTGTAGCATTTTTTCTTCTTTATTTTAAAAAACCTGGTTTTAATAACAACCTGGAATTACCCAAGTATAGTTCATCAAGGCTTTTATGATCTTCAAAACAGGGAATGCTTTTTGTTCCAGTGACTTTTGTGAAGTCGCATACCAGAGTGATGAGCGTAAGAAACCCTAGAGAGGCAGGAAGTCAGATGTCCTATAAGGTTAAATGCTTTTTTTCTCTGGACTGGCTTTTTCTGTAGAACATACCATGATGTGGCATTAGCTCCAACTCTCTCTTTTAAGAGTAAGCAGAAAGTATTATTATTATTTCAGGCTGTATAATTCCTGTCCCCTGTTCTAATTTCAGGTTTTCCATGTGTTGTCGAGCTCAACAAGACAGTTTCTGTTGTGAGACCTAAATGCAGCTAGATCACGGAGCATTAAAAAACATGATGATGGTTTTTTGGTTAGCCACCAATTTCCTTTCTCATGCTCTGAGTCTCAGATTACTGAGCTTTCATCTGGCATTCTCAGACATGCTCACTAATTGTCCTGTAGCAGACAAATAAAGAGCACATTTTACAAGTAATGTGTGGGATGTACTAACTAATGTCAATTCATGTGTTGCCTGGATACAGATATTATTTGTGTTTAGGATTATTTAATTAACTTCTTAATTGTAAAGAACAGAGAATTGAAGCATGCAGTCCAAAGTCCAGTCAGTGTGAAAACTCAATAGATTGTAATGAATTTTGGCTTGGGCATCCACTGCTCTGGTCATCAACTCTATCTTAGTTGGAACATAAGAGATGAGAGTTTAAAGGAGTTTAGATGAAGGAGGAGGCTGCATGGAGGGGGAGGATGTTATTAGGAATGCCAGACTAATGGAAATGCATTTGTAGAGAGCGTTGTTCAACATGTGTCATGTAGATTAAAGGAATGTTGAACAGCTGCTGAAGAGAATATTGCCAGTCTTCCTAACAGGCTGAGGAAGGCTCCTTGAAAGAACTAAATGTGGTAATGGGATCTCCAGAGCCTTTTGGTGGTTTTTTGGGATGCAAATTGCAGGAAATATTAAATGCTTGATATCAGTGTGTGCTGCTCAATGTTTACTGAAGGGACAGAAGGACATACAGAAGTTGTAATGTTTAAAAGTGAGTCATGACTCCCTCTCTGTAAACTTGTAGAAACATGTGGTGTAGAAATGAAGCTGATGTTTGAGTTAATTGAGGTGTCTGGGGCTGAGACCTCTGCAACTCAAAGATGTTCATCTGGGAAGAACCCCTCATTCATTTGCCATCAATCAATGGTGAATTCCCATGCAAGGGGAGAAATGGAAATACAAAAATACAACAAAATGATCAGATTTATGGGAACTCCTAACTACAACTGAAAGCTGAGTTGCATTAAGCTGCTTTTGCAAGATAAGATGGAGCCATCAGTTCTTCTTCTTCAAACTCTGTTAGAGGTACAGAAAGTCCACAAAAGCTTGAATGTGTGCTGTCTGCTCTAATATGCTCTCAGGCAAGTTTAGAAGAGCTGGGAAAAAACATAATCATGTATCTTTTACTCTAGTTGTGTTTGCCAGGCCAGGCTTGTGGTGAAATGAGATGGTTTAATACAAAAAAATATAATTTTGGCATTGCTATAAGTAAGAAGAAAGGATCAAAATACAAAAAGTCATTGATAAAATAAATGGTGAACTGATGACCCAGTTCAAGAATATGGTGGAAGGCCACTTTAGTAGAGGTGAAAGAATCTGAAAAAGGACTTTTCACACACAGTGATGTGGCAATAGGGGTTCAAGATATATCATCATTTCCAAATCACTGCAGCCACTTAGTCATCCTTTGGGGGATTTAGGAAGCAAGGGTTTTGTGATTCTTTTTCTCTTTGCATACTTAATATTACATGAGACCAAGTACCCTGCTGATCCTGCACAGCTTAACTGAGATATCAGAATTCATGGCTTTACTTAATTTGCCCAGTAAAAAAAAAGAAAAGGATGAGGGGGGATATTACATGAGAGGACCCATGTACTACCTTGACAGCCTGGAGCCAAACAGGATCCCAGAATGATCTGCAAACTGATGGAGGATAATTCCCACCAATCTACTCCTAATGTGTGAAAATGGGAGAGATGGCTAAAGGTACTGAATTCATCCAAAAGCACTAAAATTTCTGAGTGATGAATGTCTGCTGCAGGTGATGAAGACTATGGAGATGAGGGTCAGGAATCCCAGGACACGAAGCTGTGTCCTTGGTGTTCTGGGACTGGAGGCAAAGGGAACCCAGAGCAAAGTGAGCTTTTCCCTGCCCTCCCCTGGAGACCTGAGTGACCCATGGCTTGGAGCCTCCTCTGCTCCTCCTGTGGCTCTGGGGCTTTCCTCTTGCTTGATCTGTGGCAACAGGAATTAAACATGCCAGGGACAGCTGAGCTGCCTTGTCTGAAACAAACCCATCTCTGTATTTGTCTTCCAGAGTGCTTTGTACAGAAGTGGTAGTTTACTCACCATGAATATTTTGAAAGACCAGCTTCAACAAAAGTCTGTGAACTTAAATCAGTAGGCATTATTAGAAGCCAAAGGTTTGCATTTGCTGTACTGCATGGAATTTTCTATTGCCATAAGCTGACCAGCATGGAAAAAAGATAAAATCTGGCTATTTAAAGACTAAATGAAAGATTTTTTTTTTTTTCAGCACCTACATGACACACATATATGTAGGCTGAACACCACCTCTTTCTACACCACTCCAGAATTTTGGTTTCACACTGAATCCCTTCTGAATTGTCATGAAAGGCAGGCTCAGATCCTCTGCAGTGATGGTGTGGTAGATTTGAGACACAGACCAACAGACTTAAGGTGCTTCATGCACCAGAGCTTAAGAAAAAAATCCTCAGGATGTTTATTGAGTGTTATTTACCAGACTTGATTTATACCATTACTAAATCCATTTACTTCATTGGATATGTTTTGAGATTATGTGCTGTGGAAATACTAAGGTATTTCAGAAAGATTTCTTTTACTTCAGTGCAATCTGTCACTAAGTCAGCTTTTACAGATTTTAATGTGGTAGCTACCTTACAGCCCATTATTTCTTCAGAAAAGCTGATCCAGGTTTTGTAATCTTTCTTTCTTTTTTTTTTTTTTTTTCTCCCCAGATGATTTTTCACAAGCCAGAAGTTTCTCTAAAATCTTTCTTGACTCACTATTTCCTGGCAATTCTAAGCTGGTTCTTTGTTTTCTATTCCAAGAGTCTGGAATGCTATAATATTTCTCATTCAGTTTTTGAGGAAGAGTTGTCTGGTTGTCGTGTAAAAGTTTCAGTGTCCACTTCCAAAAATTCATAATAACTTTATTTAATATTTTAGCACACCAGTGTTTCACTTAAAACAATCTAGCCAGTGTTTTTGTAACAGTGATGGTATGGAGATTTTAGGGTAGTAAGGTGTGTAAGGATATATTGCCTCCCTTTCTACAACTGGCTTCTCTTTAAAGAAAAATAAAAGAAAAGAATATTTCTTCACACAGTGCTGCCTTGTGCAGTTATCCCACAGTAACTGGAAGAATATATTTTTAATAAAATGTTTTAGAAGAGTGCCAAGTGGTTCCTGAAAGCCAGCTCCTGTCTGAAGCTCTCTTTTCACCTGTTTGTTGCCCTTCTGAACTCTTTGGGATATTAAATAACTTCTTTTCTGTTTTGTGTGAGTGGTGCCTAACATACTGTAAGTATTAACATCAGGACGTGGGAATGAACCTGAAGCCCAGCATGTCCAAGATACACATTTTAATGAGGAAGGACAGGTCCCTAAAGCCCTTTCTCTCACCCAGTGCTTCAAGCAGTTGTGGCCATTGCTGACCTGTAACACACATCTTACTGTAAAACCTTAAGTGTGCAGGCATTGGACTCAGTGTCCACTACATATCTAGATTAAATCAGGAAAACTTGCCTTTTTCACCATAGAATAAAATGCAAAGTTGTAATTCCAAGATATTTTACCATGTTATTTTGGCAGTAAAATAAAACTGCAATTTTTTCTCATGGATCAACGCAATGGAAGAGGTGTTAATCTTTGCTGTAAAGGACTTTTACAATATGGAAATGCTGCACGATAGCTTTCAGCTTCTTTTTCCCTTGGCTTTGAAACTCCAAATTATAGGATATTGAAAAGAATACTGTAACTTTAAAAAAATCCTCAGAGAAATGCACTGTCTTAAAATCAACCCCAAAACCGAATGTTCTGCCTCTCACAATCTCTCCTTCACAAAAAAAATCAAAAAGAAAATACTTTCTTCTATCCATTGCAGGTTATAAACTCCACAACCCTTTTGCTTTTTATTTTGGTTAGCAGCTTGGACTCCCTTACTGCATAACTAACCTGAACAAATATTGTGCCTTAGATCATTTCAAGGGAATAAATTCCAAAACAAGCAAAGAAACAATAGACAACAATTTTTTTTTCTCAAGGAAAAAAAGTAGCTAATTAACTATCTACCTAAGGAGAAAAGCTAATCATCTACGAGTGTTTTCTTTTTTTTTTTATTAACCAAAGTACAATTTATATAGATTTTTAAGTCAGGAAGGAAAAAAGAAACCATATACAGTAGTTTTGAACTGCCCTCAGCCCTACTGTGCTGTGTACATAGTGTAATGATATCCTTAGCAAAACAAGGAATCGTTTATGCAGCCCCCTGCTGCATAGGAGCCCTGTAAATACAGGAATTTCACATAATGCACAAGTGTCACGCTTTGTAGAGGGTATCACATACTTCTGCTACCAGGAATGAAGCTTTGTGGTCAGTGAAAATATTCATCTATAGACCTGTTGCTGCTGCTGCTGAGCAATATTGAATTTTAGGATGCTGGTTGGAGTCCAGAGCCTTTCCCACCTCCTGCAAAGGCAAGAGCACGGAGGTGATGGCAGCACTCCCAGCCTGGGGACCCTCTCTGGTTCCTTCTGGGGGTCCCCAGACATAAACACAGCAAGTGCCTCTTGGATTCCTGCTTCCTTTGAAAGGCAAGGGAAATGAAAGGTCCTATTACAATGCAAAATCTGATTATTTTTTAATTTGGCTGTGGTGGGCAGCTTCCCTGGTGGCTCTGAGGCACAGCTCCTCCTGTGAAGGAGAAGAGAAAGGTTTCTTCCCTGGACTACAGTTGCCTGCACATACTGCAGCTTGTGCACAGTGACCCAGCCTAGGACTGGATATACCAAAGTGTTTCTTGCCTGTGGTGGCTGTTTATAAGTTTTTGTGTCACTTTTTACATTTTTGAGAGCTTTTCTGGGAAGCTCGAGTCTAGTTAAACGCATCAGGGGGAAAAGAACCCTGAGAGGATAAATAGGAAGGTTTGCTAACCAGACTTGGTGACTGGCAAAGAACAAGCTCAGGGCTCTGGCAGCTCTCTTGGGTCTGCAGTTCTGGTGTCATTTTTGAGTGTGTGCTGTCTGTGGCTAAGAAAGGAGAGCAGTGCTCTCTGGTAATCTCTCATATTGTCCCTGAAAATTCTAACTAGAAACCAGGGACTTACAGCCCTCTAGGACAAGGTATGGTTGTCTCTAAGAGAATATACCTAAGCACCAATGGCCTGAGGAGCAGGATTGGGTCCACTCTTTTGGGTGTTTGGGGTTCATGCATCCCAGGACATCCCATTGGAAAAGGTGCCAGGCATGAAGTCTCCATAACGCACCAGTGTCCTGGGAGCCATGTTCCCCTTGGAGGCATGGAAGCAATCCTGCATCCCCTTTGCTCACTGGGTGAGCTCCCCAGACACAGGCTGTCCCAGGGGGCATTTAGCTAAGCTGGTGTGCTGCTGTGCAGGCCAGAATGCTCAGCAGCTGGTACCCATGACTGCACTGACATCCCTGCCCTGCTTTGGCACGGGGCTGGCTCCCTCCTGCAGGTGCAGACAGGCAGTGTGGCAGAGACATGAATGTCTGACAGCAGCAGGGATGATCAGCCCACAGGAGAGGGAACTGGAAATCCTGTTCAGCCCATGAACAATGGGAGGCACAAATGTAAGAAAATCCTGTTACTTATTCAGCTTTCTTGCCATGGATATCAATGCCTCATTTTGGGCTTCCTATCCCTGCTTCTGTTGCCTCAATTTCTCACCTGGATACCTTCATTATTTTTACTGAGCAGCTGTTTATTTTTATCTTTAGTTACTAGACTATTTTGACTGATACTTAGATGAAAGCAACTGTTCTGTTGCAGCTGAAGAGCAGAACACTGCTGTTCCCAAGGGAATGTTCTCTCCCCATGAGTGCAACAAGATGCTTCTGAGTAAAACCTCCAAATAAGTGATGCCTTTTTAAATTGACACAACTTTATATTATGCTCTCCTATCTAACACCTTGCCTCATGCCACTCTTCTCTCTTCCTCATCCTGACTCCAGTGAAGTTTTGTCATTTGCAATATTCCTTATCCTGACAGTAGGAAGGAGATCCCACAAAGCAGGAGCAGGGCAGATAGACCTTTGAGTGTCAAAGGAAAGTGTTGCAAAATGAGCATGCCCTGTTGGGTAACTCAGCTGGGTTTTACAAAACATAAACTCCACAGAATTCTGAAATAAAACTAAAGATTAACTGGGCATCTTATGGCATGACAGCAGAATCAGATCCAGTGCTGATATTATTTGTTCAGGACTGGAATGTGAAGCTAAGGATTCATTCAACAGTAGACTGAGACACTCACTTGAGTGATGGGAGGTCTATTATAGCCCCACTTGCAGTGCTACTTTGAAAATTAGTTTTCCCTTATTTTCACTTTTCTAAACTGCTGAACAAGAACAATAAAAGTGCTTTGATAGCTTCCAAATGGAATTTCTCTAAGTACACTTTGGGTTTATTATAATACTAAACTTTTGATTTCACTCTAGGGCGAGTGCATTAATTATGTAAAGCAGACCAGAATTTAGCAATACCAATGGCACTCAGACTATTAAAAACTTTTGAGAGGTGTCTTGTAACTGGGGACAGTTGCTCCCATACTTTTGAGTTGGCACAGAGGTGACACAATAAATCTGTTGTGATCTTCAAGCTCTGGGTTGAACACTGTGCTGTTGATAAATTCAAGGGTGGATAAGAGGAGATAAACGTTGTTGCTTGCTGCAAAAGAGTAGAATGACAAGTCTGAGTCTTCTTTGGATGTACCTATGCTCATTTCTGTCCTTGGCCTTGCAAGCCATGTGCAAAATATGTCCACAAATATGGGGCCAAGTGCCCCCCCTGAATCACAGCAGATTTTAGAAGGTGCTGACAGGGATGTAGTTTGGACATATAGGGAGGTAGCATTAGTTTGCTGTCTGCCTTACAGCAGAAGGTTGTTGTAATGATTGTTCAAAGAATACCTGGAGAACTGGACAAATCTCTCCAGCAGTGTCCACTGAATGTTCAGAAGGACCAGGAAAGGTGACTGGAAATTTTGGGTACCCTATCCTTTTGCAGTGAGGTGAGAAGAGGAATGTGGGAAAGCACTCAGCCAACAGCATGAACAAGCTTGAATGTCATGAGTTTCCCACTGGCATGGAATGAAGTGAAAGTATTCACTGACTCCTGCAGCCCCAGGGCTGAGGCACAGCAACCAGAGCATTGTTTCCAAATGAAGATCTTGCAAGGATCATGGGGAGAACTCTCTGAACACCCAAAACCTCTGACAAAACCCAGACCCAAAATCCATAGCTCAGGTCTGCTCCTGAAACAATGTCTACCTGAGTATTGAACTGTTTCTAGATTTTTCTGCTTTTCTATTTTCTTGCAATATGGACAAAAGTGCAAAGCTCTCACAAATAAGATCTTCATTACAAAGTTGAGTTCTTAGAGTTGAAAGACAAGAGAAGAAATTACCATGGTTCTGAGGAGGGAAGGTGACCCAGTTCCAGAAGACAGTGACCCCGACAGAGCATCTGGCTTCTTTGTACAAGATGGGTAAATTTTTGTCAGAAGTTTTAGAGATCAAAGCAGTTAATTTTTATTTTTAAGATCTAAAATATTTTGCTTAGAACTAACACCATAGAGATCCCATGGCCAGAGGATTTGTTTTTAAGCTCATATTCTGGGTCCTTTTATAATAAAGGGAGAAGGACAGGAAGACCTTTAGTACTAGGACTGGCACATTTGATCCATTTTAAATACTTATTTAAGGATGGAATGAATCACACCTTAGGAAAAGCCTTCCACTAAGAAGTCTAGGTTATATCTCGAATATAGATGTGTATTGGTACAGATGTGCCCCACGGCAGACTGTGATTGATTCACACTTGGTGTAATGGTTTTTCCACAGTTCAGCTTTTTGGACAGAACTTCTCTCTGTGCCTCTCTCTCAGCTGGAGAGGAGATTTTTGATTGTTGACAGTGACACAGAATATTGCTGGTAAAATTTGCTGGGAAAGAAAAGCAAATCAAAATCTATTTAAACAGCTCTCTAAGTCAAATTGAAATTTGGCCTTCACAAAATGTCATGCTTTAATGGAGATTCTAAAATATGTTTCTTGTTTAGGTTAGTAAGTGGCTTTCAAAGAAAATCCTTAGGACTCAATTAGGAAAAACAAGGCAATAGAATCCAGAAAGTCCTTATTACAGATGGTAGAATGCTGTGTGTTCCAAATCTATGTTATAGGTAAACACAATATGGAAATAATTGAAATGTCTTTTTCTCTTCTAATTTAAAATTATCTGAAAAATACTGTCCACCTGCATAGCAGAGAACTACTTCAAAGCACTCTTATTTAGTGAAGCAACAGAAATGTTTAACTAATTAATGTTTAATGCAGCCTGTTAATTACCTGTTCGTTTTCTTCATCAATGCTAATTGTTAACTTCACATGAAAAACAGTACTTTTTTTTTTTACCTCACATGCCTCAGATAACAAAGACAATAAACTATTGAGAAATAGTAGGGGGCTGCTTTGCTTTTCTTTTTCCCTGATGGTTCTTCCTTTAGATATCTGTTTCTAGGACAGCACAAGGACAAACTTGCTCCAAGGCACTCATACAAACTCTGCTGTGCTTCTGATACTCCAGTCTTTGACTCTGTATCCTTAGCTGTCAGAACCCAGGCTGTGTCTGACAGTGCTGGATGATCCCAGCTCCAGCCAGGGGCTCCAGAGCCCTGGCAGGGGGGTCACAGACCCTGGCAGGCAGCCAGGGACTCCTGGGCTTTGAGTTTCACCCATGGAACAAATTACCACCTGTGAATGGAGAACTAAAGGTCACAAAATTCTAGATAGCATGAAGAATGAAAAGGAATTTTTTTTTTGGATTTTACCATAGGGGCTTAGGGGGTGAGATGGAGGGACTTGGGCATTGTCCTGTCCTCCTTCCTTCTTCTCCCTAACCCCATCTTTTGGTGATGGTGGCACTTGGGGATTGGGTTAGAGTGGAATGGAACTGTCTGACACATGTGATGGGCATTGGATCATCACTGTCAATAACTAACAGGTAGTTTGTAGTATAAAATCAGTGCCTGTCCCTGGGGCAGGGTGTGTGCCTGGGGCTGCCCTGCTGAACAGACCTGGGCAGCCCAGACAGAAAATATCTGAGATAAGGAACAATAAAGCAACCTTGAGAGCATCAGCTGAAGACTTTGGACTCATTCATTCAGCAGCAGGGTTTGGAGACAGCAGGATTTATATATCTAAATTTATATATCCCAGGATCATCCTGACCAAAGCTACCCCCAAGACTTGGCACTTTGTGCTGTCAGTGCTGCAGGTGCTGCTGCCTGTCCAGTGCTGGCCCAGGGGCTCCTGGCCAGGGACTGAAGGAGCCTCAGCCATTCCTGCTCTGAGCTCCCCCTCCTTCCCCAGGTGCTGTGTCTGCCTGACCAGGTCTCAGCCTCCCTGTGCTGCTCTCAGGGTGAGTGTGAGCAGCAATTTACACCCTGTCACAATCAGAGGGGCGTTATGACTTTCTGACAAGGTAAAAATGTGAAGCTTTTGTCACTTGTGGAGCCAGGCTGAAAGCCCAGCAGGCACTGGGAACCACTGGGACCACTCCAGTAAGAGCCTGGGTCAGCCTGAGGAGCACCCAGCACCCTCCCAGCCCTGTGGATTCAGCATCCTCCCAGGTGGGACTGATCACCACCCCAGGTTTTAGCACCTTGTCTGCTCTGTGCTTTTCCACCTCACCAGTGGTCCCTGCCTCAGCCTGCACTCTCTGTTAGTGTTTTCTCTCCCCCTCAAACCTGGAAGTACTTGTTGAGAGACCAGGGAAGAGAAGGCAAGGAGTATATTTTATCTGTCCACTGCCACTGGATCACCTATTCCTTTCATTAATGTGCCCTCAGTTTCCTTGTTCAGACTTTGATTTTGGCAAACACATTCCTTAGAGGTTTCTCAAGAAAGGTCAGGGCTTTTGGAGCTAATTTCAACTGGTGAAGTCACAATATTTTTACTCTCAGGATCTTTTCAAGTGTGCTTTTTTTTTCTTTTTTTGAATCTAAATAATTCCTTTAACCTACTTCTTTATGTCTGTTTACAAAAGAATTGCTGTGCTATCTCACAGCAGCATTCTGAATTGATTTGAAAGGATTTCAGAGCCTCAGCCCTAAATATCATGGAAGTGTTTATATTGCAAGCATGTGCTTATGGCACACCTATTCCAGAACAACAATCCAAACACTGCCTGTGTGGAAAAACTGCTTGATGCCTTCCAGAAGGAATCTGTTGGTAATTAATTTCAATGTATGTATTCAAATGATATGAAATATAAGATGTTTTCAAAACAAAAGGTGGGTTTGGAGTTGTTTTTAAAGAAACACATATTGTGCTTGTCTTCCTGTACATTCACAGAGCTTAGCCTGATAATCTGTTATTCCATTTAATGCCTTTATCCATTCCATATGCCAGAATGATCTCATTATTGTATATATGGACACCTGTTCCAAATTATTTCTAATGGCCTTAATTAGGCTCATTTAAAATTTTAATTATTATTTTGCAGCCTTTGCTTAGAACCAGATTCCTGACACGAATTTATCAGAAGTTGCAGGGGTTGCAAACAAAGTTTCATGCACTAACAACTGCTGTGGCAGCTGTAAACAATATGCACTACTCCCATAACATTCTTCAAGTTGCAATAAATTTCTCTGCCTGCCTTAGGGATTTAAGTGCTTGAAGTTAAAATTTTAAAGCAACCACCTCTTATTAAATTATAGTCATAAATTGGGTGTAATAGCTACCTTCTTAATGGTCAGAGTGCAGCCAAACCCAACAAATCTGTTCACTACAGGAAAACATGTACACATCAATATAAACTGTTAAAACACGTTATCAGTTATTTTCTGAAGTAGTTAGTTGGGGGTTATTTAGCTCCTTTAAAAACACCAGGCAGAAAATCATCCTCCTTTTCATGGGTAGTTATGTGTATGAGAGGGGACATCTTCAGAAACCTGTGAAATCCATATCTGNGTATGTATTCAAATGATATGAAATATAAGATGTTTTCAAAACAAAAGGTGGGTTTGGAGTTGTTTTTAAAGAAACACATATTGTGCTTGTCTTCCTGTACATTCACAGAGCTTAGCCTGATAATCTGTTATTCCATTTAATGCCTTTATCCATTCCATATGCCAGAATGATCTCATTATTGTATATATGGACACCTGTTCCAAATTATTTCTAATGGCCTTAATTAGGCTCATTTAAAATTTTAATTATTATTTTGCAGCCTTTGCTTAGAACCAGATTCCTGACACGAATTTATCAGAAGTTGCAGGGGTTGCAAACAAAGTTTCATGCACTAACAACTGCTGTGGCAGCTGTAAACAATATGCACTACTCCCATAACATTCTTCAAGTTGCAATAAATTTCTCTGCCTGCCTTAGGGATTTAAGTGCTTGAAGTTAAAATTTTAAAGCAACCACCTCTTATTAAATTATAGTCATAAATTGGGTGTAATAGCTACCTTCTTAATGGTCAGAGTGCAGCCAAACCCAACAAATCTGTTCACTACAGGAAAACATGTACACATCAATATAAACTGTTAAAACACGTTATCAGTTATTTTCTGAAGTAGTTAGTTGGGGGTTATTTAGCTCCTTTAAAAACACCAGGCAGAAAATCATCCTCCTTTTCATGGGTAGTTATGTGTATGAGAGGGGACATCTTCAGAAACCTGTGAAATCCATATCTGCTGAGAGAAAACAGGAGTCTTGCAGCATTGCTCATTCATTTAGCCAGCCTGACCCTTGCTGTTGAGCACAGCTTCCTCCTCAGAGTTAGGAGCAGATTTGGAATGGAGATCATGGGGGTCTTTTGCTTTCCCCTTCAGCTGAAAGCAGAGCTTGCTGTCGAGTGTTGCCTCTCCTGCCCTGGCTCTGCAGTTCTATCAGTCCTGCACAGACTGCTAACCCAGCTCTCAGCAGGGCTGCAGTGCAGGTGAGGGACAGACCAGCAGGGCTTTGTGACCCTCCCATCCCTCTTTGTGTCCCTGAGCCCCCGGGGAGGGAGAGGTAGAGCCTTGGATCACAGGGCCCTTACCTGTGATCCTCACTTACAGGAGGAATGTGGCTTTCAGAGCTCAGCCAAGTGTGAGCTACCCAGATACAACACCCTCTTAAATTGTGAACCTCCAGCCAGCAGCACCTTATTCCATACATCTGCAGGGCTCAACACAACACAGACCTGCTTTTTTCTTAAAAAATAAGAAATAGCACAGAGCTGCTGAGTCTTTGTCACAGAGATAGAGCCAGCAGTATTTTTATGTGCACCCTTGTTACACCCCATTATTTTGGCAAACATTTCTTGTTCACACTAGCTCATAACCTTCCTCAGCTAAGTGCCAGTGCTTCAATGTTTCTCCTAAGCTCACTGACCAGGAGGAATGCATGGGAGTGAAGCAGGGTGACCATCCCAGCCTTCCTGTGTTGAAGGTCCCTAATACATTGCTTTCTTTTGAATATCACTATTTAGCACTCAATAACACATTGCAAATATTTCAAATCCAAATGACTGCTTGGCAAGCAAATTATTCTACTCAACTTTGAGTTCATTTCGCTTAGGTGTGGTTGCCAAATTCTGAAAGTAAGACTCACAACCAAGAATTTATTTTTTTTTTCTTAAGGATGTGGAATTGCAGTAACTTTTCAAAACACTGCAGAAAAGTTACTACTGAGAAATTTGCTTGGGAGTTAAAAATACCCTGTGGTTATATACATTTGGTGTGAGACATGGTCAGCATCAAGTTGGGGGCAGCAGTAATCACTAGCAGAGTACTGAGTGTAGTTGTATTTTGCTTAGCCTTCTGGTTTTTAATACCTTTAAAATGAATGCAAGATGCTTTCCAGTAAAGAGCAGTTTCTCGGTAACATTTGCTACATTTTGCATATATTTATTGTTATTTGAGTCAAGAAGGACTTATTAAACAGCCTTTTGTTCATAGAATTTGGTGACCTAAACCCCTGTGTTCCAGGACTTGTGCATCTTTCTCATGGTCTGCTACCAATAGAGCACAGAGTGCCTTTAGTTTAAAAATTAAGAATGCTTTTCCATTTTTATGTGATATCTGTCACTTTGGGGTTTTGATCTTTAATGAATATATTTTACATGTAAGATTTTTATAACCATGGTATTTTTAACCTTAGATGACAGAGAATTCTTAAAAACAGACATTTCCTCTGTGCATTACAGCTAAAAATGCCTAGGTGACAATTACTGCCAGTAAACTCTTCCATCTTTAACAAAGGTTTTACCTAATGTTGACAGCAATTACATTGTTGCTGTTAAGTATGTGCCAGGATTGGAACTCTCAGACAAATTTCAGCTTTGCTGTCACTCGAGATATTTAATTTCAGTTTTTGTTGTTGTTTTTCTTAGGGTGCTATAACTGACCGTGTATTTTTCATGGTAATTTGACTAAGTAAACATGAGATCAAAGCATTTTGTTGCTGTCTCAAGATGCTGGTGGATTACAGCAGCCCCACGGTGTGGAACAGATGGGAGTTCTCACTTGTTTGGCAGGTGAGTGATTTCTCTGCAAATGGAATCCTTGCAGCTCAGCTTTGTGGCACTGCAGCATGACAGAGTGTAAAGGGCAGAGTATGGATATCTACCAGCCTAGCTCCCTGGGAAAATAATGAGAATAATGAGATATCACCAGCCTGTGCTCAAGAAAATAAAGTGATCTGCTAGAGAGGGAAGGACATCAGAAAAAAATATCTGAAGGTATCAGAGTGGCTGAGAAACAACAGGATGCACAATTTCTTGTAAGATTTTCACTGACAGATATAGAACGATGCTGTGTTGAATTATTAGCTTGCTAAATTGAAATTATTTCCAGATAATAATGTTTCACAGGAAATTCATCCTGTTTGGAGAAGAAAAAGTAAGATTTCGTGTAAATTCACTGGTTTTGCGGACAGTATTTTCATTTTAAGTTCTCTCTGGTTTTATTTTAAATTTTATGGAGCAACAACAAACCTCTGTGTGGGTTTGTTTCCCACAAGTCTTGTTACAAAAGTGATTAAACACAGGGGCACTGCAGTTCAGTTCCCACCTGTTAAAGTTTAATCTTTAGCCACTTAATTGTTCTGCGACATGCTTTGGACTGCTAAAGCCATAAAGTCACATGGCATCTCTTAAAATTAATTTGTAACAAGCTAATAGAATACAACTGAAACACCAGGTAGAGTTAAGGCCTAGAAGCTGTTAATGTGACTAATTAGTGCCTGGGGCTCAGCTCAGTTAAGGCCTGAAGAGTTTGGGGTTGGACCTAGCTGGGCTGCAGGATGCTCTTGGGAACTGAGAGCCTTGGATAAGGCTGCTTTCTGTGGCATTTCTTATTAGAACAATCAAAACAAAAACTCAACAAATCTATTAACAATTAGTGATACAAAAGATCAGTGGGGTCCAAAATCCCAGTAAAGGAATTCCAGTTCAAAATCCAACTGCTAGATCAGGATACATTACAGAGTGCCCTGGACAGGTATTCAAAGGTGTGTAGTTTTATATAAGATATATTCAAAGTGAATTCCAGTGAAGATTATGGTATGGTAGTTACTGGATTCTGATAATCAGAATCTTAGAATAAACCATTAAAAAAAAAAAA
>VXBS01007104.1:1891912-1917770 GCA_013400255.1 Sitta europaea
AAAAAAAAAAAAAAAAGAAGCCAATTATGACAGCACCTTTATACCTTTAGCACAGCAAAGATATTTGGTACAAGGTATTGGACAGTATTGACTCCAGACAGCTGATGTGTGGTGAACTGAGTGCTTAGAGATACAACACAGACCATTTAAAAATGTACATCTTTTTCTTGTGCTGAAAATTCTATTTATTTGGGGACTTGAGAATACAATTTACTGTTCTGTCTTTAAAGCCTGGAGATATTGGGATGGAAGTGCTGCCTTCCAGAGTGCTCCAAATGAAAGCAAATTTTAATGATTTTTTTTTTTTCCCATTTAGAAGGATATAACAGGGAAACTCATTGTAATGGGACTATAGTGATAATTTCTCACAAAGTATCAAGCCTTGGGGCTGCATCACGTGGTGGAGCTCCTGCATGGCATGGATGCCAACATGGAGCAGATACCATGTCTGGGCAGCTGGAATGTTTGCTTTAGTTGCATTTCCAAAACTTGGTCCAGAATAAAAATGTACACACACATGTGCCAAATCTACAGGAGACTGAAAGAACACCCTGGCAGCCTGACTGCTTTTGTAACAGGGTTATTTTGTAGCTTTTTTTTGGCTGGTTCCTCTTAAAAATTTTTGTTCTGCAAACTACTCCAACAAGATAATCCTACTATCAAAATCATAGCATTTGAGTATTTTTGAATTTACCGGGAGCCTGGTACCCAAAGAGGTGCCAGAGGGAGAAGTTGGTTTGATGGTGCCTGCAACAGGGTGAACAGCTTCTTTTAAAGATGTGTCCAAATATTCCAGCCCCCTTGGGAAGGCAAGAGCACACATTGCTGGGCCAAATATAGAACTTCTTATCAGAACTCTGAATCGCCCTCTGGCCCCAAAGGAGCAGGAAAAGTCTGATGGTCTAACTCCAAGAGAGATGTTTTGGTGAAGGGCTGTACTCATATGGGTTCTCTGTGGCTGGAGGTTTCTTCTAAACAGAATTGAGATGTGCTGTTGCCTAACACCAGGGACACTGGACAGGAAGGTTGTTCAGTGGGACATTTCTCTCTTCTTTTGTTTGTTTTCTGCACTAAAGCTTGATTACTCATTTGGAGTCCATCTTGTGCAGTTATTAGACACAATGGGAAATAACCAGATGTGAAAAACCAAGGCACAAGAGCAGAATATGGGAAAGGACACAGTCTAAAAGTCAGACACAAAGCAATGAGTGGTAAAACACAGCCCAAGATGCCCGTGCAGAGCTGTAGCTGCTGCAGGAGACACAAGTAAAGTTCTGCAGTGAGTCTGGAACAGCAGCCAGCCAGGTCAGCTGTGCATGCATTGCCAATTGCAGTTATCATCCACAGGATAGAAAATTATTATTGTTGCTAAACAGCTTAAATAAATTGAGAGCAAGGTGGCAACAGTGCCATGAAATAGTGTGTGCAATGATTCTGATACGCTCTACCACTTTTATGAGCCTGGTGCATATTAAGCAGTCCAAACCAAACACAGATAATTACACAGTAAAACCATTCAGCATAAGGAATGGCTGCTGATTCCATCTGAGCTGCCTGGTACAGACTCAGGGCTCCAGCATCCTGATGTCAAAAGGAAAACTAGCTAATCACTGAGCAGTGGATAAGAAACCACATAATATGTGACCTAGAAAAGACAGTGTTTTTCCACCCAGCCTTGGAAAACATAAAAGCAGAGCTCTTAAGGCAAAGGATAGCAACTAGTGCTTCCAGAAGAAATGAGGAATATTAAAATTGACTTTTTTATGCTTCAGCTCAGTTTGAGAAAGGATCTTGCTGTGCTCTTTTTGCTGTTTTATGGGGTTTTTCGAGTTTTAGTTTGTGGTTGGGTTTTTTTTGAAGACACACCCCAAGACTGTTATTAGTGGAAATACAGGGCTCAGTTTCTAAGAGAAACAGAGACCCTGCTAAACACTCAATAAACTGGAGTGCTGTGCTGTTGTCTGCTGCCACACTTCACTATTTGCACAGTCATGGCGAAATTTTGAGAAATACAAATTATATTACTGACAGATGGAATTGTTTCTGTTTAAGGACAGATGCTTTTTATACAGCTTTTAGTTAAAACTATGGATTTTTTGAATGTTTGTTTATGGAAATTTAGAACAGCAAATTACCCCTTTCCTCATAAAAATGTGTTTTTCTCAGTCGAATCTATTTTTCAAGGACTTCATACACTTATGCAACGTACCATGTAACTAAATTAATTACACAGCCAGCATTTTTATGATGTTCAAATGCCATTTGGGGAAAAGAAATACTTCCTGAAATAACTCCAAAAATCCTTGGACATACTTTTCTTACAGATGTGTAGGTCTCCCCATCCCTTCTAATAACAGAGATATCACAGCAAAACTTTTAATGAAGATGAATTTTTTGCACTTACTATAATAAGAGGAAAATAAGAGGAAAACCTTCCAGCAGGAAGGTTTGAAGGAAACTCACTCCATCATTGAGATATGAACAGTGGGAGGATATCAGCTCTCAGTACAACAGCAGGAGGTAGCCCGATGCAAATGCCACCTTTGAAAGTGCTGTGCTGCATCAGAAAGGAAAATTAAGTGAAGAAAACATTTCAGATGAACTGGGGGAAAAAAACAATGTTATTGATTTATTTTTAAAAATGTTTCATTTTGGTTTTCCTGAACATTTATTAAAAAAAAAACAAAAACAAAACAACTTTCACTGCAGAGAAATGTTCAATTTTGGGGTTACAACATTTTTGTTACAGGGATACTCAGGAAATCGTTTCTGGCTCTTAAAATGCTATTCATCTCAAAAATGTAATTCTGTCTTTGGAACATGAGAAGTGCAGTAACATGTCTTAGGTAGCACAGTTATTTGTTACCATTCCTGTAGCAGAAGAAAGATGCTCTTATGAATTTTAGCTGATACCAACTTTAGGCATGAGAGGCCCAAGATCAGAGTGAAAAACTGCTGGAAAATTTCATTAGAATGGGAAGGTGGCTAGGTATTCTACTCTCTTTCTTGATTTTGTATGATAAATGTGGGTTTATATTGTTGGCTCTGTTTTTTTTGGTTTTTTTAACATAAACCAGCCACTTTTCCTGGCTGGTTAGTGTCATTGAGATTAGCAACCTCTGTCTTTCAAGAAAAAAACCCCAAACAAACACTCTACATCTATCTAGCAGGACCCAATCAAGGGTTAATATTAAATTTAGCATTCCACCATGAGGCAAGCAAAAATCAACACAGCTGTACCATAAAAAGCAACTCAGATGTGAAGCCCAGGTCACCTGTAGACAGTAACTCATCCTCCTGTGGCTGTCAGAGCTTTCAGCAGAACACGTGGCTGAAGCCCAGTTGCAAGATGCATCCTCTGGGTAATTTATAATATGTATGTAGTGTTTACCAGAACACAAATATGTAAAAAATAAAGCAGCTGGGCTGCCTGAAAGCTCAGCATTTGCAAAGAGATACATTGTGAGGCCAGTGATTTCAGATCATGGTAAACAATAGTTGGATTTACAGTTTCAGAATTACCATCTCTCGTTGTATTGACTTTTGTGGGTGTAATGAGCAGTGCTGGAGCTGATGCAGCCTCAGCAGTTAATTGGTAAAGATGGAAAAAACACAGGTGACATGGGAGGGAATTACAGTAATTGCCAGAGGGAAAGGTGGGATAGGTGATGGATGATCATTTGGTGTGTTTTCTGGGGAGGAGTGGGTTTGCTTTCTCTTTCCCCCTTTCCCTTCCAACTCTCTACTGCCTTATTCTTTTTAGGAAGATGGCAGAAGACATACTGAATCTTTTAAAAATAAATGTAGACCAACAAGGCATGCTTAGTACAGGATGGAGGCACAGTGAACCTCTGTCCCTGATCCAGGCTCTGGCTCCACAGGTGAGCACCCTCTGCTAACAGCACAAAAATGGAAACCTGGTGTTTACATCAGCTGCCTGGACTTTCTCCTTTTAGGAAACAGCTTTTCTTCAGGGACCATGGGGGCAGCTGCTGCTGGTGAAGTGTTTGCAGGATGCAGGATGCAGGCAGTGAGGTTGGGGCCGTTTCATGCCAGTGTTTCCCCACAGCTCAAGCTCATGAGTTGAGTTATTTGCCCTTCTTGGGCCAGGCAGTCTGTGTAGCAGCCCAGGTGCCACACAGATGGTGAGTTGGATCCTTCAGTACGAGCTTTTATAACCCTGGTGGTGTTTTTAGAGCTGTTGTCTTGCCTCTGATCTCAAGAGGATGTTATTTTATCTCTTCTTTAGGACTGGGAAAAACGTAAAGTCAACGTGAAGAGCTTTCATTCTTGTGCCTGGGAGGGGAGATTCCAGAGAATACTTTTTGAGAGGGCTTTGGTACCTTTAGCTCTTATTCCTTGTGTGTACTCTACTCAGGTTCTTTATAGAAGATACATTTTGTTTTCTTTTGCATGTACACATTGGGACAGCTCCAAGGGCAGTAAGAATGTTTTTAATTCCAGAGTGACTGAGGTATTTTTCATCTATGTTGAATACTGTGTCTTTGTCTGAGAAAACAAGATTTCTTCTTGGGAATATTAAATGTACTTGGGAGCAGATAAGTTGTTATTAGCTAAAGTTTTTTCTCATTATTGTCATTAGGTTTCCTAACTCTGAGATTTTCAGCAATGTCTGAGATGTTGGTCTTGCTCTTAAGGCTTAAATAATTTGATAATTGACTAATCATGTCCATATCAGTTTTATTTAGGAACACAAAAGTTAAAATTTCTTAAATTTGAGAGGGCCTGTGAGCATCTATGGGCTTTGGAAAATTGCTTCTGATCTCCTGGGCTTGTTTTCACCTAGGATATCATCAGCATATCTGAGGGGGATATTTTCTGCTGTCTGTTTTGTAGAATATCAAATGTGCCCAGAGCACAGGATAAATGCTCACAAGACTTTTATTGAGCATGAATAAGAGAAAGAAATTACTGCAAATGAAAATATGCAAACCAAATTATGCTTCTCAGTGCAACTGGAACCATGCTTAAGATTCAGCTATGCAGCAATCTCTTCCTTGTTATGGAGTAAAATCAATATATACAGCACAAAGTACATGTCTAGAAGCAGTGCATTTAGTAATATAGGATGGGGGATCTCATGAGTAGCCTTTTCTTTGCAAGGAACACTCTATGTCACTTTTGACAGGCAGTCTTTGTTTATAAAGAGCAGATTGGAAAAATCTGTGTGGCTTTGAACTGCACAGCTCCAGTTTACATTTCTTTTTTTTTTTTATTTTTGTTTGCAAGCTCAAAACCAAAATTCTAAATCCTGCCGTAATTTCCTTTTCTGTTATATAGAAAAAATATTAATGGTTATGAACTTTTTTGCTGTTAATTAAAGGAAGCAGGCAGGTATTGTCTGAGAGAGAATCCCCAGAAGTTCTGAGTTGACATTTGTGTCTGTTTACAAGCTTACAGTTGGTGCCCACCTATGAAATGGGAGGGCAAAAAGACCATAAAAGCAACCATCATCCCCAGGCTTTGTAGGTGATTGGATGAGGCTCTGACCTACACAGAACTGTAAATGTAAAGCCTGGTAAATACAATGGCCTGCAATTGGAGCCAGGAAAAAGTTGAATGCAAAATTCAGTGGGACTTAACTGTCAGCTTTGATCATGGGAGAGAGGAGACATTCTTCATTCTTTTGCTTCATGTCTTACATAAGTGCACTTTCAGAAACCTCACTGCCTGTGTGTTGGAAGTGAGTAGGGTCTATTTTACTCTGCAGCTGGAGTGGAATTGTCTCAGGAAGATCTCTGTTCTTGTTTTTAGCTTAGCTCAAGAGGACACAGACTCAACCTAATGGCATTTCTCTGTAGTCTGCAAAACAGCAACTTCTGAACATCACAGCTGAGCGTTTCTGAAACTTGAGGGAAAGTTACAGGTTTTGATAGCCAAGACCTTGATATCACAGAAAAGTAATAAAGAAAATGGGAGACATGTGGAGCTGCTTCTTTCTCTCTAGTACAGCCACAGCTGGGGTGCTTTTGGATCAGAGACCTGCTCACAGTTCCTGTACAGCAGAGTAGGAATGGCACCTCCTTCTCAGAGTTGATCAAGGTGTTATTCTGATGGACTGCCTCCTACAAATGTGTTGGTGTTAGGAAATGGATGGGCAAATTGGAGCTGTGAGAAAGTGTGCAGGAGTAGTTTGTGTAGTGAGAATATCCTGGGAAAGAAAGACAACAGCTCAAACATCAGCAGGGACTGACAGCAAACAGGAGAATGCACAGGCAAGGGAGGAAGGCCTCTGTTACTGGGGACAGATGAGCTGCAAAAAAGAAAATTTCTCTGGCCCTTGTGGACCAGAAAAAAAGTGGAGATTCAGCTGCTAGGGAAGAAGGAACCCTGGGGCAAACCCCTGCAGGATGCTGCTGTGGCAGGAGGTGCTGCCCAGGGGGCTCTGCTGTGGGATGGGACAGTGTAGGAGAAGGGGGAGAAATTCTGCATGTTAACTGGGACAGAGGAGGGACTGAGAGGAGGGAGACACAGCAGCTCTGGGAAGAGTGAAGGAGGCTTTCTATAAAAGTTGGTTTGGACAGATGGGGAGTGTGGAGGAGAGACTGGGGAGGAAGGCAAGAAACCTTTCTGGCATGCTGCAAGCTCAGCCTACAGAAGCTACAGAGTGTGTGACCCTCTTGTTAACTTCATTTCACAATGTTCCCTGCATGCTTTGTGTGGCTTCCAAGTAATGCATGACATCAGAAATCTTAATAAAAACCACCTGCTTGGTACATTTTATGTTCAACTCTGTTAAACTTTCCTAGTTCAAAATATCCCATGCTATCTGGAACAGGAGGATAATTACTTTTCTCTAAATTTGCTGAGCTTTGTTAAATGAGTTCTTTCCTCAAGGAGTAAAAATGTGAATTTATATGCTTTAGCTCCACATTTTTGAAAATCACCTTTCAGCTGTTCAACTCTGTAGGCTGATTAAAAACATCTGTCAAAATTAACTTCTGATCCTCTTCTTAGCCTAGTCTACCTCTCTCCATGTTCATGGCCTGTGTCTCAGGAATGAAAAACTGACTCCTGTGCAGCAGGCAAGTGGAGGGTGTAAATGGCCCTAGGTCTAGTGGGAGCTGTGCTCAGCACACCCCAGGAGAGCTCTTTAAGCTTCAGGTTGTCTGGAGTCTTTCAAGTGAGACAAGAAGCAATGTTTATACATCCCCCAACACAAGGAAAGAGCTGATGTGGGCCAGAGATAATTAATATCAGCAGTTAAACTAGCTGTTCATTAAAAAAAAAATAGTATCATTAGAAATAATTGCTTATCTTTCCACTTTTGTGATCCAAAAATACTCAGGCTCTGGTGTTCCTATCTGTTAAATAGTAGATTAGCATCTCTCAAGACAAAACAAAGGAACCACTCTTCTTCTCTGGACTATTTTGCAGAGCTTATTGCAGACTTTGTTTAGCTGTGGCAGAGGTTCACAACATTCTCAATTCTAAAGACAAAGGTGTAGTGGCCTGTCTCTTTCTGGGGAGTCTGAGCTTCCATTACAGAGTCCCAGCCAGAAGTCAGCTCCTTCCTGTGGCTCCCTTGCTCTCCAGTTAATCTGTCTTTAGTGACACTGAAGAACACTTCCCTTGAGGTAGATTTTTTGTTTTGAGTGAATGTAGCCAATTGCAGGAGTTCTTGAACATCTTTTTGTTTTATCAAAAAAATTCAGGCACAAGGGAAACTTCTGAAAACTTATTTTAGGACAAGGAAAAGGGTTGTGACCCCAAGGCTCTGCTGTTTAAATCAGCAGAACAACTTTGGAGTGTACGTAGGATTTAGGAAAGGGCACAGGCTCTGCTGGTTCTGTCACAAATTTTCCAGAGTGCTTTTTCTGAACAAGCCAGAAAAAGATTTGCCTGAAGGGACACATGAATATGGGGCACAGGAATAACTTATTCTAACACAGAAGTTTTGGGGTTTCCAAGAGGCAAAAGCAACAGGACTGAAATGTGGGTACCATAAGGGGCTGGTAGAGAGAAGGAGGCACCAGGTTGGTTTCTGAGCCCCCTCAGTAGGATGTGCAGGGCTGGGGAGGGGGAATTGCAGACCACTGGAGCCTCCCTGGAACCTGCTGCCAGAGCTGCCAGTCCCTGGCAGCACAGTCCCTGTGCCAAGCTGGGACTTAGCTGGAAGGAAGAAGGGGATGAAGACAAGTTTCCTATGGTTTCCTTTGAGGAGAGGAGACAAAGAAGGTCTCTCTCCCTGATTAAGGATTTCTCCTTCAAGTCTTTTGAGAAGAAATTGAGTAAATTCATCTATAATAACAATAAACAGTTTATAATCAGTATTGCTCTCCTTTGCTGCCTTCATGCAAGTGTTCAAGTCTGACTCTTTTGAGGATGGACTGTTAGGCTTTACTAGATCTAGTGAAAAAAATAGTAAAAAAAGATTGTAAATAAATCTCTACACATAAAAGCCCCAGGCCTCTCTGGGCACATACTTTTAAATCTATTTATTCACCTTTTCCCCTCTGTTTTCATATTTAGATAGGGATAGCTGTGGTGTAAAACAGAGCTCTGTATTTTTGTCTGTTAGGACATGAGAAAGGGCACAGTGCTCTCTGTTTCAGCAGCTGTTCTGAGGCCAGTGTGCTAACTGTATTTATTTATTTATTAGTGGGTTGTTTTGGTTAGACTATTTTTTCCCCTGGTGTATGTGCTGCTGCAATTGGTGGGGATGTTTTCCCTTTCTTACATCCTCAAAGAAATTGGCCTAAGAGACTTTCATGGATTTTACTCCCTTTTGGCCCCTGAACTGTCCAGGTAAAGACCTTTTCCTATGTGTTTTTTCCATCATCATTCAGCTCTGAATGCATTCTCTTGGCATGTGGAAGAGCAGAAATATATGTCATGTGTTTTCTGAGGACATGAGCCATAGCCCTCAGAAATAATTTGCTTCTTCTCTAACCCAGAAGCCATTGAAGAAATTAAATCTGAATGAATGATGAAAATATACTGCAGTCAAAGAACAGCTGGAGATTCTTTTTGACAGCAACAGAGGTTTCTAATGGTTCCTTAATTTTCACTTACACGTATCTGAAGTTATGATTAATCCAATGAAATATTCAAAATTGCCCTAGTAAATCTGACTTTGTCATAAACAGGATATATCTTAAAGTCTCATAAAGCAATCTGACAATCAGATATAAACTTTCTTTTGTGATGCAGAAAAGCATCACATATGTAATCTTCACATCTCCAGTTTCCAGGTGTTCTGGAGGAAGAATTTTCATCCACTGGAAAACAGCATCTTTCTCTGCAGGGGCTGATTCATACCAAGAGCAACTGTATTTCTTTCAAACAATAACAAAAATGTGTTTCTTGCCTGTGGATTAAGAAAAATCTCGAGATGAAGACCAGCTTTCCTGTTCCCTTCCTGTTCAAGTTGTGAAATTGGCCTGAAAAATAGGGTTTTTTCTTTCCTTTTTCTGAGCCTTCTGATGCTCTGTGGTGTGATGGGCTTTCCTTAAAAAATTGAAGCTGTGAAATGCTCTTCTCTTGATTCCAGCTGTTCAAGCCTAAAGATAAAACAAATGTCATGAATATCACAATAAATCCTGAAAGCTAGAAAAACAATGGGAGGAGAAAAGTGATCAGAGATTGTGCAGCAATGCACAGATGGAAAAAATACCCTGGGGGCTCAAACAACTTTTGGTGACTTTTCTTTTGGAGCTTGTGCTGTGACAGCTACTGGCACTGGGTGGAGAGAGCAGGAAATTCATCTTACAGCCACAGGTCTCTTTTAGGTCTCCAGAGGTAAAGCTGGGGAGAAAAACACAAATTAATCTATGAATATATACCAGATTCAAGTGGATATTCAAATTATATGCTAATTTTTCACGTATGGGCATAATATATCCTGAAACTCCCCATGAATCTTGCAGCCATGTCTTTGCTCTGGGTTTAAGTTTGCCACAGCAAGTGATCTTCCACTTGCCATGGATTTTTAGTGACTTCAGTCACTGGGGCTCTGCTACCCCTGTGCTTGTTCATAACAGGTTTGTTGCATAAATGCTTTTATTTTTAAAAAGGACCAGCATCCACATAAACATTTCAGAGACAATAGAATTTGAGGTTGTAAATACATTCTTGTGTTCTTATTAAGATGAAGAGAATTTTGGTTTGAGAAGAGGAAAATCTTGTGATCAGGCAACTGCAGTTACAGTAATAACAAAAGAAAACAGAAAATCACTGTCAGCTTCATTTTTCTGGAAATCTTTTTCCTGCCCAATGGTGCTTCTTAATGACAACTTAATTTCAGGACAGGATACATAGTTCAACCTACCTAAAATATAGAAGTGTCATAACTAGGAAATTTTGTGTTAATTTTCACCTACTGTATTATTCAAAGGAATAGGACAAAAAATTAATTTATCAATGCAGCAATTGAACAAAGTGCAAGCACTTCCAGGTATTAGCAAAATGGCTGTTTCATGAAGGATCCCAAATATCAGGATTATTTGTGTAACTTAATTCCCATCAACTTAAAAATTACATTAAAATTGTGATGAGGTTTTCGTACTTGAGGTTGTTCCTGTTACCAATTAACCCTGCAAGCAGCACCAAAGGCCACTGCAAAAATCATTTAGTGTCTTGTGAGAAAATCCAAATATCCCTCATTTCCCTCACGACCATCACAAGAACGGAAACCGAGATCCCAAAGACCCCAAAGGACTTTTGCACAAAACTTCTGGCCTGGCTGAGGTGGGATGCTTTGCCAAATGTCCAAGTGTGTCCTTGCTGAGAGCTGATGGTGCAGGTTCACAGTTGATTATGCCAGGCAATCACTGCCTTGAGCCCAAAAAGAATGACCTGTGCTGTCCTGCCTTCCTGTACATCAGTCCCTTTTCACAGAACCATGGGCCTCAAGGCAATGGCTGTGAGATTTCCCCTCCTCTTGGCCAGTTGCCTCTCACTTTGGAAAGGACTATAAAGGACTTTCTAAATGAACTGTCTCAGAGAGAAAGATCTCCCCACGGAAGGAAGACATGTCTGTTGGCCGAGGACCACGAGGACTTTGTCTCATCCATTGGTAGCTCTATCCCACCCTCACCTTCTTTCTTCCTATTTCTCCCTCTCTCCCATCTCTCACATAACTGTGTTGTCAGCACTCAACAGAAGTGCACTGCTGTGTCTGAACTGCTGAGGTGTCTCCTGCTGTTTGCCTTTTTGCACTCTGATGTGGCGAGAAACAAACGACATGAACCTCGTTTAGCAAAAACCATCTGACTCCAATTTATTGAAACAATTGCCCCTTTTATATACCTTCTCAAACAGGCCACTCTCACTGGTCAGAAGAGTGCCAGAACTCTTCATCCCACTGGCCAAAACCGAAGGACAGAGACAAAGTCCATCCCACAGAAAGGAATCCAAACCATTAAACTCGTGACAAAAAACACTAGCTCTGTTTATGTCCAATCTGTGAGAACCAAGTCTTCCTAAACCAAAACATCATGAAGAAACTGAGTCTAGAAACTCAGAAACCTCAGGCCTAGAAAACCCAGACGACACCGATGTCCATAAACGAGCAGATTGTGACAGTGCCTCCAACTTTGTAATGTGCACTTGTTTGATTGTTTGTTTCCTGGCCTTGTGTTGTTACCAGCGTTGTTTCTTTCCCTTATGATGGAGTTAGGATGTGTAAGTAAATCTGAGAGGAGCTGGGGCTGGGGACAGCTCTGGTGTGTCAGTGTTCCTTTGTTAGTCAACCAGCTGGCCCCTCATCCCAGCTCCCTGTCCTGCCCTCTTTTCTCCCCAGAGCAGAGAGATTCTCATTGCCTGCAGAGGGTGGGTTATGTCATCCTGGTGGCCAGATGGCCAGAGCACAGCCTGGCTGTCAGCCCTGGCCACTCCAAGGGAAGCACAGAGCCACGGACCCTTCCAGAGGCTGCCTGGAGCCCTGCCCAGGCACCAGGGCCTGGCTGCCCCTGATCCCAGCACAGACAGGCTGGGACACAGGCTGGAACATGCAGGGCTGAGACACAGGCTGGAACATGCAGGGCAGGGACACAGGCTGGAACATGCAGGGCAGGGACTTTGCTCCTTCATGCCTTTATTCAAAGATCAGCTCAGGGTGGGGGCCCAGGGGTCGCGCTCCCACCACTGCTGCCAGGGATGGAGCAGAGAAGGGTCAGAGCTCTGGGCACTGAGGGGAGCAGAGGAGAAGGGTCAGAGCTCTGGGCACTGAGGGGAGCAGAGAAGGGTCAGAGCTCTGGGCACTGAGGGATGACCCAGAGGAGAAGGGTCAGAGCTTTGGGCACTGAGGGATGACCCAGAGGGGAAGGGTCAGAGCTTTGGACACTGAGGGCTGGAGCCAGAGAAGGGTCAGAGCTTTGGGCACTGAGGGATGACCCAGAGGAGAAGGGTCAGAGCTTTGGACACTGAGGGGATGACCCAGAGGAGAAGGGTCAGAGCTTTGGGCACTGAAGGGATGCAGGCAGAGCCAGGGATTCTGTTCTTGCAGGAGTTCCCAGGAAGACCCTTCTCAGCCTGAGGTCGGGGTGCTCCTTCCAGCCAGCATCTCTGTTTAGGGTGAGGAGCCAGAAAGCTCCAGGAGGACAACTGCACACCACTCCCGACCCATAGGTGTGATTTAAACCTTTATATTTCGTGGTGGCTCGTAGTTCTAGGGGTTTTCTTGGTTGGTTCATGCAGTTTCCTCTCATTTGCATCCAAGCCCCTGGTGCCCCCCTCCCCTCACGGCCCCAGGCACCATTCCCGAGGCTGGAGCAGCAGGGGAGACACCCGGGAATAACAATAAAATCATTAACAGGTGCTTAAAACTTTAACTTAACGTAATTACAACTTTAACATTATTTTGTCTAACATATCAACTTTATAGCTTTCGAACCAAGTTATTTTGGGGATTTATTCCCAGCACAGTGACATGGTGCCACATGTGTGCCCCTGAGTTTGGGCTGCTGTGCCTTTTTGGGCACATCACTACCACAGACAGGGCTTGGTGCTCGGGGACCCAGCCTACCCCAACCCTTGGTGTGCTCCTCTATGCACAGGGCAAGCACACCACAGTCTGGGAGGCATTTTAATTCAGTGAGAGGCACTGATGAGAAGAAGGCAAATGGAAATAAAGCACAGAGCACTGTAGGGAACTGCTCTTGCTGTTTGTGTCCACACCATGGAGGCTTGTTTTCCCCAGATGCTGAATTCCAGTGTATTTTAATTTTGTTTCACTGACATCAGCCTTGTTCTGTTGCCCTGACATAGGAAAGCTTAGGGGTTTATATATCCCAGCCTTCAATTTAAGAGGCTTTTCCCCTTCCAAAATTTACTTGAGTGTTGGTGTGAAGATGCTTTGGAAAGAAGGGCTTCTAACAGACCTTGAGTCTGCTGCCAAATTAGTTCTCCTTTTGAGGAAGCTTTACAAATTTTAATTACAGTATTCCTACAAAATCCTTGAAGGATTATTTCATGCATTTTCCTACTTTTGAAAAGGAAGGAGTAGCTGTGACTCAACCACAAACCCAAAGATGTTTGTTTAAAAAATATAGAATAAATTCTCTGCAATCCATATCCACATTCAATGACTATACAATGTGTTTTCTAGTCTGTTTGCATGGCTGGTGATGTGTGATGGAAGCTTAAGCTGTAAATGAAATTCATTCCTAAAAGAATAGGTGTCAAGACAGTGTAAGATTTAATTCCCATTGCATGAATCACTTCATTTGCACATGTCTCTTTGCACTTGATTGGACATACTGATATTTTAAATGCATTACAAATTTAATCAAAAGCATTAAAAAGAAACACAACATTGAAATTACATCCAGGAAAACATCTGGGACTAGGGATGGCGAATTATCCTTGCATAAAAAAAATAAAGATTCCATACTTTCATAAATTAATTGAATAAACAAAGGCATATTGAAGCTCCTCAGGAGATTATATAGAAGGTCAACTCATGGCATTTCCCAGATTGCAAACCAATGCAGTGATCTGAATAGACTTTTGTATTTAAATAACTTCTGGGAGGACTCCACTGGACTCTGTCCTCTGCAGTGTGTTAAGGGTGCTGAACTGAGATCCAGAGCATTATTCCCAGTGCAGAGTGGTTCAGAGTTGTGTTACCAGGCTTGGGGGCTGCAGGCTCAGTCTGGCAAAGTTCAGACACGTCCCTCACCCTTTGCAAACTGCAGCTCAGAAAGGAACGAGGTCTCCAGGTGAGCCTGACAATAAAGTGAGTTTACTGTCTTAAATGAAGTGTTTTCCTGAGATAAAATCCTCTGAAGGTATCTGAGATTATGTTCTTTAGCTTCCTGCATAGTACACAATCTTCCTCATGTTTATAAACTGTGTTCTCTCCTCTTGAAACCAAACACCAAAATACTTTTTTTTCTCTCCAGATTTGCTCCATATGGAGAACATCATAGACTAAGACAAAAGCATGAAAGTCAAAAATTCTATTTAGGTGACTAGATACCTTCAAATATTTCAGAAAGAGCCTTCTCCACCACCCACTCTATATTATGGATACTTTCTACCTGGGTTTTTTTCCCATGACAACTTTAAGTAGAGACTGAAAAAATTAAAATAAATCAGAGCAGCATAAGGAATATATATAATTTTCTTTCTTACTGTGTATATCTGCACAGTTACACTTATGTGTAGAATACCATTAGAACAAATTTTTTAAGGTGAAAAAATAAAAAATCTTGTCTATGGCATTGTTTAATGAAATTCCAGATGTGCAGTACATGTTAAAAAAAATTATTTGACAAGTTTATATGAAGAAAAGGTGGTGAATTTACTTGCAGCACACCTGATAAAAATTTTAATTCATTGCTTATGAAACAGGTTATCATACTGTAAGCAAGTTATATAAAACTTAAACATGCCTGAGTAACTTCTTGACTTCTAAAAAAACCCCTATTTTTAGTACAATCATGTTCATGAAAGGTGAAAGAATTAAAAATTTGTAAATGGGAGGTTGTTTCTGCAGAACAAACATGAGCAATGACATTCTCCTCCATAAAGTGCTATTGAAGGCAAATTACTGTAAAAAAACAAATTATGAAATTTAAGATGAAATATTGTCTTTTACACAATAGTAATTTCATAGGTTAATTTTTTCTTTACCGTAATTCATGCAGCAGAAAAGGCCTTGGCTTTGTGCAAGACCTTCAGCAATAGCAAAAATAGTTCTAAATATCAATATTTTGAGCACAAACCCAAAACACAGAGCCATACCAACCACTGTGAAGGAAATTATCTCTGTGCCATTCAGAACAGGCACAAAGATATGTTTGAAACAGGGCAGTCCTGCATTAACTTTGCTGTGACAATACCATTTCTCACTTTTATCACTTTTGCACTCAGCTCTGATGATACACAAGGTATAACTTTAAAAGCTGTTCATTATTTTAGCTTGGTTTGGTTTGCACAGAAGAGCAAACAGAAAAAGATCCCAGGCTGAGTTTCCATCAGGTGTGGAGCATCCCATCTCTTTTCATGTTTTATTTTTAAAATTTGAGAGACTTCTATCAGTATGTGAACAAAATGTCCAAAATCTGAATAGGGTTTGAAAAACTTATGGACAAGTTCCTGGTATTCTGGTCTGACACATGACTGAGGGACAGCATTTTGCCAGAAAAAAACATTGAAAGCTATGTGCTTCATAAATAAAGCTGGAAGGAAAGTGGCCTGAAGGAATAAATTGAACAGATGTGTCACCTTCCATTAAGCAGACAAAACAAATAACTGTGTTTTGTGAGAAGAAACTGTCAAATTACCAGCTACACAATGCAAAAACACTCCTGTATAAATGAGGGAGTTCCTAGCACCTGTGGTAAGCTTGGTGACTGCAAATCTGATTCTTTCTATGTTTATGTGCTGACTTCGTGCTCCTTTGGAACTGAGCAGCTTGGATTATAAATATCTTCCAAATCCTGAGATATTTATTTAAATTTACCCTCTAATTATCTTTTTGAAATGAAACAATGGAAAAAAAGCTGCTGTTTTCATTGTACAAAGATAGTGAGTGTAATCATATTTATCTGATCAGGTTTCTGTTTATTTTCCTGTTCCTAGAAGATGTTTTAGAAGAGGAAATTGTTTTTAAAGCAGGAGAAATCAGGAGCCATCCTTCTATCTAGTTTAGAGACATGAACAATGATAAATGGATTCATTGAAGTCTGGTTAAGGACCTGGTTAAAATTCTGGATTTCTCCAACAGTAGGGAATGTGTTCTATAACTCACTCTCTTGGATTTGATCTAACAAATCTGTCAAAGCAAACATACAAGTTATTTTCTTTTGCATTTGTAATAGAGGCTGTTCTGAAGCTCATACTGAACTTCTGCCACAGAAAACTTGCTTGCTAGAGCTGCAGAGTTCAGGGTGATGAGGAAACCCAAACTCCTGCCTGTTTCTGCAAATGTAAGCATCTCATTGCATTTTTTTGTTTTGTTTTACTCTAGTTTAGATGTGTCAGTCTTGGGGTACAGGAAGAATTCCATCTTGGTTAATGGTGTTCTGTCTTTCCAGTTGTCTGCAGTCAGACACAGTAATTTCCTTTTCTTCCAGTCCTGTCTCTCACTGTGATGTTTATAAGAAATTTTAAACAAATGCTCTCTTAAGATCCAGAGGTGAATATATTTGCAAGACAGGTAAAGCAATTCCTGTGAATGCTGTATGCTGTAGAAGGGCCTTGTTTTTTGGTGTTTAATTTTTTTTTAACTACTGAAAATCTTACAGAAGTCTGTAAGAAGTTTTAACAAAATCTGACATCCTTTAGGGATAGATGTAAAATCTTTGTGTTAGTCATATTTTTAAACTCTGAAAAAAATAAAAACACTATCAAAATAAGTGGAAAGGCTCATTGAGAAAGCAGAAACTCCTCTGACATCTTTTGTTAAAAAAATCCCAGTGGGAGTTAAGAGCCATTGCTGTGTTCTGTGTCTTATCAAGATGGGAGGACTCTTGTTAAAGCATCATTGTGGAGTCAGGCATTTTGGAGCAATCTATAATAGATGTAAGCACTTGCACACAACTGGGAATATGTTTTCTGTGCAGATCTGTGCTCATTCTTGCAGCATGTCCTGGCTGTGACTCTGCACAATTAAAAGAGCAAAGCCAAGTGAGAAAAGCTGTATCCAGTGCATTAAGCTATCCATTCCTTCATTCTGTATTTTAAAATAATTACAGTGAATTATTAAAAGATCAACCTTTTTAAGTCTGCAAAATTAAGAACCCATGGAGTAATTGCTGCTTGCACATGCCAGCCTGTGCAGTTTTAATTCAGTTCTTTTGCCTGTTTTAATTATGATCCTGTAGTATTTTTCTGACAGGATCCCTGCTTCATTTGATGAACAAGATAGATGGCCCTCATTTCATAACCTTCATTTAATAGTTTGATAATCTTCATTGTTTGGCATGAGACCTCTTGCACATCATTGCCAAAACTCTGAAGAAAGAATTAATTATTTTTCCCCTAGCTTTTTGTTGGCAATGCCTGTCACCAAGTTTTGAAGCACTGCAAAGGTTTTCTTCTAGTTTCACACCAAACCCATGAGGTGATGATGCAATTGCTAGTTTACACTAAAAAAAATTAAAAATTAAGGCTATGGCTTCATTGAGTTGAAATTACACACTTCTTTTTAATATGTGAAGGCTGCATTTTTTCAGACTCCTGGCTGTTGTATCAGAATTTTGTTGTTTCAGTGCCTCTCATGTGAGTTGCAGCTACAATTTCTGCAGAATCATACATTATACATACATAAAACCAAAGCACATGTGCTCACTGACAACATCTTTGAGGGAGTTTGTGGGAACCAGGACATCCCTCTGACTGTCCTGGAAAATTTATGAGTTACAAGAATTTAGGTAGAATGATAATTAACATATCACAGGGTGAAAAAGTAGAATGTTGGGATTTTAGAATGTGGGATCAGGAGGCAAAAATGGAGGATATTGGGTGTGTCCCTGTCCTTCTTCTTGGTCTCTTGTTCTCCATCTTCTGTTGTGGTGGTGGCACTTTCTAATTGGTTTAGAGTAAAGGAACACTGTTTGATGTGTTTGATAGGTATTGGAGAGTTATTGTAAATAAAACACAGGTAATTTTTAGTATAAAAAATAACACCCTCCCAAAGGGGAAAGAGTTTGGGAGTTTTTCACAACCTGGCCTGCAGGAAAGACCTCAGCAGGCCAGAGGCACAAATGTAAGATAAGAGAGAATAAACAAATCCTTGAAAGAAGAAGAGAACAGACAATCTCAACCTCTTCTTCAGATGCTGGGCTGGAGGAAACAGAAACTTTCACAGAGACAGAGACAAAGTCAGGTGAAACAACAACAAAAAACATTATTTTTTTATATTTTAAAAACCTGACAGGAGTTCCCACTGCAAAGCTGAAGGGAATTTTGCTGAGCACATACAAACTGGTTTTTCAAGTGGTTTTATGGTGGTTGGAATCAGACTGCAGTTCAAGGACAAGGCACACTTTGCCTACCTAACCTGGGAAGACCTCTCCTGTCTGTCAGTCTCTGTGTTTCTGTCTTGGTTTGAAGGACAGGTGTCTGCTCAGGAAGGCAGGAGCCTCCCTTGGAATAGAGAATGTAAACACCCTCCCTCCAAATTATTATAATTTTGAAATTAAGGGGCTCTCAGGCAAGGATATGGGGATAGCAATAACAGTTCTTTATTGGGAGAATTAAAATACAAATGCAGTAATCCAAAGCCAAGCCACTGGCAGGTCAGGATCCCCCCTGCCCCTGTGGGTTGGGGTGCTGGCAGCAGAGCCATTCCAGGGGCTGCAGCCTCCTGCAGGGGCAGCTGTGGCTCTGCTGGAGCAGGGATCCTGCAGAAAGGGGGAGATTTCCTCTGCAGGGCCAGTGGGCACAGCTGGGCCTGCTCTGCCTCTGGCAGTGCACTGAAAGGCTGTGCTGGTGTCCCAAATCTCAGAGTGTATCCAGGGGGGAATGCTGGGCTCCTGCCCTGGCTGCAGCCTCTGCCATGGCTGGGCTCAGTTTCTCAGCCATGGGATGAGACTCAGTGGCCCAGCAGCAGCAGATCTCTGCTGGAGGGAGGATGGGGCTGGCAGAGAGAAAGCAAACTGCCCCAGCTGGTTTTTAGCAGCTGCCCCATGGCCAGAGGATTCCCCCAGCCCCAGTGTGCCCCAGTGACAGAGCACACACTGCTGGCACAGCCTGCACTCAGCCCAGGACACTTTCAAAATGTTATGAATGAGTCAAAACACTAAAATTACCTGAGAGTGTCACCTTTTTTGTTTAAACAGATGGGGAATTTAGGGAGTCAAGTCACAGCAAGCATTTTACTCACTTTGTGCTTAAGGATGACCAAATCATTTTGGCTGAAAATGTCCAAGCACATTCAGCCTGAGGCATACCCTGAGGATGGAGAATGTGAGTCTTACTAGCTTCAGTTTTTTATGAGTTTCCTGGACTTCAAACAAGACCATAGAAATAGGAAGTATTATGCAATTTTAATAATAGGCTGTGTTACCAATTTGCTCACAACAAACCAGTCAGCATAACTGAAATTCCTAGGTGTGCTGTGATTTTTAAAAATTAGTGTTCTGTGACTTGCTGCTGGCCTTCCAGCACAAATATATTGAAAAAATGGGAAAAAGAAAAGTAATGCTTTTGCTCTCTAAACTTGATTTTCTCCAAAACTTAATGGATCATATATTGTGAAAATAGTTTTAGTTATACTTGGCTTCTTATTCCATCCCTATAAGTGATCACTTTCTTTTAAGTGATGGTTTCTGTAAACTCGACATAAAATCAGAGATTCGTGGAATTGCTTGGGATGGGAAGGGAGCTGAAAGATCATCTCATTGCAACTGCCCTGCCATGGACAGGGACACCTTTCAGTAGACCAGGCTGCTCAGAGCCCCATCCAACCTTCTGGGGATTAGCCAAGATGAAACCAATTAACAGAGAATGGTTTTTCACCCAGGTGAGACAACATTGCTCTGGTTTTATAAAAGGGAAAATGACCCTGGTTGCTACTGTGAATTATTCAGGGATAAAATCTATAGAATTTACTATCTACAGGCACCAGTCTCTAGTACCTTTTTTTATTCTGAGGATGCAGATGGAATTCCCCAAAATAATCAGCCACTGAGATGAAGTTTTTCTTCTGAAACAAACTTCTGAATTAGCCAAAACAGGCCTCAGGCACAGACATGCCTGGAACAGACAACTGAAATAATAAATAATGGCTGCTCCAGCAGTAAAAGGGCCTGGCTGCATTGATGCTCTTGCTTGTAACTCAGAATGGTCCTGGGTTGTTCTCATGGGCTTACACTGAGCTGCTCACTGTTCTTTGTATGGGTGCTGTGTTTGTCCTACAGCTAAATTAATGGAGTTAACCTGGATTAAAAGAGCAGTGAAAGAAATTCATTGGATTTTTAACCATTTAAGCAGATGGATTCAAGCTCAGATTCTCCCACAGGCCTGGGGTTCTCCTGAGAGCTCAGTTTAAAAGCAGATTTCACTGCTGCAGGCTGTGGCACCCAGCCTGGGTGAAGCTCCCCCAAAGGTGTTCCTTCAGCAAAGACAGGTGAAGCACATTCCTGTCCAGTGTGACTGAGGCAAAGCCTGCAAAGCTGCTCTTCTGGAGAATTGATGGAACAGCCATGACTCAGAGGCTGCCCTGAGCTGTCAGAAAAATATGGATTTAGTCCTGAACACTGTATTCTCAGCTGTGGTGTTTGCTTTCTTGTTTTCTGCAATTCCCATGGGCTGTCACAGTTTTTATTTTTTTCCTTCATCTTCTGTTTAGTAGGAACATTCTGGGTCTTTTCTTGAACTTGCCTCCTGTAAGAACAGTGCTCAAGGCAAATTTAGGGAACTTTGATATAGCCATTTTTCAAGAAATTAATAATGTTAACATGCTAAGCTTTCAAAAATTATTTTCAAGAATCTTATATTCTCAAAGCATCAAATTCAGTGAGGCATCTCTGAATCTCAGGAGATCTAAAATAATTCCAGGTTCTGCCACTGCTCTCTGTGAGACCCTGGAGCAGGTGTCTGCTGTCACAGCTCTCTCCCTTGTGGATAACAGCTGTGTTCAAGTACCTGCAGTTCTAGATGAGAAGTATTGTACCCAGGATAAAATGTGGCATAGCAAAGAAGAACATGTTGCAATGTTTTATAAACAATCCTGAAATGTCTGAAAGGTAGAGCTTCTAATACTGGGATTTCACTACATACTCTGTTTTTTTTTCTTTTTTTTTGTGGACTGTATTTTGCTCAGAGTTTTGCTGACATGTCCCTCGTGTTGCAAGAGAGTTGGGGCATGTCTCTCTTTTTATAGTCACAGCCTGTTTCTGAACCCAAATAAAGATGTGAAACTACTGTCACAAAGCCCCAGCATTTGTGTCAGAGGTTGATGACATTCTCAACCAGCACAGAGTAACATTTTGTAAATCACTCCCCCTAGGTGATGACAGGTTTCAGGGATTGAAAGTTGATGCAAGGTGTATAATTCCATTTCCAGCCTTGCAATTCCTCCTATGGTAACAATAAATTGATTATTCTTTTAATTTTAAGCTTCTTGGCCTATTTCTGGGTGGTGCTGAATATCCACTGCTTCCAAGGAAATCCTGGCTGTGGATGCCTATTGCCTCTCTGCACTGTCTGGAGCACCAAGCTTTGTGTGGAAGCTGTGTATTAACTGAAAATTACAACAGCAAGTGTGATGGGTTGGTCTATGAATTTTGTTTTACTCCAGTTAGGATAATTTGAATCATTTTTATGATTTATTTAATGCAGACTTATCTGTTAAGTGGTTGAACCATCTATCACTGTCTATACAATTTAGCAGAATAAATTTTCTTTTATCCTATTCCTGGGTGTTTTCAGAATTGCCATAAGCAGATGCAGCCTGTAGTCTACAGTCCTGAATTCACAGGGTCACAGACAGCCTGGGTTGGCAGGGACCCTAAAGATCTCCTGGTTCCCAGCCCCTGCCCTGGGCAGGGACATCTTGCACTGCCAGGGATGGGGCACCACAGCTGCCCTGAATAACCATTCCTGTGCCTCATTACCCTCACAGTAAAGAACTAATTCCTAATATTCAATCTACATCTGCTCTCTGTCAGTTGGAAGCCATTCCCCCTGTCCTGTCACTCCAGGCCGTTGTAAAAATTCCCTCTCTGTTTTTATCTTCAGGGACTGGAAGGCCACCGAGTCCTTTCTCATTTGTGGTACTTCAGAGTGAATCTTTGTAAAAGAGAACAAATTTTTAATGTTTTTTCCTTAAATCACACCCCCTTGTAGTATTGTGAGATTTTGTCCAAAAATTACTGAAAAAAAAATTTGAAATTTTATAGTAATGGATCACAAACTATTGTCATGCAAGACACTTTGGTTTACCAGGAGTGACTACAATTTCACTTCCAAAAGTGAACTTTATCCCTTCCAGAACTGGTGTTTGAATTGCAAGGCTTTAACTTTGGGGTTGGACTTCCATTTAGAATACAGCAGACCTGGGTTCCACACGTGTCATGCATCCCATTTTACTTTGTTCAAACCTGGTTAAGCTTGGGGAAGTTTTAGAAGCAGATAAAAATCAATCCAGTTCTGCATAGATTTAGTTTTCATTGCTCAGACAAATTGTCTGTCTATATTATTGCTGCTGTGGGAGTTTTAGAAAACCACTAAAGAGTCAACTGAACCCTCCACTAGATTTCTTTGTAGGTAATACTGATGTATGTGGTAATTCAACGTTTACTATCCACATTAGAAAGTAAAATATTTTTGTTTGTATGTAGAAACGATCTTTCTTGCATGTGTAGTTTGAGAGTTTAGTTACAATTATGAAAAACCAATTCTGTGAAGGGAAATAAGATTATCCTTTCAAATAACAGCTGCAGGAAAGTTCTACACTAAACTATCATGTGCTATTTGATGACAGAGCATTTTTAAGGTTTCAGTTTTGGGGTTTTTTTTAGTAATCTTCTAAGACCCTTGATATTTTTTTCCTATAATTTAATCAATTTGTGCACAGAGAGTAAGTGCCAGAGTCTGAAAGGCAGGACTGTTGGGAATTTGGGTGAGCAAGGCACAGGTGAAGGAATCTTGACCTGCTGAGTCTTCAAGCAGAAAAAACCATACAGCCAGCCACAAACTGGAACAGTTGAGAAAGAGCAAAAATATTATGAAAATTAAAACCACTGGTGTCTTGTGCCATTTAGAATTAATCTTATTTAACAAGCTGGTGCCCTTTCAGTTGAACTAGAGCCCTGGCCAAATTTCAAATCTGTGTCTTACCTTACAGGTATGTTTAAGTCTGTGACCAAAGACTAAACCTGACTCACCTGTGACTTTTAACAGATCCCACTGTGGCTCTTTTGTGTGAACAGAAGGAGATCCTGGCACTGCACCTTGCCTGTGTTGTTCTCTGATTGAGGGAAGCTCTCTGGTGGGGCTCTGAAAATTTGAGTTCAGCTGGAAAGGCCGGGAATTCTCACTTTTATCCAAGCCTGGCCAAATTATTTTCCAGGGTGGAGAATAGAGTATATTTCATTGTAGCAAGGAGAGATAGCATTCCCTAGATTAATACCTTTGATTCCTTTGTGGAGTAAGTTTAGCAGAGCTCCAGTGAAGCCTCCTGAGGTTCATACCCAGGAAGGAGCCTCCCTCTAGCTGAGTCCCTGGGAGCTGCACTGGCCTTTTGTCTGCTGGAGACAGCTATTGGCACATCTGACATGCCATTGCAACGCCAATCAACACATTTTACATTTGTGTAGCTTTTTAATGTCCTCATAAGTTCACAGAGAATGAATGAACATATTTGCAATTCTGGCTGGAGTCGATCTCCTCAGCTGGAGGAGTGTAGCCTGCAGCTCTAGTTGTTTCCAGAAATCCAGAACACCCATTTTTGAGTCAAAAGCAGGTGATACCTCTGGGAATGACACTTGCTTGGACTGTTGGTTGCACTGTCAGCTCTGATGCTGCTGTCCCACTCTGCCCTGCCCTGCACTGGTGGGGTCACAGTGCTGGCACAGTGAGCTGCACCCAGCTCAGGCACAGCCTCTGCCCAGGCTCTGGCTCTCTCTGAAAAGCTTCCATGGGCTCCACAGCCAGGCTGAGGGGTGGAATACCTGCTGGGACCAGCACAAGCCCAGGCTGCAGGCACTGGCAGCCCAGACTGCCCCGGGCAGCAGCTCAGGGTGGCGCTGGCTCTCAGGGTGAGTGTTTGCAGGGCAGCAGGGAAATCTGCTCTGCTCTAGCATGCTGAATCAAGGGTGGCTATTGAACTTTCACTGAATATTAACTTCTACTGCACCTGGCAAACACACTTAGCAAAAGGTGCTCCTGCCAGCCCCAGCTATCGATTGAGTGCAGCTCTGCTGCAGCTCACCACTGCCAGCTCTGCCCGAAGACCACGCCAGGGGAGTGCCCTGCTTGGCTTCCCAGTGCCATGGAGATGAGGGCTGTGAGCTGCTCTTTGTCTGATGGCTCCATTTGCCTTTTCAGATAAAGCCATCTTTTCCTGCTCTGGTGGTAATTGTTAGCAGCTTACTGTTGAATCTGGTTTTATGTTGTGCTTTTTTTTGTTGTTGTTGTTTGTTTGAACTATTCTACAATGCCAATTAGATTAAAGGTCAAGTTTGGCACTCTCTTTCCATAAACTCTAGAGTGAGCCCTTCTGATATCAAAGGGATTGTTTGGATGTAACTAGTGGGAGAATTGGCTCCTGTATTCTTGCTCAAGAGAAGTCAAAAGGTCGAAGTCCACCTAAAGATTCACGTTATCATCAGAAGTGCAAATAAAGGAGATGGAGTCACGAGGCTGGATGAAGGAAGATGGGTCAGCACCTTGGGCACTCCCAGATGATGGCATGTGGAAATCCCAAAGGGAACTTTCAGGCATTGGATCTAGGGGTATCATAAATTCCTTAATTCAGTGGACTCTGCAGTGAATGGGACCACAGCAACATGAAGTTTTATTGAGATATTTCTTGTCCTCCAGGCTGGAGAGGGCAGGTGAGACCTCTTGTCTTTGTACCCACATTTGCTATGCAAATCACTCTCTTTTCCCATGAAGTAATTCCTTTGACTGCAGTCCACTAATTTACATTTTAGCATCACTGAGCATCCAGTGTCCCATTTCATGGCATTGCTTTGTTGAAGAGTATTAACTCTGCAATATCAGAGTTATTAATATCAATTAATGAATTAATTGATTAATTATACTTTACCCACATAATACAATAATAGTAGGCATCACCTCTTCCCTGATTGTTTGTCTTCTCAAAGCAGAATGGGTAGATCTCCATTTTATGTAGTTTGCAGAGGTTTATTGCTAAAATGGCAGGGCATTCAGAGTTCTAATTTGCATTACTCTGCTTTCCTGTGATCAGGACTTCGAGGAGCAGGGAAGCAACCTTTGAAAGCTGGTTCACTCAGGCAGCTGGCAATAAAAGGCTGTGTGTCAGTCAGCATTATAGAGCTGATAAGAGCCTGTGATTTGAACTACATGCAAAAGTGAAATGAACTCACGTCCCTTCTGATCGTGACGTGCAAGGTCAGTGCAAACTACCAAAATATTGGATTGCAAATACACTCTTGGCAGTAAAATCCCCACTCAGTACAGCTTGGTCATTATAGGGAAGCATAGAGCTGTGCAATAAAACCAGCACTGTTTGAAACTCGCTCCTGAGAAAGGGTTATAAAATCCGAAGGAAGTTTAAAAGTGATTTTTTCGTTAATGTTTTTTCTTAGTGTTCTGTAATTCTCATTCCTGTGCCTTTTTAATGGTGCACTTCACCTCAGGAACAGTCACAGCTGAAGGACTGTGGAGGAAGGGAGTCCAGCTGAAGCCCAAAAGATCAATGAAAAGGATAGAGAAGCAATTCCTTTTTTTTTTT
>VXBS01007104.1:1917780-1954840 GCA_013400255.1 Sitta europaea
TTTTTTTGGTGTCTGTGTTGGTGTTATTTTTCAATACAAGTGATGACTGTGAAAACAATAAAGTCTGAAAAGATGAAAAATTGGGTTTTGAGAGAAAGCTGCTTCCCATGAGGACATTAAACCCATGAATGTGCTATCAGTGAAACTGTTGGAAGCAAAGAATGGAGTAGAAGTTAAAAACACCCTTTTTGGGGGGGTTATTTTGGATTTCTTGTGAATCTGCAGGATGATAAAAGCAGGACAGTGGACTTAAAATTGGAAAAAGAAAATAAAAGCAAGACAGGGGTTACATCCTGTCCATAAATTTCCTCTGTTCTTATAACCATTTTAAAATGCTTTTAACTCCAGCAAAACAATGATCCAAATGTGCAGACTTTTCCACATTAATGGAAACTTCACTGATGTTAAAAGAGCTTCAGTATGAATTCTTCCTGAATGTCTAATCATATTTGATCATTTCATTAGACTCCAAGAGGAAGCAAACACAGTGAAGTCTGTTTGTTTTCTCATCTACAAAAGAGGGTGGCCTTACCATGCTTCAGTGGACAACCTAAAACTGATTTTTGGTCTCAGTTGTCTGATTGAAGGACACTGGCATTGCTGCTGTTCCTCTAGTTCCTGGATGCTTGCTGCTTTCCTACTGGCTACCAGCAATGGAAAACTTGATTAGTAGTGACTGTACAGATAGCTGAAGAGATTACAGCTGAAAAAAGAGAGAGTGACAGGTCACAAGCCAGGCTTGGCACACAGAGCTCCATTAATTAGGGGTTGAATGGCCCTGGGTGGAATTTGCTCTTTTTTTACCCCACAATGTTATGTGTCAAAAGGACATGAAAAAAGGAAATAAAACAGAGGAAAACCAGATAAACTTAATTCCCAACCCTCTTTAGACACAGTTGTGGTGGTCCTTGTGCACTAGTGTTAACTGGTTTACAGGTGGCTGCAGGCACTTCCCCTCTGCCATTTGCTCTTTAAGAATGAGAATTTGAGTTGACTTTGCTGAGAGAAGGAGGCTTGATGTTCTCCCAGCCCAAAGGTCAAGGCTCTAATCCATCCCCTGCAGCTAAAAACAAGGTGGTACTAAACCTTTCCCACTTCTTACAAACATAATTGCTAGGATATTTTGAAATTAATGAAGGTTACTACTAAAAGCTTCCATTCACACATCTTCCCTATTGGTTGAGTTGCTGCCATTGTTCTGATTTTGGGATCACAAAGTTTCTGTAAAATCATCTGATTTGTCATGACACTACTGCTATTCACAGCTTGGGGAACATCCCCCTTCTCCTCCTCTTTGGCATGGTTATACAATTACTGAACTTTAACTCACTGTCAGTCCTCCATCAAGATCCTTCCAGGGTGCTGGAAGTGCCTTAACCACCAGCAATGACCCAGCACTGCACAAATGTGTGTGCACACCAGTGTTCCCCTGGGGCTCCCTGTGTCTGATACTTGCACTGAAAACCAGGTTTAGAAGAATAATAATTGGAAGAAATTACAGAAGAAATTGCTTCCTTCTCACATCATCCTGCTGTTTTTCTGAGCACCTCTGGACTAGATCTTCCTGTAAGAGCTTTTCTTTCTTGCTCATCTATTCAGGTTTGCTGTCTGTCATGCCACAGCATAAAGAAATTTCTTGATCCTCTTAACTGAATCAAAATCAAGTGTGGTTTGGCCACGATCATTTTAGGTCTCCATTATCATAATGTGCCTGGCCTTTTTACTTAGCTCAATTGCTCTGTGGTTAAAGTGGTGAGGAAAGAGTCCTGGTGTGTCTGCACCATCCAACTTTTCAACACTGTCCTCTATGTTTCTCATAAGAGCTCACTTGGAAAGAAAAATCCCTTGTTGCCATTTGGATAGATTTTAGGCAAATTTTTTCCAAGAGCAGGCACCTTAATAGAGCAGGAGCTGAAGTTTTTTTGTCTTCTTGAAGAACTGATTGCAGCTGCAAAGAACAGTTTTATTGAATATTAAATGTAACCCTATACAGCTGTTAGTTGTTTATACAAGATAGAACTAGGTAGTTTAAGTCAAAATGTCCAAAGCTGAGCTAAAATATGGCCATAACTTGCAGCTCTAAAGCTTCTTGCCTCAAGACTATCTTCAAGCAAAAGCCATAGAGTTCAATCCTATAATTTTTACTGATGATGTAGCTCATGGCTTTTCCAGCCTGATATTTACTGAATTCAATGTGCTTACCAAGTTCCTGTGGCCTACTTCACCCACAGGTAACATTAGCAGATTTTTAGTTAGCTGGACTGAACTCTTAAGGACATTTTCAATCCTGTGGAATAAAACCTGTGAACTAACCCTATTAGTCAGGCAGTGAAGTCACTGGGGTGTGTGGGATTTCAAACCCACCTTTGAGCCCAAACTCCTGTGCTTGGGAAGGAAAGGGAAATGCACAGTGAGGATGCAGAGCAGAATCAAAGCTCCTGTGCTCTCAGCCCTGCCCTGCTCGTTGAGAAGGCAGTAGCAGGACATAGTAATCCACCAGGTAGTTTAATTAGTAGCTCAGCAGTCCCCAGATTCCACAGCTTTGTGGTCAATCACAAAATCATAGTTTGGCAAAAGACTTGCTCCTAACAAGCCAAAACTTTTGTTGTTCTTCCATGCACCCATCCTGCCTTTTGATGGATTTATTAGAGGATGGAGTGTAACTCTAAGCACAAAAAGAGGGTTAAAGTTTTGGAAAATAGGTTGAGTTCTACTCTACAGTTCTGACAAAATAAAATCAGACCTTAATTTCTCCTGGATGTTAGTAGGGGGCTTTGCTAGTTGGGGAACACACTGACACAGAAACAGCCATGAGTCTCTGTATAAAATTGCCTTTTAGGCATAATTCACCACTGGCTTTTTACAGATGTGCTTTAAATACTCTGAGGTTTAATCAAAATAATGGAAAACTTGAATATATGTATCCTTATTGGACCAAGAACAAGAAATTTCAACCTAAGCCAGTAGAGATAACGTGATATCATTTATTGAAACAAGAATATTAATCTAATCTTTATATAGTAATACATCCAGGAGCAGAACTTCTGGGTCTTTAAGCTTGAACTTTATAAAATATTCTTGTTCCAATAAGAAGTATCACATTATCTACCTTGTCTACTTAAATGCATGTTTTAAATGATGGATTAGCAGCTAATTTGGGTGCATTTTTACTGTGTTATTATCTTGAGTCTCACTTAGCTTACACAACTGTTTTCAAAGTTACAAACCTGTACTCTTTATATGCCAAACTCAGTCATGATCTTTTTTTTTCCCTCTCTGCTTTAGTCACACTTTCAAAAGAAGTATAGTTTATACAGTCCCAGAGTGTTGTATTGATGTATTCTTGATATTTTTATTATATTTTACTTTATTTTTTGTCAACAAAATACTTTGAAGAAAAAAGGACACCTTTTAATGACTTGTATGCAGAAAGACCAGGTAAATATAACTAAGATGATTATTAAATAAAATGATAATTTTTGGAAGTGTGATATCTGTGGAGACACCACAATCATTTCAGCGTAGAGGAAAGTTTGTGTTAGCAATCACTGCCACAATCAAACACTGCATGATTGATAACATTTGTGGATCCCAACCCTTTAATTGCAGCCTTTTGACTATTTGCACCACTGGTTAGTTGGATCTGTAGAGATACCTGCCAATAAATCCAGTCCAGTAACTTACTGTGGTTGAGTGTGACAGTCTTGGGTTGCAGTCTGTATTCCATCACCATCTGCTGAACCCAGTGTTCTTTATCTCTTCATGACCCATCCCTNGATCTACATGCCTGGTCCATATCAAATATCAGCTTAGAGCCTGAGAAATGCAAAGACACAGGAGTAAAACAGGAGCAACTGTGGCAGAAGGGAATCCTTGCCTGATGTTTTGCGTGGTAGTATTCCCAGGGATCAGACCTTGAAGGGCACTTAGATGCTTAAATGCAGTTCCAGATCTTTAATCCCCACAGAAGTAAGAGAATTGTCTACTGCACAGAAATGTACTGAAAACAGCAGGTTTTCTCCCTGAGGATCTGTCTGAGAAATGTTAGAGGTTCAGGTCAACACTTAATTTTGCCATTTGGCAAGGTAATGAAAAGTTAAATAGAGAACTTCTTCACCTGCACCAGTTTGGGTTCAGAGAGTGTTTGAACAAAGGATGCCAGACAGTCCCTGTTGCACTAGCAAGGAAATCCTAAGCAGAATTACCTTCGTAGTTTTCCCTGAGCTTTCACCAGGGGAGTGTTTTGGAACTGCTGCCAGGCCTTCCTTGAAGCACTGAGAGATGGGGGTTGTCCCAGGGATGTGCTGCAGCACAGCATCCCCTGCCAAGCTTGACCACTCTGTGGGCTGTGGCAGCTGGCTCTGGGCCCTCTGGAAAACGGAGCTTGCACTGAGCTTTCATCACTTCATGACCACAAAAGACATAACCCTGCCCAGGGAATGGCAGAAAGCTGCCAGATCCACCATAAGGGGCTATTTGTTTCATTGGAAGTTAGTTCTGAGAGCTTCAGAAATCTGACATCTCCTCTGGAAAATAGAGAGGGTTTGAGAGCTGCTTTCCTGATAAAGAAATAAAATATTACAGTGCCTGAGTATTTACTGTGTTGACTAGGCTACTGATAGATGGTTAGACAAAGGCAGTATGCAGAAAGATTCCTCTCTTTTCACACTTTTTCCCAAATTTCAGTTAAAATAGTATCCCACTCTTTGGAAGCATAACTTCTCCCAAAGCCTTGTGTGTCTGGAGAGTTCAGCACAGTGCACTCCTTTGCTTTTTGATAATGGATTCCTGAAGTATTTATTTTTTTAAAAAAATGTTTAAAAGGTTTTTAAAATGCTTGAATAGCAAGAGATGTGTACATCTATAACTTGTACTTGCTGGTAAATTCTGAAGTAGAAATTCATCTTTGACACCTTTGGGAGGGCTTTGACTTTGTGATATATCACAGAGTAAGCTCTGTAGATTATCTGCACATATCCTGTGCAGGAGCCAGCTCTAGGCAGCAAAGAAACTGTCAGGAGTGCAGGAAGCAGCAAAAATGAAACTGCAGGGAAGGAAACTGAAGAACAATCCTAAAGTTGCCATATATGCCATAGATGTGTTGAGCACTGTGTGAGAGCTTGAACTGGAGCTTGGACAAACCCAAAATGAATCAGAGAGGGATGTCAGTGCTCAGCTACAGCATTCCTGTTCAAATGCTCCTGGTGCAGGAGTGGGAGCTGAACAGCTGAGCAAGGCGAGTTTGGGAGGTGTAAGGAAAAACAGCATCTGCCACAGAATTGCTGCTTTTGTGGTTTTCATCCATACTGCTCATTTTTGGGCTTTAGATGAGGAACACTTTGGGGTCCCCTCACATCAGTGGGAAGTGAGCAGACCCTGCAGCTGGACTCCTGTTTGGCAGCCTGAATGTGCACATTTTCTGTGACACTGGGGGAGTCTGTAGAAGAAGCTGCTGCTTCCACCTACATTTATTCTGGCTCCTTTCAGTTATCCATTCCTAGACAAATTCTCTCAACCTGGTGCCAAAACTGTAAGGTGCTGGTCAATTTTTGTAAGGCTGCCTGAATGATTCATGTAATTTCTCAGATTACTGGTAAAACAGAGGTGAAATAAAAAAAAAAATCTAGTAGGACTGAAAGCTCTTGGCAAGCCTGAACTGTTATTTTGTAGGCACAATTATTTCTGGCTGAGGTGGGTCTGTGAAACCTGAGGCTGCACTCGTGCTGAAGTGTCTTGGGTTGGATTAGAGGGATTCAGGTTGATGAACAAAGTCCTGCCTGGAGACATGAATGAAAAACCTGGCTTAGAGCTCCCTTGTTCCTGACTGCAGTGGCTCTTTCCTGTGAATGGAGGGCAATATTATGTCAGTTTGCTGAAAAGCAAAAAAAGGGCAAAAGGCTCCCCTATTCTTCCAGTGAGTGTGCAAAATTTAGTAGTTATCAAGGATAAAAATTGGGGCTCATGGATCAGAGTTTGTAGGTTGTGGATATTGTGAATTATCCTAACAGAAGTCCCAAAGCAGTAAATACTTCAGTCACAGTGCTTAGAAATCCTGTCAGAAAGGTGGCTAAGGGAACTGGGGATATGATACAAAGTAATGAAGGGTGGTGGAACTTAGAATTGTCAAAAAAATACGTAGATATGGCACCTGGGAACAAGATCTTATGGTGGACTCGATGATCTTGGAGGCCTTTTCCAACCCAAACGATTTTATGGCTCTCTGAGTCTGTGATCCAGGTCAGTGGTTCACATCCAGCCCAGCTCTCTCAGAGCTGAGCTCTTAACTTTCTCACAGGGGCTCTGGATCTTTGTGAAAGAGGTTTGCTAACCTTCTTTTGTTGTAAATATATCCAGGTACCAACAATTCTGTAACAAGCAGCATTTCCTACAAAGGAGGAAATGAGAAAATAGACTGATTAAAATTCTCAATGAAAGCCTCTGCAAGAACAGAATTGAAAAGAATTCAGACACTTGTCTCTTAAACAGATCCTTCTTGGCCACAGCTGTGATACAGTGCTGATCCAGGAGAGGAAAACTCTGTCCCTGGGAATTGTTCATTTCTTGAAAATGAACAAATGAATGATCTGTAACAACAACACCTATTAAGCTGGCACCTTTCTCAGGCATTTGAATCAACTTAGTAAATCTGGGGGAAAAATTTGTGTCTGGCACTTGGTTAATTTATATGCAAAGAAATTATAAAGGGGACATCCTCCCAGCTGGATTTTTCCAACCTCTCATCACTTTCTGTTGCTTTGTTTATTGAACATTTCAATATCTTCCTTTGTCTTCATAAATGCATTATGAAGAAATCCATTGAAGACAATTATGAGCACAGCAGTCTGGTTTTGGCTAAGGTTGGGTTCAGAACTGGGAAACATTTTTCTCTTTGTTTTTCTGCATCATGTCATAATGTACCAGAGTACTTTGTTCCCTTTTTGTAGCAATTTTTTTCATGTGAGGAGGCACTAGTTTAAATTCAGGGGGGAGAGGTCATTGCTTCAGCAAGGGATGATTCAGATCTTAGCTTCAGCACCCCCAATTCCACACTCAAGTGTCTTTAGAGTTTAATACTCCAGTGTGTGTCTTGACTGATATATTCTCCTTTTCTCCATAACAGTCAGCCAAGAGAACACTCTAATAATTCAGCTGGAAAGAGGAATGATGAAAATTGATGATCCAGATATAGATGAGAAAAGACAAGAAATTTTCTTCACACCACAACCAAGAGAAGATTGGCTCTTACTTTCATTCAAGTTCATTCATTTAAATTCAGCAGGTCACGTTTAAAACAATTTCAGGAAAAACGCTCGCTGGACAAAAAATTTGTGTTAATTTTGCAGACACAATCTGTCAGATTCAACACAAAGGCTTTGTCTCTGTCTGCCCAGGTGCAGTTCAGACATGATCTGCAGGGGTGGTACCAAAATGTCTCCTGGGCAGGAGTGGAAGGAGAACCCAGGGCAGGACCGTGTCCTGGGGAGAGTGTGAGGAGGGAAGTGGATGTGTCCAGGGGAAGGAATGAGAAACAGTCTGTTGGCCCACCTGGAAGGGTCATTTGGGGCCATGTTTTCTGGGCATTTTGAAAGAAAAACTGTGGTTGAGAGACTCTAAAATCTACTTTGAGTGTGTGTTTAAAGAGAAGGTTGGTTTTGGAGCCAAAGCTAAACTTTAGAAATTCAGAATTAAAGGAATAGAGGTGGAGTGCAGAGAGAAGTTAGAGAAATGTTCAGCCCTTGTCCAATGGCCAGGCTGACTTTCTCAATGCCTTGTTTTCACCACAACTACTAGTAATTGGAGTCATTTATACAATTACTTCCTGATATGTGCATACTTTGGAAGAGAAAAGCATTTCTGGTGGTTCAGCTATTTGGTTAACTGCTATTAGTTAACAATTTTTTCTATGTATGGTCTGATTATTTTTTTTTCTGTATTAGTTACAAATCTCCCTTTAAAATTTAAGTACAAAACCCCAATAGAGATCATAGTAAGCATTTCACTGTGTCATTAGCTCTTACAGCATCAAAACCCCCAATGAAATAGAGGTTGTAAGGAAAGGGAACAGCACAATAATTTTGATCTGTGCTTCTTGTTTCTATGACTGACCAGCAGGACCACAAGAAAATCCTTTAACCTTTCTTGCTGCAGTGACAAGACAATTTTAATACATCTACTGAGTTTCATTTGGCTTAATACATTCCTATAAAGTGGTCTGATCATTTTATTCAAATACAAGGCATGACTGAAGCAAAGGCTGCTCTTGATGTATTTTCTAGTGCTGAGATGAATGCTGATCGAAAAAAATAAAAGATACAGGAGAAACCAGGAAAAACGTCTTGCACATTCCCTGTATTCCTTCCTTATTTTTCCCCAAGAAAAGAAAAGTGTAATGACAAAAAGTAGGATATTTAGCCAATTTTTTACAGAGCAGAAAAGCAAAATTCCTTACTGAAAAGTAGGACAATTCTACCAAAAGTAGGGCAGCTGACTGCACGTTAAGTACCTTTGGATTATGTGCATTGTATCACGCTTACTTTGCACACACAATTAGTTCAAAGCAGGACTCCCCACATGAGTTCACTGAGGAAGATTTATCTCACCAGATAAAGCTACAGCTCCACATCAAACGGGGTCAGAACACACCTGTCAAGAAAATCATCTGGAGAACAGCTATAACTGAGCTCATGTGAAAACTGAAAATGTCACTGGTGCTTAGGAGATCAAATCAGATGGGACAAATGGGGGAGATCAGTGATGCTGGAGCAGGTTACAGAGATTAAATTCTACACCTGAACAGCTAAATTTGTACTTAGGGTAACTGCTAAATTTGTACTTAGGGTAACTGCACCACCTGTGAGGTTTGTGTGCCTATGAGGGTGGGATCATCCCAGTGCTGGTGAAGGGTGCAAAAGACAACACAGTGGTGAATTTTTAAATGGATTTTCCATGAGTGGTTAATGGCTAAATGACTTTGGGGGTTGGGGTGGTGCTTTGAGGGCAGGATTTCCAGGAGCCCCTGTCCAGAAGCAGTGGATCTGCAATATGAGGATTGATTATTTACATTCCACAGGGCTGGGAGTGGCAGTTGCTGGGCTCTGTCCTCTGCAGGGTGCAAGTTCACATTCCAGGTACAACACTCCTGGCTGGAGCCAGAGAGGAGCCCTGCTCCAGAGACACCTGGAGCTTTGAGTTCAGCTCTCAGCTCCTCACACTGCACGTGGAGAGTTTGCTCTGAGGCTTGAAGCAGAGATGGGAACCCAGCATGATCTGGGGAATGCTTTTCTGACACAACCTCCCAAATGTTTTATCCTGTTCCATTTGAAAATTAGCTCACACAGACATATCCATGATTTTACTCTTTAGGAGCTATGCTGAAATATGATCTGACAGTGCCAAAGGTACCTGGGAGAGTGAGGGTGAGGGCATATTAGTGTGCAGAAACTCGGTATGACTGCAGTGCACTGCTCCTTGCCTTCAAAATGAACAGGTATATTTGCAAGCAGGGCCTGCTTGGCCTGTCTGTCTGAACCAGTGACCTCCCAGTTCTGTTTGTGTACAGTCAAAATGATGCTTCTATTGGCAAGAAGGGCCAGTACTCCTTCACAAGGTTAATCAGATATAATTTTAATGGTAACATTTCTCTCCATCTGTGTCAGGAAAAAAATGTCAGCACCCAAGGCACAGAAACCATTTTTTTTCCTGGTTTTAAATTTTAAAGACTTCATAAAATGAGTTAATAAAGGCAGTGAAGAGATGTGTCACAGCATGGAGGTGGAAGTCAGTAAGATCTGAAAACATAATTTACATTTGAGAAGTGATGCAGCCAGAAATTAGGTTTCCCTTAGAGTCTCCAAGAGATTGAAAAGAAGTGTGGGTCTTCTCTCTCAAGTAAATCTGTGTTTGACCCACAAAGTGTCTAGCTGGCATCTAAGTAAAATAGGCAGAGCTTCAAACATCAGAACTCCCATGTTTCTAAGCTATGGAAGGATTTGCTGTGGGGAGTGCCAATGTGCAGCTGAATAACAAAAATTGTAAACTTTAATATCTCTCCAAGGCAAGAAGACTGATCCCAGGCTCTCCATTGACAGAGAGAATGAATAAGATGGCCCAGGGTCTGAAATCCCCATCTCCAGCCATCTCCAGTGGCACTGCAATGGGAAATGACTCCTCTGGACAAGCTCCTGTGCACTGAGTGGAAACATCTTTGCCCAAGATGCAGGAAAATGGGGAGACCATGTGTGAAGTACTGAAGCTTCAGAGAGAAGCTAAATCAGAGTCATGATTTTCAGTGACTGTGTTCAAACTGCACCCAACTAATGAGACAAAAAAATAAAGAGACAAAAGGGAACTGAAGTTTGCATTAAGGACAACTCATGGGCAAAGTACAATAGCACAGCACATTGCTCAGCTGCAGGGATGATCCAGTGCCCTCAGCAGGACCAAAAAGTGCTGAGGGGAAAGACTGATGGCCAAAAGCTTTAGTGCAGAGCTTTATGGAGCTCTCTGTAGACAGAGAGCCAGTCGTGGTCTGCTGATTCTCTGTGTTGAAAGCAGAAAGACAGGACAAAAAGTTGGGTGCATTTTGACAACAATAACCTTCATATTCTCCCTTCCATATCAAGAATCACTGGAAGCTGTGAATTTTGACTAGTGTCAGAAGAGTGCCAGAGAGACTACTCTAGTTCCTAGGGTTTACATGGCTCTCCTCTGGCTTAAATGAAATTGGGAAGCAGAATTTTATGTCCTTTGTTTTGTTTTCTCTCATTTATGTCTGAGTTCTTAAGTTTTCAATCCTTAATATTTATTCTATATATTCTATATATTCTATACAGCTGCAGTGTTAAAGCTTAGAGAGATACTTTGAAAGCAGGCACAATGCTTTGTGATATGGAAATGAGTGGCCCTCTAGAACTCCTGATGAACAAATAAAAAAAAATTTACCTTGAGAAAACAATTGAGCAAAATTAAGGAAGTGGTTTTTTTGTTTGGTTGGTCTTGTTTTGTTTTTGTTTTGTTTTGTGTTATGTAAACTGTCTTTTAAAAAGGCAAAATTAGAAATTAGCACAGGCTTCAAAGGGTACATGGGAGGATTGGAGTCTCTCCAGAAAAAGAGGAAAATACTTGTCATCTATCAGGACTAATCTTCTTCAAATGTTTGAGAAAATATGATCAAGATTAATTCTTTATTCTTTTTCCTACCAGCCTTGTTTATTTATCTGCTGGGAAGGCTGCAAGGACATTATTCCATACAAGGGAGAAGACTTCTTGGTCCAAATATTTAAAGCCACAAAAAAAGCCACCATTAGCATAAATGTAATGCATCTTTCTTCTGGTCCAAAAACTGTGACTTCTGAGATGCTGGAGCAGCTTCACGAGGATGAGGATTCCAGCAACTCCAGGAGCACATTTGTGATCCTCAAAATCCTGTGATGACACTGAAAATACTTCCCCAGCACTAAATCGTGATAGAAAAAAATTGCTGGACTTTCTTATGTAGATTTTCTTTTTTGCTTTAAATTCGTTCTTTAAAAGTTTTCATTCTGCAGCTTCTCATTAGAATATAACTAAAATTGAGAAAATGGTTTTATTATATAATGACTATCTGCATGCTTCTGCAAGTGAAAAATTATCACTATGCTATTTTGCTGTTTTTTTTCTAAAATAAGAGATTCTAATCCTTATCCTGTAACTTTAAAGTTGATTTCTATTCACAGTACCTCACTCATGCAATAAGTAGCTTCCACTTCTTGTGATTTTGCAAACATGAATGCATTCATTATGTCTTGATTAGACACTAGAAGGTCCAGCCACAACTATTTAGTAAGGCAGAATAAACAACCCCATTCTGTATCTGTGCAACTTCATCAGTGCTAAGTAGTTTTACAAATACATTGAAATCATCTCTGATTTGAGTCAAGGCTACATAAATTAAAGCTTATTTAAAAATAAGGAGTGTTCTTTCTGGCTGGCCCAAATCTCCCAATTCACACTGATATAAACTATCATACATACAGTATTTCTTCTGCTGAGCATGATGTAAATTATTACTAATCATATTCCCCCCTGAGTTACTCTTGCCTAACTAAATTTACTGCAGTGAGCAGAGGTTCAGATTTAAGGAAAGTTAATGGTGTGAGGAAATTTGAGAACCATTGACCACAGCTCTGGTGAAGATTTGGGCTATAGTTATTAAAATAGTCAGAAAAGTAGGTAGGTTTCTGTAAGCTGAAGTGTCAGGCACATGTAAATAAATAAATACTTTAGACTGGACACCTCAGACTTCAAATCAGACAGCATCCCATCATGACTTTGTTTGTTTTGACCTTGTATGATGAGGATTTTCAGGGAAAAGAAGGTATTTCACCATGCATTAGCTGAGTAAAAAGGTTCCAGGCATCATTCCAGCTATCCCAATATCTGTTTAGACCCTTTTAAGTGGACAGTAAAGCCAGGTTTTCACCAGTTGTGATGACCATGGCTGGAGCTGTCTCCCCTGAGTGAGAAGTTACAACCATTCCTCTGTGACCTCTGCAAACCTTCTCTGCTCCCTGCTCTTTCATCAGTGTCCATTAACCTTGTAGCTCTCTCCTTCCCTGTTTTTGCTCTTAAAGGGATTCCATATTCAGTTCACAGGAGGGGTTTGCACGTTCCCATCCCTGGAGGGGTTCAGGCCAGGTTGGATGGGCTCTGAGCAGCCTGGTGTCCCTGGCCACGGCAGGGGACTGGAACTGGGTGCACCTTAAGGTCCCCCTCAAGCCAGACCATTCTAAGATTATGATATGTCTAAGAATAAAAACGACAGCCAAACATGAAAATTTCAAACAGGTGCAAGGATGCTTTGCTTCTTCTCAGCATAAGGCAGAGGTTCCTAGTGCAGTGAGGAAAGTTCATTATAAAGAGTAAAAGTGGGATCTGTTGACAGGAACTACAGTTTGAGTGCTATCAAGTATACCTTTATTCTCTTTCCCTCCCAGTCTCTTTGCTTTCATATGACTGCTGTTCAGGATTTCACTTTCAAATAAATATTTGGCACTTTTATCCAAAAAGACAAACAAATACGCAGAGAAAAATTTGCCTGAGTAAGCGAACACTCCTATTCAAAATTCTGTGGCTAGATGAATGGATAAGTGACAACAGTGATGAATAAATAGTGCCTGGGCCTGCCAAAACCCAGCATTAGAAAGTATAAACAAAGCAGTACAGAAAACAGATGGATTCATTTTAAGTTTTATCCTTTTTCAGTCAAGAGATGCTAATGAGGCAACTGCACTTTGCACCGTGACCCTGGCACAGTGTGCCAGCACCAGCCAGGGCATGGACTGGCAGCACTGCCATCCCCAGGGCCAAGCCATCATTACCAAAACTACAAAAAACCCAGCGAGGATCTTCCTGCTGAGCAGTGGCTGGAGAGAGCTGTGAGCACCAGCAGTGATGTCCCTGCAACAATCAGGTACTCGCCAGTTCTGGCACGGGGCTCTCCCAGAGAGCAGAAATGGGAGGATTTGCCTGCTGGGGTTGGTGGGGAGGGCAGGAGGGCTGGTGCTGAGATTTTTCTGGTGAGGTTTTTCATGGGAACTGCTCCACCAAACCAGCCCTGCTGCCTGTTTGCCTTAGGGTGGCCAAGGCTCGGTGGGTGTCGGAGGCTGATGGGCAACTGCACCAGTGCCATGTGGCAACCTGCTCCTGAGAAATCAGCCTTTGTCTGCTGCCCCTGAACCCAGGAACAAAGGCTGCTGTGAAAAATATAGCTTCTGGGGGGTTCAGTTTCAAACTGGTTAAAGCAAATTTAAAACATAACAAAGTTATGCCTGAAATAAAACTCCGAATTTGAAAATTATGTGTCTTTGGCAAGCTCTGGTGCAAATAGCCAAAATATAATATGTCTGGACAAAAAGCTAAGAAAAAACATGTCTTTGTCTGCACATGTGGATTTGGATACTGTTTCTAGAAGGAAATTATAAGAGAAATAACATCTCTCAATGACAATTGCCTATTCTTAAGGTTCTCAGGGGAAATTTCTAGCAGCAGGTCTCAAATTTCCTGTGGTTTCATCCCCCCCAGAGCCTGCTGCTGCCTGCTGCTCTTCTGCAGAGTCTCCTCCCTGTGCTGCACCTCTCTGTCTCTATCTCCCTCTTCCTTGTGCCTTTGACACTGTTTCTTTTAGGAGAGTTATTCCCCTGTTTTACCCCACAGCTTTCTCCTTGCATCATTGCTGGCCCAAACATTCTTATTTCTGTTTAAAAAACCCATTATATAGCAATGATGTATCCAACCTCTGCTGCTAACAGATGAAATTACTTTTGCTAGAACTATCTAAAACCACTTTTCACACATATTTTCCTTCCAGGCATTGTGAAAACTACTTCTGGTCTTTGATCCTGTTCTGGGAAGCTCACATGTGACCCAGGTATAATTATGGCCTTCACAGCCAGCACTGGTGGGATCTGTGTTGGGACACCTGCGAGCTGGAATGGAAAAAGTATTTTATGGCTACATGAAAGGTGAAGGGAATGCATAGCTGTGAGGTTATTTTAAGGAGAAGCCAAGTAAAACCATGGCTGTGACTCCTCAGCAAGCAGGGAATTTAATTCCTGAAACAAATGTGTTTGAAAACAAAACCCATGATGCTGCCTGCTTTCTCATTCATTTTTCATGTCATATAACTCACCTGCAGCACACTCAGTTATCCCACAAGGGTTTTCATAAAGACAGGTACTCATATGTATACACACACTCATATATTTGAGGCATAATTTCCCTGCAGTAACCTTGTATTCCAACATGAAGCTGAATGAAGGATTGACCCCAATTCTTTGACTGCACAAGAGCAAGAGGCCTAGTGGCTCTTGTGTGCTTAGATAGATCTGCTGAAAGTAGTTTAATAACATAATAATGCTGCTGCCTTCCGCTGTCATTTCTTGGGTTATCTGTCATCTGGCTGATTGGAACAAATTCCCCAAAGAGTTCTGGCATCCCAGTCCATTTCCTAATCAAATAGGGTCATTACTTATGCAATTTTCCTCATCCTGCAGGGGAAGGACATGTATATTATTGTTCATTCCATGCAGATTTTGAAATCACAATCGTATCCTGGTCCCATTTCCCATCCTCTCTCCTGGATTCCCTTTTATCCTCACTTGGAGGATTCCATCACACTTTGTACTTTCTTACCAAGGAGGTTGTGTCATCAAATATATCAAAATTTTTTGACAAATAGTGGAGGCTTTAGAAGAACTGCAGAAGAGCCATGTTCACTACCCCAGCTGCTGAGTTTCCTTGATTGCTGCAATAATTTTGTTGCACTAATCAGCCACAAAATGATAATAGTCATGTAAGGAAAGCAATTACTAGGTTTCCTGGGACAGGCAAACCACAGGGACTATTCCTACTTTAAAGAAGCTATAACTGCCAGTGTATATGTATGTATTTTTCTTAAATATTTCTAACTATAGATATCAAGTGAAATAATAAATTGTATTCCCTCTTGTTCTCCTGCAGGGACTGTGCCTAATCCTGGAATTACTGACATCTGTATATCATTTCAGTGGTAAATTACAGCTGGGACATGCTAACCCCAAAGTGTGAGTAAGAGCTGTTCCTAAATGATTGGAAACTTCTTGGCAATTTATCGTTGAAATAAAATAATTAGCTTAGTCTTCATTCTCTTTTGATAGTTGTGTAAAATTTGTGCTTTTTTTCCTAGCACCAGCTTTGATTGTTTAATCAGCAAGAAGAATGGTCTTTCTGGTGAAGATTAGATTGCAGCTAAGCCTCATTTTGTGTTAATTGTCTCATTGACAACTTCCTCTCCTCCCCTTTCCCCATAGAAGCAGAGGAATGATGGAAACCTGGAATTAATATTTCCATGGAGATGATGTAATTTCCTGAGTTGCTCCAAAATAATCTGAATTTCAAAACTCTTTTAACTACCAATTTGAGGAAAAGTATAATAAATAATACAAACATATTAATGGCTAAAACATATTATCTCTTTTTAGATAGCATATGCCCAGTTCTCTAATAATGTATTGTGTGCTTGCCTAACAAGAGGCTAAGCACAAGAAATACAACAGTGAAACTCAAAATTTGTGCTATTTATCTCTGTTGCCAGTGAATAAGATTAGAGTAACTGTTTATACATCTGTTAAAAGCTACTCTCCTTGTAAGCAATAACTATAATAAAGTAATAATGAATAAAGAGTTTTTCATTTGTGAGGTGGTGGGCAAATTGCAAAGAGGTTGGAAATTAACTTTGTTCTCAAAACCAATGGGTTCCAGCCCTTGTATCAGTGTCATGACTATCCAAGGAAAAATAAAATTAAAGCTTTTTAAGACAAGGGCTGAACATTTGAAGAGCAATCTAAGATTCACATGCTGCAGTGAATTTGGCCTTTGGCTGCCATGTTTTGTATTGTTCAGCTGGTGTAACAGTAATTATGGGACAGCTTTGTTCACCATGGAAAACACATTTTAATAATTCTCTGCTGCTTACCAGGAGCAAGATGAAATAAATGGGGCAGATGAGTGAGACTTTGTGTGAGTGGCTTCATTAAGACTGTCAAATTGAGAAACCATAATGAAATTCAGAAAAACTTCTCCAAGACATCATCATCCTTGGAGATGCCTGAATTCTGGAAGTTTGGAAAGCTCCTGAAACTTCTCAACAGATGATATTTTGTAAGTGTGAGCTAGAATTTGAGGTATGACAGCTAAAAGGGATAGAAATGAGAAGCTATTTGTAGGAGATGATCTTTGTTGTATTTTATATATAAAAGCTATCTAACTATTTGTGCAAGCACAGTGCTTGGGGATGGTTGAGGGTGGAAATTGATGGTTTAAGGTTTGTGGTTGGACTGGATGATCCTAAGGGACTTTTCCAGTCTAAAAAATACTGATTCTCCAAAATAAGTCTTGCTGAAATTTGGCTGTATTTCCACAATGCTGGGAGTTTATACAGACTACAGCTATCTCCAGTGGTTTAAGCTGATATTGTAAAAAGGTCAAAAACTTTGTTTCTTCTTCCACTACTTATTCTACTTTACTCACCTTTAACTGTTTCTAAGTGGTTTTCATAAGTTACATTGCAAGTGTCAGGTAAAAATAGTCTTTGACTGCTAACTGACAAATCTGTACCCATTTGAGAGCAGAAGAAATAATGTTCTAAAAATGGGGAGTATCATTATTATTTCACTAATTATGCAAGTTTGGTTCATAGCTCCTCTTTCCCTTTGTTCAGGTCTTTGGTTGAGTGGTTTTTTTTTTCTTCCCTTATGATTCCAAACATTTTTGTAAGCTCCTAATTATATGTAACACTTCAGCATATATGTCAGTTGAAGGACATTAGTGATGTTGTCACTGTCCAGAAAAATCTACTTTACATGTGCTTCATTCTCATATTAATTGTTTACTTATTCTGTACATGCCTGTCTAGAAGAGAGAAAATTTATGTTAATTCAGGTCTGAGAACACTGATGGAGTCTTGATCTTAGCATAGATTTCTAGCTACATTATAATTATAATTTCAAAATTGTAGGTATTTTATCTTTCTAAAACACTCCACAGATAACTCTGGCACTTTTCTAGCCTGGTAATTATTCTGTGCTTACTTGTTTTTAATTTCAACATTTGTTCACTCTCTGGGAATAATCACAAACTCCAGATTTGGACAAGATTTCTATAATTAAGATCCCCTCCCTTCTATATCATAAGTTTAAATATTAATGGGAAACTGTTTCAGAGTCAGCTTCTGGTAGTTTGTAGGAAGATTCCCCAGTGACATCCAGAGCTGTTATGAGTGGTGGGCACAAGAAAAGAGTTTAGTTAATGCTCTTTGAGGCCTTCCCAGAAATTAAACTTTCAGAGTGAGCATTGAGCTTGGATTTTCCCTTATATTAAACATTGAAGGAAGTAGTGAAATTCAAATGCATATAAACTGACACAGAGCCTGATAGATTAGTGTGAGAATTCTGTTCTGATTTAGAAGACAATCCAGTCTATGACTTCTTGAAGCAGCAATAAAATTCTGAACTTATTATTATCCTCAAAAGCTCAGAAGCTCTCATGAAAGTTGCATTATCATGAAGTCAAAGAGCACCAGTTGTGAGCAGAAGCCTAAATAATGTGAAAACCATGGCATAACCAAACCTGATCACGAGTCTTACATTTATTTGCTCATTCATCTTAAAAAAACCCTTGGGTTTACAATCAAAAATATGGATGATGCAAACCATCAGTGTGGTTTGTTTTGTTTTGTTTTGTGGAATTCTTACAGTCCTTGCTGCTCCATTTCCAATGAGGGAAATGATTTGCTCTCACTGAATGAGTTTCCATCCATAACCTCTCAGTACATATATATATATATATATATACATTTTTATGTGTGTCTGTTGATACATACATCTGTCTATGCATCTACAGGTATGGAAATATTTTTATTTTAATTACTCAATCATGCAGTTCAGTCAGCCTGCCCATGCACTGCAGTGCTGTATTTGCATGACAGGGAACTAAACACTGAGAGAATATGTTCAGAACTGAATGGCCTATGAAAGTTTTGGTTTATGCTAGAACAGATGTGAAAAAAATATCTGTTTCATATGAAATATTAAAAGGGAAAATTGCAACAGTGACCATGTGACTGAATAGCTTGTTTTATTTCAAGTATCCAGGAACAATATGTTTTTCTCTCACTTCTACTCATCCTTTCATTTTCAAAACTGATCCTAGAAATGGGTATTGTCAGTGTTCAAAGAGTTGTACAGTGAAGATATTTTTATGTAACTGTCATGTGCAAGATCATTTCTATTATTACCTTTACATGAATTTGTATGTATGTATTTTTATTCAGTTATCAAATGTGAAAAAAATTAATGCTAAGGTATTATATCTAAGTTGGAATATATTTCAACTGTTCATGATGAGTGAATGATAACAGCTGATACTCTAAGTAAGCAGATCACATATCACTTGCTTCTGTGTCAAACATGTTCAGAATCATAACTCTTATCTTAATTTGAGGGGAAACAAAATTGGACACTGGATGAAAATTCCTTCACTTTTATTAACAAAGTAAGATCCATAAGTAGTCTGATTAAAAAATCTGTTGGGCTTGTATGCCCCAAATATTGTGCTTAGAAACCTTTTCTTCATGAGAAGTACAGGACAAACAGGAGGGGTTTGATCAGCTACAATTATCTAAAGGTTTGTCTGAAAGAGAGTATTTGATTTTATCTATTCAGATGATTTTTCTTAACTTAGAATATTCCTGTGCAGTCCCAGTCCAAGAGCAGAAATGTGTGTGCAAGTATTAACTGTACCTGTGGCCACAAATGTAGGATGCAGCAAAATCTTGTTTTCCCTTTGTGCTGCTGCAGTCTGGCACAATGAGGGAACTCAGAAATATTTCATGATATGCTGTGATGTAAGAACTATTTTTACATCCTGAATGGATTTTAATGGCTTTGGGAGAAAAGTGCTCCTTCTCTATCTCCTGTGTACACAAAAATTCTGAATGCTACCAGACTGAGCTAGGAATCCTTCTGAATATTTGATGAGGATGTGCTCTGACAACTCAAAAAACCCCAAAAGAGGCTGCACAGGATTATTTTAGCATTTTTCTCCATCCTGTTCAGTATTTCACCCTATGAGAGAACTTGCTCTCTAAACATTTTTAGACAGGCTTCTTTGTTTTAAAGTGGGCTGAACATGACTTTGGTGATGCTGGAATTGAACTCATAGTTGGGTCTTTCATGGGATTTTTTAGTATTTTGGTTTTGTTTGGGGGTTTTGTTTCTGGGCATTTTTTATTGTTGAAAGGCAAGTTTTATTGTGACAGTAAATTCCATCCTGGTGGTTGAATGAGGGTGAGTTTTTCCACCATTTAAGGCAGGGTTTGTTGGGTTTTTCAGTTCAGTGGGTGGTTGTTGTTGTTTTGATTGGTTGGGTTTGTGTTTATTGGGGATTTTTGTTGCTTTTGTGAGGGAAGGGAATTTGGTTGTTTGAGATTTGTTGCTTTTTTCCTTTTTCCTTGGTAATGATAATTCCATATTTTCTGAAACTGATGCTGCTTTGTAGCCTGGATTTCTACCTGTTCATTTTTATTTTCACAGAGTTTCCTTTTTTTCTTTTGCATTTTCAAGAAAATAAAGATCCCAGATATCATCAAAGCTGTTAAAGGTCTCCAGAAATATCTTTATTTCAGTCTCAGATGTGATGATACCTAAGCACTGTCTGGGAACTTCTGTACTCATCAGTATATGAAATCAGGTGAATTTTTGGTTTTTCTTTTGGTGGAAATTTGTTTGTTTGTTTTCCCCTCTTTTTTCACTTCCCAGGTCTTCAACTGAAGTTGATGAAGCACTGTAAATCCCACTTTGTGGTTTAAAGCACTAAGGCAGACAAATAATTCTAACAAGATGAAGCCTGTCTCAAATAAATTAAGGAAAAAAAACCCAAAACACTTGAGAAGGTTTGCACTTTCTCTCTTGATCCTGACATTGGCAACAGAGGTCCTGTTAAAGCATCAGAAATTCTTCTTTTTAATTAAAAATCTTTGATCCCCTATCTTTCCTATGATAATCTTCTATTCTATTACCTTTATATTTCCAAAGTTTTTGTTCTGAAAAACAGAGTGAAGCACAAATTTTATACAAAGTCTGACCAAAAAGCCATCTTTGAAAGAAGGTAATGTTTTTTGATGTTTAAGAAGACAAACAAGTGCTCTTCATAAAGGAAGGCAGCAGTATCTGTCTCATGAAGGGTAATGAGATTTAGATGGATTCCTAGAAGTTTGTACAACTCCTTGGATGGATCTCCCTCTAAAAAGCAAATGGTGAGGGATTGTCTCTGCCCTTAGAGCCCCTCTTGAGTCCAGCACAACTTGATTTCAGGAGCTGCACTAAGAGCCTGAATCCCTGCTGTGAGCTCTGACACCACCCACCAGCTACAACACCAGGGCCACAGCTCCAGGTGGGGTTGGAACAGTGATTTGATTTGAGATGCAAATTGCAGCCTGGCTTTAATTAACCCAGCTCAGCCCTGCTTTGCAAGGGCAGTTCAGAGCCAGGGCTGAGCCAGCCACTGAATTCCTGTCTGGAGGAACATTGCCTCCTCTTCCCAGCTGGTTGTGATGCATTAAGTTTTAGCTTTTATATTTTGTAGATTCTGTGCTGGTTTAGTGGGTAGTTCTGGGTTTCACAGTAAGAGCTACTGAGCTCTGTTCACAGGGTAGGAGACAAAACAATTCCTGCTCTACCTTGGGACCAAGGACAGCCAATGCAACTTCCAGGGCCAGGAACAAAACCAATGGTGAAGTGAGAAGGAAAACCAAGGAGGATGGAGCTTCCTAACCTGAAGCTGTAATTGCACAATTAACTCCAATGTGCTGCTGGACCAGAACTTATCAAAGTGTGAGCCCTGGTGACTGTTTGTCCATTCTGTGCCCATTCTGGGTTCACCTTGGGTGTGCCCAGCCGGGCTCTTGTGCTGCCCAGGTGTGCCCATGGAGGCCTTTGAATAAATCCCTGCTTTATCCTTTTGCTCTGCCTGCTCTCTGTTCCAGGGCAGCCTCCAGAAGGCATCAGCTGGAGGACTGACTGGAGATCAGTCCCAGGGATGAAGGTGATGCACCCAGGGATGCTGCAGGAGGCTCCATGCCCCCCTTGGTCCCACTGCCCTGTGGGGCTGTGCTGGGGTGACACAGAAACATTCTGTGTCTGTCTTTGATCAATGTTCCAAATCTGGGTCCAACAATATTTGCTCGGGCACGGAGAAAGTCTGGGAATTTGATCTTGGCATGAGCCTGGAGCCAAAAATACAGCACAGCAAGTGGGCACATGCAAGACCTGGCTGAAATTCGCCCCTGCTGTCCCAAATGTCACTCTGAACGTTCTCAGAGACTTGGAGGCTCCCAGTAGACTCAGTTGTGCCAGTGGTGACTGAATGTAACGAGCTGGACCTGTCAGAAGCAGGTCAGCACATTAATTCACTAGTTTTACAGATGTGACTCTTTAAAAGATCTCTGTAATATAGATTTTTGTGATTTAAACTTTGAATTACCACTCTCTGCAGTAACTGTCTGACAGTTTGTGTCCTGTTAAATAAACCTGCAAGCATGCTTAGGAATGTAATTAACTTGCTGTTACTGGAGGGATGCTTTATTGTCACTCAGGAAAGCCTAGCCACAAGTGGGAAACAGTGTCTGATTTCCCAGGGCTTTAGCAAAAGCACTTTTCTGTAAGAAAATGCAGCAAAAGTATCCAAAGTATGGGTATAAACTTACATTTTGTTTGTTCAAGGAACAAATTGCACTTAGGCTGGCCTTCAACCCACAGTTATTTCTTAAAAGTTTTCCTTCATACATTGAAATGATATATGATAGCAGATGTCAAATTCAGCTTTTTAAACCACACCTAGAGTGAACAGATAATAATAATAATAACTTCCTGATTCATCACTGCTGCATGTTTCAAGCTTTGCAGGTAAATTCATTTTTGAGATTGAAATGCCTATTTTGCTTTTATTTTTTTTAATCAATAGTGTTTAAACCAGTATCTGCTGCCTATGAAACTTGTTTGGATTAAGATTTCATTACTAATTTGAAATGGCCGAGATTCATTTAAGAGGTTGTCTTAAAATACCTGATAGGCTGATAGACTTGGGCAATTTATGATTATATTTCAGAGCCAGCTGCTGACTACAGAGTAAAATCAAAACCGCCTCACAATTCACAGTTTTGTTTGGCTAAAGGTTTAAATCCAGTTCACAGAAAGGAAGGGCTGAACTCTCCACCCCAACATTTGCCCATCTCTTTTGCAGCTGTAGAATACTGGAGTGCAATTATTATTAGCAGTCTAACTGAAATTGTTGTTTTTCTCCTCTACAGAGCCCTGTTTTTACTAATAAGTCCTTCTGTCATTAACGTGGTGGTGCTGCATTGCTAAAATATTCAAATACGAATGACAGTACAAGTAGTTCTCTGGGAGAAATAAAGAATAATGCTGCAATCATAAAGAGATCAATGTTTAAAGCAATTAAATGCAGATATATGGAAAAAGGGGAACTAAAATGCCTGGGATTTGTTCCAGTGTCTGCCCAGATACTCTTTATGTCATCAGTCTTCGTTGTTTCATATTCCCAAAGAGCAATCTAAATTTGATTCAATGTGCAGATTTCATTTCAAAAAGATGTGTCTAATTTATTCTTTTACTCAAACAAAATGCAGCCTCAGTTGCTGGTTGGGTTTTTTTAATTAATTAACAGATAAACCATTTTTTTCCCATGATGTATGTAATTTTCAGTTTCTAAGAAGATACACCACCCAAAAAATTTCACAAGCTCTAGTAGCACTGATGTTCTTGTGTCTTGCACCAGCAGGCTTGTGCAAAAGGTATGAAAGTTTACAGAGTGCTTTGTTTTCCTTTTGTAATCTTAGAAGAATTTTTATTTCTTAAACCTGAGAGGCAAAATCAAGGTGCCTCTTTTAGATTTTTGACGTGCAGGTTATTGGCAAACATCATTGCTTTATTTTAGTTAATACAATAATCATGATTAGCTAGAGGAAATAGGCAAAAAGGAATGCTTGTGCTCTAATTATATTAATAAACACATTATGAGTGAATCCTTGTGAATTGTAAAAAGTTTTTTGGTCTTATTTGTATTTTAGACCTGTGGAACAAATCCATGGCCAGAGCTCAGCTTGGGTACTTGCTGTGGATGCTGAAGCTAGAGAGATAAAAAGCTGCCTGAAATGTCTTTGTGTACCTGCACTGTGGTTATGGGAAGGTGTGGAAATCACTGAAGCAGTGGATTCCCAACCTCTGACATTTGCTGCACTCCCCTTATGTCCCTCAGCCCAGTATTGTGTTAAATCTGATTGCCTGCAAAGTAAAACTCTTGGTTTATTTTCTGTGGTACATGGGTTTGAAAATGCTCAACTCAAGTTGTTGAGTTTCTGCATTTCTTCCAGATTTAATGTAAAGTGGCAGCCACTAAATGCTGCTGTGAGTGAGATCTACACTGCAGTGATAGACTTACAGTCCCCACCAGACTGAAGATTCTCTACACATTTTAAAACTCAAACTCTAAAGGCAAAAAATAGAAATGAAAACATAAGCTACAAAAAAATATCATACCACACAGTTATTAGTTATTCTGCATTTAACTGCCTTGCAAGAGTTTTGAAATGCAGCAAATGGTCAGACATTGACTACAGTTTTATCAGAAAATTGCTTTTCTGTCAAATGAATATCTAACATGCAAAGGAAAACTCACCTATTCTCCACCAGTAATATGAAAATATTAATATAATTTAATAAAACCAGAAATTACTGGGATCACTGGAATATTTAATAAACCATGCCCCACCCATGTGAAGGCCATCAACCATTATTGGACATATCATTTTATTTATCTTATTTATCAATTCTATTTTGCACTCTATTAAGGAACGAGGAATTGTTCTTAATTTCAAGCTGCAGTTCTCCCATCTCAGTGCCCTGTTCATGTTCCTTCCCTCTGAGGAAATTCTACACTGATCCCTTTTATCTCAGCAGCTAGACCTGCCCAATGGGATGAGGGATTTCTTCCTTCTCTGCTTCACCTCTGCACACTCAGTGCTCCAAAAACCATTCAGGTTCCTCCCTTCTACATGAGCAGGATGAGTTTGCCTGGAGTTCTGGGTGAGTGGGGATGGTTTAACCCAAAAAACACATTTGGGCATGAAGGCTCACTTAGCCAGCACTGAACTGAACTGTGGCTGGAGCCCCTGCTCATGTTCTAAAACCAAGAAAAAATGGAACAGAATTTTAAAAGAATTATTAAGAGAAAAAAAACCCACAAACATTGCTCTTCTTAGGATGAGATATTGTTAATTAGAAGAGATGCAAGTAAATTTTCAAAAATATTGTGAAATAGTCAAATATATTTTGAAACTTGGCAAGCCTAGCTCAGGTTCTCTTGATTCTGGGTTCTTTTCACACAGCACTGGCCACACTTAAAAGCTTCCAAAATTAATGGGGATTTTTAAATAATGCAACAGACTAAATCCTAAATTTGGGGCTGTCATTTCACATTTCTTTTAACTACACAATGAAATCTTCAGGCTGCAAAAGAAGATCATGCAGTGCCCTGGATGCAGCACCTCTCCTGCTGGCTGGGTAAATATGGGATAAATGTGGGATAAATGTGGGATGGTGCTGCCTGCCTTCCTCCTGTGGCTGTCACTTCTGCCCCTCCAGGAAAACTGGGTGTCACTTCTGCCCCTCTGGGATGTACAGAGCCACGGGAGCCGCAGGTGCTTCCCAACTCCCACATTTGGCCATCAGCTGAGGACAACTAATCTGCTGCACAGAGGCACCAGGGAGGAGATAAAACACATCTTCTAATTGATTGCTCACATGTTTGTTCACAAATGGAGATTCAGCCAAATGCTGAGCTCCTGAGAACCAGCTACCAGTGAGGTGAAAGCTCCTCCTGCCAGGCTCAGGTGTGTGCAACAGAAACAAAGGGCAAACGAAGCAGTGTCATTTATCTGTGTCTTATCAAGAACTTAGAGAGAGGTGATGAACTTAAAACAAGGAGAGACATCTAAGTAACTTTCAGATTATTAAATAAGGCTAGACTATCCCCTAAATTTAGTTCAAAAATGATTATTCAAGCAGAGCCAGATAACGAAGGTGGATCCTGAGGGAAAGGACTTCAATCCGTGGTGATTTCTTGTTGTTCACTTACTTCACACAAACTTTGTCTTAATCAATCATTCAGGTTTTTCTGGTCCTTAATCCTTAATGGTCCTGAAGGAAATGTTCTTCATTGGCTTTTGCCAACTTTCTGAAATTGAAGGAAACAACAAAGATCTCTCAAAAACACCTTAACCCACTGTAGTTACTAAGGACAATGGCAGAGACCCCTTTATTAATTGGGCTGAAATAAGCCTATAAACAATGCACATGAGGTGTTTAGGGGATTGTGTGTCTCTCTGAGCTTTCATCTGCCCTTCTGTGCATTGCAGCCTTGCTGAAGGATGTGCAGATCAGCAGCTGACAAGAGCAGCTGCCCTCAGTAAAGGGTTCAAGTCCTCCAAAGTGGCTCATCACCTTCCTCCTCGAGCAGAGAAAGGGTCTGGAGGAAGGCACAAAAGACATCAGCTTGAAAGGCCATCCACAAAACCTTCCTTCAGATGTCTGAGAAGTGAAGGGACACACAGACAGGGGGGTGGTGCTGTTGAGAGCCCAGACACAGCTCCAGCACCCAAACCAACTCCTGTCCAATGGGATAGAAAGGTCCAGGGCTTCCACTGGGACGGCTTGGGGATAGTCCAGAGCAGGAAATACAGAATTTTCCACCCTAGGGTGAAAAGCAGTGAGCTCTGACAGAACACAAACCAACCTGACATGAACAGTCCCTGTGCCTGTCACTGCTGTGTCACCCAGGCACTTTCATTCTGAGGATTCATTATTTAAATTGTAAGATGTCTCTCTGCAATTCAGCATAGATATTCCTGCTTTCAATAATACATTTGCAATAATGCTTTCCTCCCTCCTCCAGGCCTCTTTGAAATCAAGCACTGCAGTCAGTGACATGTTGACAGTTTTGCATAAATTAATGAAAAAGGAGTTGGAAGTGGTTGACCAAGATTTATTTATTGTTATTATTAAAGTGACCCCTGTATCCATGTTGCTCTTCTGAAAAGAAAATTAACAGAAGAGGAGACTGAAAAAAAGTTCTTGAAATGTGTGGTTTAGAATTTATTCTGTACCTCAATCTACAGTATATGATTGTAAGAATCAAGGCTTCTGCTTTGAGGTGAAAATTCTTGCTTTGAATTGTAAGCAAGATTGCTTTCCTGGTATTGCTTAACATGCTGAGAGGATGTGAAAGTGAATGTTTCCAATACTAGGAAAAACATAAATCCAAAGTTGGTCACTTAATAGATAAGGGCTAACTATTACTTAGTCCCTTTTGTTTAAAAAGAAAAATATTAATCATCTTGGCAACAAAACACAAAGACACAAAACATTAACATTCCTGCTGAGTATTTTATTACATAGTCTTTGTGATAAAAATCTAAAATGTAAAATATTTGTGATCCCAGCACAGAAGTGACACCTAATCTTTCTGAAGCAATGCCCTGCACCCTGGAACGTGTTGAGTTGGAATATGAGCCCTGTGAGCCTCGTACTCCCTTCACTTGTGAGCACTCCCATTTCACAACCCCATTCCCTTCAGCTCCTCAGCCTGCCCTGAGCACTCTGTGCTTGGCTCTGCCTGCCCTGTGCCCAGAGCAGGGATGCTGCCAGCAGCACAGGCTGGCACTGCCCAGCCAAGGGCTCTCCTGGCACCTGCCAGCTCCAACACAGGCACTTCCTCTGCTGTGTTCCTGCCTCCTGAGCCCAGCCAACCAAAGATGGAATTTCTCCACTCCTGGAACATCTGGTGTAGGCTCTCAATGCTCATAATTATCCTCCCAGTCCCAGCCCTCTGCAGGTGCAGGGAAGTGCAGGGCAGGTTCTCTGAGAACACAGCTTTCAGGGGATAAGTTCATCTATAAATCTGAGTGAAACACACGCTATAGGATTTAACATGCAGTTATGTTTTTATAATTTTTGCTGAGAAAGCAATACTGGTTGGAATAATGTTACATTATGGGGTTATGAAGCCTTGGGCAAAATCTCCAGCTCTTAGTAAATGTAAGGCTTTGCATTGCAATAAAAACCTTCATGTCAGCACCTTAAGCTGCTGTATCACTTGTGCCTTTACAATCTGCTCCTACACCACTCCATTTTTACCCCTTCCCTCAGCACAGGCTTTCACCTCTCAGGCATTTGTCTTCACCCACTACTCCTCCCTCACCAGCTGAGTCCTTGCTGTCCTCACCTGGCGTGGCAGCTCCAGGGAAGCCTCCCCGTGGTCCCTGGCAGTCCGTGGTGCTGCTCCCAGCCAGGCTCTGACCCGGGAATGCCCGGGAGCCACGGGCACAGCCTGGCTGGGCACAGCAGGGCTGGCTTGGACAGGGGGGGAGCAATGGCATGCACCACCCTCTTGTCCTCCTGTGCCTTTCTCCATGTGGTTCTTGGGTTAGACCTGGAAACAAATTGGTGTGACTAGGAAATTAATTTCATTAACCTTACAAAGCTGCTATTAGAACTTCTAGTGTTCTTGTACTGGTGTGAATGGCTGTGTGAGTCAGGTCAGACTGAGATGGGAATATGCAGTTCCCTTGAATTTATTGGGGTCAAACCCACCTGTACTGGAGCCTAAAGCTTACTCTGTGGTGTGTCTGTAAGCCACTTTTGCATATGAGTGAGTTCCTCACTTCCCCAAGAAAATCATCTCATGACAGGTGTGGGATGGTGCAGGGTTAATATCTGTACACTGCATGATGTCTGCAAGTGTTCTGATACTGCACAGCCCTGGAAATGGAGAGTGCCACTTGCTCCTTTTGGTGGTGCTAGGGGAGACAGTGTTAAAGCTGCCTGATATTAAAATGGATGGGTTTAGGTTATAGATTTAGTTATATCCACTTTGTGCTTAGAAGGAACTGATTAAAAATGTCAAGATTTCAGGATCTAGGAAAACATCTCAAAGGGAGCCTGTAAAGGTTCTAATCGTCATTGCAAGATTTAGCTCCCACTGAGACTCAGTGTCAAAGGCCTCAGATTTTTTTGATATATTTGTTTCTCAGTTAGTTACTTGGGACCAAAGCCCCAAGAGGGAGCTACACCATGAGGGAATTTCTGTGTCGTGGGGTGGAGCCCTGTGGTGCAGGCTGGTGAAGGTGATATAACACTGATCTAGGGCTCAGCTGCTTGGCTAATGCAGTCCAGTATGGAAATGGGCTGGTGGAATTCCTGAAGAGCCACAATCAGTTCCTGCCAAGAGTTTCTGCTTCCCAGAACATGGGGCAAGAATGTATATTGTGGCTTCTAGCCACGTGAAGGTTTGGGTGTACAGCTCACAGAGGGAGAAATCTGGCAACCATGAAGAGTAGGGATATTCATGATGGAGACACCTGTCCCTACTCCAGTGGTTACTTTATGTGTTTTAAATATATTTTTTTAATCTTATTTTCAACACTTACATTATGAATCTTATATAAACCAGCCTCTGGAACAGGGGCTGGGATCCAGGTGTCTCTGCCCCTTAGTGAATGTTCCTACCACAAGGCTGTGGGGTCAGACTCATTGCTTCTCCCTTTTTACCACAGATATTTCTTATTTATTTATACAAAATGAAACAGATTCATCATCAATGTTTGCAAGATTAACAAAATATTCCATGGACAGGAATTTAAAGCAGAGTTGAAGCATGAGAGGAATTTGCTACCCAGCACTCCATACTCTGTGGCTGGAGATTTTGGGAAGCTGCTCCAGGTGCTCACCACATGCCCCTGGGACAGTTTCTCGGGTGATACAGGTGGAGCAACTGTGCTTCAGAATCCTTCCAGGCATGAACTGGACACAGAGAATTCAGCTCTGCTGGCACTGCACGACTCCTGGACAAGACCAGAAGTGAAACTTTAGCACAGGTTTAGCACTGGGAGCAGAGGACTGTAGAGGTTGAAGAAGTTTTGGATGCAGGCACATTAAAGTAACAATCTTTGAGGATCCCACTAAACACTTATTTGTGTCTTTAGATACTTATCCAACTACAATAATTTGATTCCAAATCAATTTAAGAACTTGTGTTTCTTGAATGTAAAGACTTAGCATTACATTTGTTTTTTCACTCTAAAAGAAACTTCCTAACATGGCTCAGAGGGGACTCTCATTAGTAAGCTATTAATGAGCCTGATTGTGTGCATTACATGTCAAGTGAAAATTGTTTCAATGAAATTAATTTATTTTGTTTTTTAGCTAATCAGTAGAAAATTCATTCTTAGCTTCCCTTTACTCTGAAAGGTTTGGTCATTTTCCTTGGAATACACTAGTTAAAACTTACTTTCAGCCTACATTTCTGTTCCTCAGCTATTTAAGCAGAACTGATTTTGTTAGTCTTACTAGGAAAAGATGCTTTGAAAATTTCTGTCCCATTTCCTAGGAAACAAGTTGCACACTTATATACATACTTAGAAATCACAAAACCAGGAAGCATGAAACAGTGTACTTACAGAACTACTTAAAAATAAGAGTGGTGTGCTGACATGTTTTGGTATCATTAGCTCTGAAACACAAGATAAAATGGAACTGACACCAAAGATAGTATTCAGGTTAGTAAATATCTTGATTTTTACATGTTGTCTCCCAGAACTGTAATAAAACAGGTTATATGAAAGAGCACTGAAAATCCTGTTAGAGGAACTTGTGACTTCCTTGTATTTCTACAGAATATTTCTAAGAATTAAGGGAAAAAAACCCAAACCAACAAAACCACCAGGTAAAAAAAAAAAAGAGACCGAGCGAATATTTGGTGTTTAGGGGCCAATGAGCTGGATAGTCCAGTCAAACAAAAACTTATGAGGAATAGGGCCCCATCCTACAAGCATTTATGTATCCACTCAAATTTGTTGAGTGAGCAGTTTATTAAGTGCATATTCAAAAAAAAAAAAAAAAAAGGAATAGTAGAAGAGTTAAACTTAACTCAGTGATCAGAAAACTAAACACCATTTGAAGCACAAAATAAACAGAGGGTCCTGTGCAGATTTGAACCAGCCAGTATACTTGTAATTATTACTTTGAAAAGCAGTTGAATATTTGCTTTCAAAACCAGTACTTCAGGTGGTCTCAAAATTACAACATGCAGATTTTTTAGAAGTTATTTTTTCCTGAACCTAAATTTAGGAGAGAGAGAGAAATTTATGGCATAAGTATCTAATGTTAGCAAAAACTATCAACCCAAACATCTGGGACAGTCAAGTATTATGAAGGTTGGCATCTTTTAAAAAAATACCAAAGCAGAGTGTTTGTAATGATGCTGCTCTAGGCCATTTCTTTCCAGAGTAACAGGTAGCAGTATTTGTGTTGCACAGCCCGAGCAGGCAGTGCTCTCTGAGGGGTTTTGGAGCCAGCCCAGGTGGGTGAGGCTGTGTCAGTGGGACTGGAGCTCTTCCTGCAGACCCAGGCAGCCCTGATGTCACTGTGGGAGATGAACAGACGACATGAGATCTCGTTTATAAAAACTTCATCTGACTCCTCTTTATTCAAAGACTGACCCCCTTTATACAGCTTCTCGAGCAGGCCATCTGATGGGTCAGAAGAGTGCCAGAACTCTTCATCCCATTGGCCAAAACTGAAAGACAGAGAGAAGTCCATCCCACAGGCAGGAATTCAAAACATCACTCTTGTTACAATAACACTGGCAATGTTTATGTCAAGCCTGTGAGAACCAGGTCTTCCTGAACCCAAACATCATGAAGAAACTGAGTCCAGAAACTCAGAAACTTCAGGCCCAGGAGCCTCAGACCACACCCTCCCAAGGAGGATGAGACCTCAGAAGGGATTTTGCCTGCCTTGGTGTCACACCTCATTTCCTTACAGCTCTCCTTGCCTGTGGCTTCCCCAGCCAGGCAAAGCAAGCTTGCCTTATTGCAGGAGAGAGCTGAGGGTGCTGCTTGCACAGCCAGGCAGCAGCACAGGTGAGCAGTGCTCCAGGCTCACCAGTGCAGCACACACCTCTGCTGAAGGTGAGCCCTAGCTGGGGTAGGATGGGATCACTCTGAAAATGAGATTCCCTCCAGGGGCATCACCAAACATTTTCCATTCACGTGTGTTCTGCAAGGGCCTGGAGTGACACAACGAAGAGGAATGGCTTCAGCTGCCAGAGAGGGGGTTTAGATTGGATGCTAGGAAAATATTCCTTACTGTGGGGGTGGTGAGAGCCTGGCACAGGCTGCCCAGAGAAACTGTGGCTGCCCCATCCCTGGAAATTTTCCAGGCCAGGTAGGACAGGGCTTGGAGCAGCCAGGGATAGTGGAAGGTGTCCCTGCCCATGGCAGGGAGTTGGAATGGGATTGTCTTTAGGATCCCTTCCAACCCAAAACATTCCATGATTCCATGATTCTACTGACAAAAAAATACATAGACAAAAAAATGATATATAAAACTTACAAAAGGTAACCTATAAAAGGCTCCAGTCACACTCTTTCCTCTCCAGAATCAGAATTTTACTCTTTCCTTATCATTCATGTAAGCTAAAAGCAATCCATTCAGTTCTGAGTAATTATTTCAAAATATAAAGTTTATTCTTTCTTAAATGCTTCTAGTGAAAGTACAACAGACTTATAGAGACTGAAAAGCTCACTTCTGTGCTGGGAAAAAATCTGAATCAGCCTATTCTTTACAGTGCATGAGGATTCTAATTGTTTTCCTAATACAGTAATTGTAATTCTTTCTATGCACGCCACAATGGAAATTTTAATAAATTAATAAAGTTGATTTGTCATCAAGTGGATGTTCTCCACAATATAGGCCTTGATTTTTTTGTTCATTACGTACCTCAGGCATCCCCTTATGAAGAAAACCTCAAAACTGCAAATTAAACAAAACATATGCAGTGTGGGTGTTGTGAGTATGCCTGCACTCAACACCAAAATAATGTTATTTACTACTTCTTTGCTGAAAATGGTATAAAAATAATCTAATTCACATGGTAAATATGCTTCAATGCCACATTCAATATTAAAATTGTTGACTCAGTGAGATAACTCAGACATTACATTTTTTTACTACATACTACTCTGGATGGAGTTACATGAAAAATTTGTATTTTTCAAAACTTTCAACTGAATTTCATGGGATCATCTGTGAAATGCCACTGAAGTCAGAAGAATGCTCATATTTGTAAGTAAACATATTTTCAAGTGCTCCAGTAAACAAACACATAAATCTGTCATGTGAGGTACTGATCATTACCTAAACTACTGAGGATCTTTATGACTTAGGAAGTTTGTAAAATAATTTGAGATCCTAACACAGAAAACCAGCACTAAAGTACAGAGCATTACCACCATATATAGATTTTAATCATAGTACATTTCACAAATTAGGCAAATTTAACTTTACTATTAATTGACTTTTTCAGTCAATTAATACTAAGTAGCATTATAAAATTTTATATAGAATTATCCAGATGCAAAATCATAAGCTGAGGAATGTTTAATGACAAGGAATAAGAGGAAAAAAAATTAACAAAAAAATGTAAGAATAATTACCATAAGTACAGACCAAGAGTGGCAAAGTTGAAAATGTGTGAATAGGACTATCTCTATTTCTCCTTTCCACACCCTCCCCTTGGCACTCTCCAGTAGGACAAGGTGCAGAATTTACTTCATTTTTTCTACTGCTTCTTTACCCCAGAACATCTCACCTCAGCTCCTCCCCAGATTCTGCAGATTTGGGACCTTTGTTTCGTAGTACCACAATTCTGGGGGCACAGCCCGTGTAACCTGCAGTGGGAAGTGGCCCTGGCCATGTTTCTGGTGGCTTCCCAGGGCAGCTGTGGCCCAGCCCCTGTGCCCACAAACCAGCAGCAGCATGAGAAAAGTCTGCAGGGAAGTGTGGACAAACCAGACAGATGCTGGTTGTCTGATCTGGCTAGCTGGGCTAAGCAGTTCCACTGTGAACCCTCTCCCCCTCTCCTTAGTGGTCAGAGAAAGCATTGTTTCCTCCTTTTGGATGGAGAATCGTGTTTTGTGTGGGTGCCTCATGTAAAGTCCCCTGAGGGGATTAGGAAAAAGTACTGTTACTTATGACATGTAAAATTCACTTCATCTTCTTCACCAGTGACGAAGGATGAAGTGATTCTGAGACACGTGATTATGTCTTGGGGAACAGTCAGCTGTCCAAAAATTCTTTGCATCTCCTTCTCCTCACAGTCCATTTCCTGCTCTTTGTTGTCCAGAGCAAATGCTTTTTGTTAAAGCCAGCTCTTTTAACTAACTGGGTGCTCACCTTTATTTTCTTACAGACCTTTCTGTGACAGTACCCATGAAACCTCCTGGGTTTGTCTCCTTTGAAGTCTCCAAGAAGCCTCTACCGTCACTATGGGAGATTGCATTCCAAATGGAAAATAGAAGGGGATATTTTTGGTTTTCACCAGTGTGAACTGCTGCAGTTTCTTTGGTGAATGACTGCTACAATGACCTCATCATATGTAATGATTCCTATTTTTGTTGGGTCATTTTAGACACCTATTTGTCAAAGGGAGGCTGAGTCTGCAAGTGCCAGAAAGATGCATCACCAGAACTTCAGTGCAGCCTTGAGCTGTTGACTCTTTTCAGGGGTAGAGTTCTGCCTTCCCAGAATTTCTCTTCTCTAGAGAAATAAGACAGAGTTTTTATGTTATGACTGTAACTATATACTCAACATGCTGTTTAAGAAGTACCTGTCAGCTGTAGACAGCCTAATCCAGGGGAATCATATGCTGAAGAATGAATTAACACAAATACCCTCCTGCCTTTCCCCTTCTTTTTGGGAGTCCCTGCCCAGGAAATCTCCTACATGGCCATTATTTCTCCTCTGTGCAACTCGTGTTCTGTTTGGCTCAGCACCTACCGTGCTTTCCCACTTGGTATTGATTTTGATGGAAACACTAAAATTAAATTACTGCTGCCTTTTTGTGAAAGATCTTTGCAACTTAAGTGCCTAAAACACCCTTAGATAGTAGATGAATAACTGACAATTATGTTGTTCCATTCAGAATCGTGCAGAAGCATTTTTATCAAATCTCACGTGGTTGAGAGCACAGCAAAGTTCATCTTCCCATGTTCTGATCAATACACAAGAATTTGTGCCTTGGCTTTGTGAGCCTTGGCTTTCATCATGCTACCTAATACATGATGTGAGAATCAATACACCAGGGAAAAGGACTCTTAATTTGACTTTCTTGTGTCAACTTAAGTGCAGAAAGTGGCAGAAGCCTTGGAGAGGTCTGTGTCACACTTCATGTGACTGAAAAGAACCTAAAATGTGTCCAGCCAAAAAAAAAAATGCTGCTGCTTTTAATCTAAACAGAATAATTAATATTTTAGCTTAAGGAATTAAAAGAATATAGTCAATTATTAAAGTATTATAATTCTAAAGGGAGTGACAGCAAAAAAAATTAAGGTAGGGAGTGTTTATTCCTCTAGTTCTTCTTTTTATTTTCATTATTTTATGTAAAATGTCAACATTTCTGGTATCAGGAGGTGTAAGTGTAAAGTAACAAAGCAGAGATAAATTAAGATGTAAGCAAATGCTACTTGGTAGGGAGTATTAGGTCAAAGGTCTGATCTATCTGATTTGCAACTGCTGCATGTGTGGTATCCAGTATTGCAATATCCATTTATTTGCATTCTGTTTTAATGCATCTAGACTTAGAAATACCAGAAAGATGCACATTTTTATGAAAAAAGCTGAAAAAGCGTGGTGCAATTGTTACTATCTGGGCACTGATTCTGTCTCTGGGAGGTTGATGTTTAGGGTAAATGGATGTATGTTTTTCTAGGTGTGTATGGCAACCTGCTGATTGCTGTCTTACCAGAATAAACTCTAAACCTTTCCAGCTGTTCTTAATCTGGCCCCTTAACCTTTAAAAAAACCAGAGGCTTTCCATTCCTCAGAGCCAAACTTTGCTAACAATATCTAGGTTGTTTTCAAACCAAGCTTCAAACATAAAAATGACTAATAAATCCATATTCCATAATAGTTAGGCTGGAAAACTATTATTTTAAAACAGACTCAGTTTTTATGACCCATTTCTAATAAAAATCCCAAGCATGCTTCACTAATGCTACCATTTCAGATACTCAGATCCCGGATGATAGGCATGCTATCCAGATAGATACACCAATAAATATGTAAAGGCTATAAATCTGTCTCAAATTAGTGATTTGTAGATGTGCGAGGGGGAAGAGAGCTGGGAAATTCTGTTTTCTAATCTGTTCGTTTCCTGACTCTTTATGCTCTGTCACTTCACAGCTGGTGATTGTCTTTTCCTGTGGTTTGTATTAAGTGCTAAATACATTACTCCATGCTCTTCGGGGGTTTTGCAGAGGCTTTTAGCCTGCACCTGATTCCTCTCGTGTGAGGACCGATTTTGGGCAGCCCAGGGGCAGGGCCGGATTCTGCCCCTGGCATGCTGTGGAGCCCTCCGGCGAGAGAGTGAGGCAGGTTTTGGGGAAAGAACCAGCGGCTTTTGGATGGAGCTACAGCCCAGAAATCCAGAACGCTTCGGAGGACCGTAGCCCGCTGGCTTCGGGATTCCAGGTCGGGCTTCCTACTAAAACAACAACACAACCCGTAATAATCGCTCATAAACATCCATCTTCTTGACTCTTTTACAGCCTCGTAATTGCCCCCACCCTGACAGGCGGATTTATGCCCTGGCTGCCAGCGGGCTCCTCCGCCCCGGTGGCACCGCCGGCTCCCCCGGGCAGCCGGGCAGGGCTGGGCTGGGCTGGGCTGCGCTTCCCCGGCAGCTTTGGAAGCGGCAGAGCCCCCGCTTTCCCCTCGGCCTCTGGCTACAGCCCCGGGCAGCCGCTCATGGTTCGCTCCTGGGCTCTGGGCAGCCTCCTCTCCCGGCCGGAGCGGGCACTCTTCCCGTGTAAAACTCAAGGACTATCCCTGCAGCCTTCTGGAGGGAAATCCTCTCCTTTTCGCTCGTCCTCTGTTTCTCTCCCCAAGCAGGCTTACGTTCAACTTTCTCCCGCAGGTCTCTCTCTCGCCCTCCCGGCAGGACTTCGCAACTTCTGCCGCGGTTCCGCTGGCCTTTTATTTTCAACCCTGGGCTTTATTTTTTTTTTTTTTTTTTTTTTTCTCGCCTGTCATTTTTCATTCCCTGCAATCCGCAAGGACGGGGAGAGACGGGGAGAGACCCCTTCCCCTTGGGGCTCGGCCGGGACCCCCGCGGGCCGGGCAGGACCCTCCGGCGGGCAGCGCTGCTCCTGCCCTGCCTGCGCCTCCGCAGGGAGCGCCTGCAAGGCACAGGATGGCCTAGAAACTCGCCAGCACCTCTGCGGTGGCACATCTGCCTCTCCCCCCGCCCGCCCCCTTCCCCATTTCCTTACACCGCTTAGGATTTCTCCGTGTCTCACTCCCAGCCCCGCACTTTTACAAAGAAATTTTAATTTACCGCCCCAAGCCCGAGG
>VXBS01007104.1:1955047-1969672 GCA_013400255.1 Sitta europaea
CTCGGAGCGGGCTTTCCCCGGCGCGCAGAGCCCCGGGACGGGGCCGGGGGCAGCCGGGCTCTCCGGACCGGTCTGCCTTGCCCCGGCTGCGGGCGACGGGCACAGGGCTCGGCGTGTGCTTTTCTCGTACAGCTGCCGCCGGCGCCGGCTTTTCCTAAAGCTGGCAGAGGGAGGGCTGGGGTGGACGGTGCCCGCTTGGCTCCCGGAGCCGGAGGGAACCTGCCCTCAGCGCAGCCCTCGGGTTTGCCAGCATCACTTAGCAGCCTCGCTGTTTCAAACCTGTAGTTTCCTAGAAAGGTACCTCACTCAGCCTTTTAAAACTTGCTTTAAGCTTGAAAGGGGGGTGTGTGCGTGAGCCAAGCAGCTCGTCCTCGCTCGGAGAAGTGCCTTATCAGGGCGGTAGCCTGTCCGCTGAGGCTTGTCTTTGCACTTTGCCTCCCCAAGGCTGTTCCCGTGCGGGGAATCAATAGCGCCCGCTCTGCCGGGGCTGCGGGAGCCGGTGCGAGCCACACGCGATTTATCTCAACTTTGTTTCCTTTGAGAGGCTGTGATTGGAATGGCTGAGCGAGAGCTTTATTACAGCGATGCGTTCTTTTCAATGCACACCTCAAAAAAAAAAAAAAAAAAAAAATATACCCCAAACCTGGAGAAAGAGGCAATCGAGCGCCGGTATCTTTACTGCACGGCTGTACAGAGTCCTGACACGGACACAAAGTGCGCTCGAAGTGTTTTCTCGGCTGTTTGGAGGTTTAACATTGCCCCACAAAAGTATCACTCCATGGGTCGCATGTAGTTGAGTGTCTTGAAAGTCAGCGCAACCCCTGCTGAGCAGTGGAAAGGGAAACTTAGGGGGGAAATACGTATCAAATGGTGTGAAACTTTCTTTTTCAAGTAGTATTGAAAATGATTCTGTGTGCTGTGATCAAGTGAAGCGTGTTGTCATACACCAAAGGTTTTCTTCCAGGTGGCTTGCTGGATAAGCAGCAAAGTATTTTCCAAGTAATGGCATCTAACTATATGGTGTGGGTGGCTAGTTTGTTTCTAGAAATGGTTGAATTACATCCCTTTGTGGTTGGTTTTGACATTTCTTAGAAGACAACCTTATATACTTCAGACTTGTTTTACAACAAATGCACTTATTTATTTAACAGTTTTGTTTAGGTAAAGTAAATATTTACCACAGACAAATACAGTGTGAAAAAGTAGAAAGCTGACCCAGTTTGGACTTTAACAGGAACCGAGAGGGAACGGTGTAAGAGTAATTTTAAAGTACAGTAAGGCACGAGATTAAAATTGTTTATGCGTACTTGGTGATCCTAGGCATTTCTGGTGGTTTCTTACAATAATCATTTGTAAGGTTTCAAACATATTTTCCACTTGTTTTCACACTTCAAATAAATGCGGTCTTTTAGTTAGCATTTCTAAATGTGACCATCCGGAGACAGGACTCGGTGACCATGGTCCTTGGCTTTTCTTATGGAGGGATTTCCAATCTCCTGCACACACCAGATCGTTAAACTGGTGATGGATAACAAGGTAGACTTCTTTTCCCTCCCTGACGGTGCGTTGCCCGGGGACAGGGGTCAGCTTTGCCCCGAGCAATTCCCGCTTCCAGGCTGTGGAGCTGGGCTGGAGTTAGCTGGCAACCACTCAGTTCACCCGCTGCAGGATTTTGGCAAATTTCTCTTTCTTTTGTTCTCACTCACTCTTAATCAATAGTGAGATCTGGTATTGCTTGTGTCACTGTGTGATTAGAAATGGATGATTACTTTGGATCTTGGGGACACTTTCTGTGGAGTTTTTTGTGGTTTTTTTTTTTTTTTTTTAACACAATGTGGCTGTGTGTATGTGAACTTCTCTCCCTAAAAGCTGTTCTCTTAAATAAATGCTAGCATGATGGAAAAATGGAAAAGCTCTGTAAGGACCTTGAAGAAATCATGGGAGAAGTGGGACACTCTTACAGCAAACAAAATTTATGTTTATAGCAAAAATCAGCTCCTGCAGACTTACAGAAAGCACAGGTAAATGTTTTCTTTTGGGCAGTTTTCAAATATAAACTGCTAAAAATAGAGATGAGGGCTTTGAAAGAAAACCAGGCCTTCTCTAGCCCCCCTGTTTTTAAATAACATCCTCTGAATGTTTCTGGTCTTGTTTGTACATCTGTGAGCTGCCAATAGTTTTCATCAGGAAATAGATCCATTTTATTGCTTTGAAACACGTACTTCAATTTCGTGAGTAACATTAGGCAAAGTTTTAGAGATCTTTCCCATCACCTCCTGTTGTGATGTAACCTTTCCTATTGCTGAGCATTTAATGGAGCTTTTATTTTTCCAGAATTTGATTCCCTTCATATCTGACTGTTTCTGTTAATGTGAGATTCTATGAAAGTTGGAATTTCTGAATTTTTCTTTTTTAGTCTCACACATCGCAATTATAATCAGAGTTCTTCCCTATTAGAATGTGAGGGGGAATCTATGTGGCATTGTGATGAAAAGGACTGTACCAGGAATTGCAAACTGACAACATGGATATTGTATTAGCACATCTTATGTTAGCTGCCTCACAGTTCCAAAAAGAATTTGGAAAGAACTTTCATTAAAAAAAGCCACCATCCAGAATTCAAATGGTACCGTGACACAACCTTCTGTTTTTGCTAAAAGTGCTCTTCCCCCATTTGTAGTTTAGTTCTGAGCTTTTTGTCATTGCTTTTTCTACATGTCCTCTCTCTTTTCCAACTTTGGCAAAGTCTTTGGATTAAAAGCCTCCAGACTGGTGTTTGTGTAGATCTCATTGAGAAATGTGTGCCTGGTCTTGCTCCCAGCTGAGTGTTGTCTCCCTGAGATCTCATCAAGGCTGGCTGAGGATGCTCAGCTCCTTGAGGGCTTGGTCAGCCAGATTTGAAAGAGGATGCAGAGTGAAATTGTGAATGGATGATAAGACAGGGAATGAATGAAGAAATACCTTTTCCTTTTTTTCCCCCTTTTATTCAGTAAATGTAAAAGTGCCACTAAGAAGATGGCTTTTGGAGTTTTTTCTTCACATTTTTACAAACATTTTATCTCTTCCTAAAAGTGCAGAGAAGAGCTTGGTGGGGGTAGGGAGGGGAGCAGAAATGTGTTCTATGTGTTTGGTTTTTTCCATTAAAATGTCATAATGCCCCTGTGCTCTGGAGCTTGTGCCTCTGATCGACATGTTCATACAGCAGTCCAAGGGGACAGCTTTGCCTTGGTGGGTAGAAGGCTGCACAGGAGATTGCAGCTGGGCAAATTTAAACCATGCTGAAGACTCCTGACTGTTTTTGAGCTTTGCTTGCTTGTTTTATTTAGGGGAATGGGAAGATTTCAGCTACCTCAGATTTATTACCAGTGTGTTATTTGCAGCTGCTGCAAATACTTTGATTTGCTTTTGTAGAATTTTTTTTTTTTTTCCCTTAGAAGCCTGTAGGGGTACAGCACACAGCAGTGTCTGAAGGACTTTCTGGTCCCCCAACTAGCAGGTGACACAACCCTGTGTCAGAGCAGGCACTTGTGAGGTGCTGAGTCTGGCCCTGCTCCGTGCAGGAGTTTCTCCTGCGGGGCCAGCAGCTCCAGCACAAGCTGCCCTCCGTGTTCCTGCCTCCTGGAGCACACAGGTTTTTCTACCCATCTTCCTTACGTGTTTCTGTTTTGCTCTTTCCCTGCTTCTGGGCAGCTGGAGAAGTAGAAAGCTCTTTGCCTTCCCGAGGGACCTCTGAGGGTCTGTCACTTATTTCCAGCTGGTTTCAGACTTGGGAGCTGTTTTGTGCTGCTGGGTCTTTCCCATCCCTTTTCTCCTTGTTAAGAGTTATTTCTTCATAATAAAATGGTAACTTTGGAGCCAGACTCTCTTTCTCCGTTCAGCAGCAGCAGTGGGTTTTTTGCTCGATTAACTGTTTTTCCTGGGGTTCTGGCTGGTAACTCTGCTGGTTCCCAGCCTGTAGCCTGGGAAAGTTGTGAGCCAGGACCGACATCATCGCTGCCTGTCCGTGGAGCTGAGAAGACAATACTGTTCACATGGTCAAAGATATCTCTGCAGTGATAAGATCTAAGAAACAGTGCAGAAAAAGAAACATATTTGTCATATTTTTCTTTTTTTTCCAAGGGAAAATTAAGGCTTTATCTCTTCTCATTGTTTGATAGTGAGAGCTTTGTTAGTGGCAGGAATATGTTGCGTCTTCCCCTTTGCTGGTTCTTCCTCATTTTGCCTTAAAAAGTAGAGAAATGTACCCTTATATTATAATCAATTTTTAATAATATGGATGGATCCCATCCTCTGGCCTGAAAGTGGGAGAGATCCGGGTGCAGCATAGAGAAATTTAAAATTTTAGAGGAAGGTGGCAGATTTAGTCTAGATACTAACCTTTGTCTGTGTCAAAGACTTAGGTTTCCTACTAGCCTTGTGAGGTTTTATATACCATATACCTCCTCCTAATAAGGTTTATTGAGCTGTAATTACCCCGATAAGATTTACTGGCATTGCCATTTAGGTCACTAAAAACTAAGGAATACTGAGGAGTTATGTCATCTGGTGACTTGCTGAAACACAACTGTGTAAAATATTTAAGTGAGGCTCCAGGAAAAATCACCCAGGGATTCCAGACGTAATGCTTTATTTTCTTTTGCATGGCTGCATTTACGCAAACCTGCCCTACTTGGGTTTCTTTCATTTTTCTTTCAGCCTCACAAAAATGTTAAAACTGCTGCTGAAACTCTCACAAAGGACTTCAAATCTATTTTTGCCAATTGGTTAAATCAAGAAATGTATATTATGGTATATTGTAAAAAAAAAAAAGCAAAGTACAGTAGTGACTTTCTGCTCTTTCTGCCTGAAGTGTGAAAATGCAAAGCTGAGGAACTGAAAGAAATCCTGTGTACTCTGGGTTGTCATGTTAATTAAATAAACAGCCAGAACAGTGACCCTGTGTATGGAAAGTGTTTTGAGAAGCTCGTTGGGGGTTGGAGGGGAAAAACAGTGACACATGATGTTTTGGACGTTAACTGTGACATTTGTATGAATTTGTCCTAATCTGCTGTTAGTGTTCTCACATTCCAACTGTTTTTTGTGGGAGCCTGAGGCATAGCTGTGTGTTGCAAATAGAAGGAATATTGCTTGGGCTTTTTGCTTTAAAAGGTAATATAAAAAAATAATCTCAGCCTGGAAGTGAAAAGGTTGCTGGGTTCTGGTGCCTGCAAACCGCAGGGCTTGGAATGGGGGTGAGCTGACTGCATCCTAAACAATCTGAGAACCAAAAGAACACTGCTGCAATTAAGGCTTTGAGCCAGTTGCTGTGATTTACTTAGGTAATTTGATGGGAGACGTACAGCTTGTGGCATATCCCTTGACAGATAAGGAAAGAAATGTACAGATTCAGATAACAAAGTGGAAGTCATGTTTTACTTTGTGCATGGATTTTTTAATTTTTTCCCTCTGCTTGGCTTGGAAGTTGTTTTATGAATCACCAAACATTTCCTCAAAGTCTCTTCTGTGTTAGTCAAGGTGTCACTTAAAGAAACACCTCTCATTTGGACTATGTAGTTTTTCAGGTTTCAGGAGGAAGGTGGTGGGGTTGGTTTTTCTTCCTTTATTTTTTTCCTTGTTTGTTTTTGTTTTTTATTTTTTTTTTAATTCAGTTTTCTGTTGTTTGTTTATGTGTGTTTGTGGGGGGTTTTTGCTTTTTGTTTGTTTGTGTAGTATTTTGTGTTCAGGTTGTCTCTAAGTCTTGCTGCAAGTTTTGCTTTAAGCCCTGCTGCAAGTGGTAGCATCAGTTCTTTGTACCAGCAGTAATAAAAATAATGAAATGTGACATCTGTCTGAGTTTTAAGTAGTGGCTGGAATATCAACACTCTCTTTTAAAGATTCACTGAGGTTGTGGGAAGAGGATGCACCCTACCCCTTTGTCAAGCTTTAGCTTTTACTTTTTTTAGTTTGTTTGTTTGTTTTTTGTTTTTGGTGGGGGTTTTTTGTTTGGTTTTTTTTTTTAAATGAAGAGTTTGAGCCACTTTTCTTCTCCCTCTGTGTGGTTGTGTGTCATTGTTGAGAGCCTGTCGTGAGGGTGCTGATGATGGTGAGGGTGAGGATGAAGATGAAGGTGCTGATGATGAGGGTGAGGGTGCTGCTGCTGCTGAGGATGTTGAGGATGGTGCTGCTGATGGTGATGAGGATGATGATGGTGATGAGTATGCTGATGATGGTGAGGGGGCTGGTGAGGGTGCTGCTGCTGAGGATGATGATCGTGGTGAGGGTGCTGCTGGTGGTAACGGTGCTGGTGAGGATAGTGAGGATGCTGCTGTTGAGGATGCTGCTGGTGATGGTGATGGTGAGGGTGCTGATGATGGTGATGATGATGATGAGGGTGGTGCCGGCCGCTGCCGGCGCTGGCGGGCGCGGCCCCCTAGAGGGCACGAGAGCCCCTGCGCCGCCAAACCGGGCACAACCAGTGTCCGCAAAATCTGTCCGTGGTCCTTAACTCCGCCCGTGCCGGCGTCTGCCCCGGAGCTGCGGCCCCGCTGCCCGGATGCTCCCGCCGCAATATGCGCTGTGCACCCCAAAGCTCTGCGTACCCATTTATGAATGAAAGGGGAAATCCGCGTGAAAAGCGCAACAGCAGAGCATCCCCTGCCCCTCTGCCCTGGCGAGGCCGCAGCCGGAGCTCGGGGTCCCGCTCTGGGCTCAGCTCAGGGCACAGCAGGAGCGGCTGCAGGAGGGAAGAGAAAGGGAGGAGGATAGCGGGCTCACNTGATGAGTATGCTGATGGTGAGGGTGCTGCTGGTGAGGGTGCTGCTCGTGGTGAGGGTGCTGCTGGTGAGGGTGCTGCTGGTGGTAACGGTGCTGGTGAGGATAGTGAGGATGCTGCTGGTGATGGTGATGGTGAGGGTGCTGATGATGGTGATGATGATGATGAGGGTGGTGCCGGCCGCTGCCGGCGCTGGCGGGCGCGGCCCCCTAGAGGGCACGAGAGCCCCTGCGCCGCCAAACCGGGCACAACCAGTGTCCGCAAAATCTGTCCGTGGTCCTTAACTCCGCCCGTGCCGGCGTCTGCCCCGGAGCTGCGGCCCCGCTGCCCGGATGCTCCCGCCGCAATATGCGCTGTGCACCCCAAAGCTCTGCGTACCCATTTATGAATGAAAGGGGAAATCCGCGTGAAAAGCGCAACAGCAGAGCATCCCCTGCCCCTCTGCCCTGGCGAGGCCGCAGCCGGAGCTCGGGGTCCCGCTCTGGGCTCAGCTCAGGGCACAGCAGGAGCGGCTGCAGGAGGGAAGAGAAAGGGAGGAGGATAGCGGGCTCACCCCCGGGCTCAGCTCCGGGCTCAGCTCCGGGCTCAGCTCCGGGCTCACCCCGGGACTCGTCGCGGGTCCGGGCACACGCAGAGGGCCCTGCAGCATCATCGCCCTGGGAGGAAAGGCTGGGGAAGCTGGGCCTGCCTGCCTGCAGAGGAGATGCCTGGAGGGGAGTTATCACTGCACGCACACTGTGCAGGAGGGTGCAGCAGCAGGGCCGGCTCTGAACTGCGCTGAACACAGCCAGTGCCACCCGGCCATGGGGCAAAGCTCTGAGAGTGACTGGGCCTGGCACAGGCTGCCCAGAGAGGCTGTGGGAGCTCCTCTGGGCACATCCCCAACCTGCCAGCACCCCGGCAATGCTGCTCCAGGCAGGAGGGATGGACCAGGTGATGTCCAGAGGTGCCTTCCCGCCCTCCTGTGATTCTGTGTAACCGTGGTCCTGCGTGGTGACACAAATGGTCCTTCACTGCTGTCCAACACAGGATGGATGCTGTCATAGTTCCACATCAAGGCCTGCCGAATCAAAGGAAAAATATTCAGCACAGGGCAGACACCGGTGGTTGTAAGAGTTTGGTCAGTGAAATGGCACCATCAATTTTTGAACCTGTCAAGAAAAGGATTTTGTGTCAGCCGGCGGTGCTGGTCACTGAAAAGATTTTGTGTGTGTGAGGTTTTGTAATGGAATTGGGTTGGTGAAGGCATGGTATGGAGTGCTGTATCAAGTTTTGGTCAGACATACAGAACGATTAGGGTCCACAGATAGCACAAACTTCTGAGCCTCATCTAAAAAGAGACTGAAACTATGTAAAAACAGATCTGACTGAGGGGTATTTGCCTAAAAATGAAAGAACAGAAAGGAATTTGGGGAAAAAAACAAAACAAAACACTCCCCCCCAACCAAACTCCCCCCAAACCTTTTATTTTTAAACTGCTACAAAGAAGTTTGATTGTGTGAAATAGAAACATACACTGATCATGGAAAACATGTGCATGTCACAAGGTGTGAATGAAGGTCTTCCAGCTTAGACACTTGTATTTTTTATTTACTGAACTGTACAGGTTTCTGATGCCAAACAGGTTGGGGATTAGAAAAACTGGCTTTTTAAAAAAAAAAATTTGATACTAGTTAGGAAGAAAGTTCCCAGTTGCTCACTCTGTGTGCTTTAGTGACTGTACTGCTTTATCTGAAGAGCCTACTGACTAGGACCTATCGCTGCATGACTCTCTGTATTGTTACTGCAATTAACTACTGAAAAAAAATTAGGGAGAAGATATTTATGAGCCTCAATACAGCTAAAGGCTCTTCTTCTGCCCCTGCACAAGGCTGGAAAATTACAAAACCTCCACATATCAGAAATAGCTCAGAGCATAGCTGAGGCCTCCTTGGCTTACACCCATAATGCACCAGTGAAATATGTGGGGTTAAAGTGGTTTATTTGACTTTTGTATTTAGTAGGTTGCTGAAGTTTGCTTTGTTTCATAGTAAGATTTATGCTTTGGCTTGAATTTTAAAATAAAATGAAATTATATTCTGCGTCATTTGTTGGGGTTTTTTAATGGGATTTTTGTCTGCCTAACTCTGTAGGAGTGGTGCTTTTCAAATCTCCTCATGATGTTTTTTCTGATGGTTGCTGAAGTCCTGAGGCACACCCTGCTGACGGTTTAAAAAGAGCAACCCTTCCTCTCAGACTGGTTGGTCCTCTTAGAAACATCACAGCTTCATTAAAAGCTGTGTGAAATATAAATATGATGCTGCCTGCTGGAAAACTATTGCTGTGTTTTGAGGCTCAAGTCGCTGAAGGTTGTTTTGTTTATTTTTTGTTTTAAAAAATCTTCTTGTTTCTGGTTATCTTTGAGTAAACTGTAATACTGTAGGGGCACAATTCTTATTGAACTTTAAAACTGAACATTACTTATTCTGAGCAGCATCCTTGTGACTGATTTTTGAGTGAATCTGCCCATAAGCACAGTTGTGAAATGAATTCCAGACAGGGAAAGAATTGAGTATTTGAGTGGTGAAGGTTAATCATTTTTTGAACTATTGCACTCCCAGCAGGTTGATTAAACCTTGCTGGCACCTCTGTGTGCTAGAGCTGCTGCCAGGGCACCAGCAATAACCTGAATTGCTCCTCAGCCTGGAGTACAGAGCCTCTGAGTCTCTTGCACTTATTTTGGGTGTTTTAAATCAACCCACACGGGTTTGTGTTTAATGTCATAAAGGAGAGGCAGAACATTAATGCATTTTGTTACCTGTGTAACACAGAACCAATGATTCTTGGCAAGCATACATCCCAAATTTACCTTGAAAGGTGGCTGTGTGCTGCCAGGGAAGCCTCACTGCAGAGCACCCCTTGCTGCTTGCCTGGCCAGCAGAGCATGAGGGCCTTGCACAGGGCAGTGCCTGGGCTCAAAAGCTACACCCAAGCAATTTTTACTCCACTCCTGTGGGCAGTAACCTAGATATGCCCTCCCAAGCTTTTTGCTGCCTGCAGAGGAAAACTTGTGAAGCCTTGTGTATGCTCGTGTATTGAATCTCAGTTGAAGTGACAGCTGTGGAAAGGTGCAGACATGTGTGCAGAAATGTAGATTAAAAAGGGCTGCTCAGCCCTGTGGACTGTCTACCCTTGCCTCTGTGCATGCAGTGTCACGTGTTTTTGAAAGTAGTTTTTCTTTTTCCTTTTGTTTTCTTTCTTCTCTTTCCCTTCCTGGCTTCTCTTCCCCTTTTCTCCTCTCCCTTCTTTCTTACTGGTGCCTCTTTGAGCTAACCAGCTGACAGATCTAACTGGGGTTTCCTTGCAGAGTAGACTCTGCTGCTCCATTTCCTCCACAAACCCACCCCTCAGTGCAGCTGCCATTATTTCTGTATTGGTAATTCTGAAGTCCTTCCCCCAAAACTCACTTCTGAATGGCAAAAAAAGCTGTTGGATGCTGCACTGAATTCTCTGGTGTGTCTCCCTTCAGCTCTCCTGGTGATGTTAACTGTAGGTTACCCTTGGCAAGGGCTGATCGTTGTATTTTGTGTTGATAAGGAACTTCAATGTGTTTGTGTGCACCTGTAATTGCAAGATAACTGAGAAGATGTTTGTGGCTAGAGTTTTAGTTGAAATCTGGTGCTGGGATTTTTACAGGAACACTTGTGCTGAAATACAGTCTCTCTTACTCTTGTGAGACAATGGATACCTTCACCTCATTCAGTGGTATTTTAAAATTCATATTGCACAAGTGAAGGCTTGTTAAAAACGCTGTTTTTCTTAAATTCTTTTTGTAAAGGTTATTAATCATCTCCTCCTGCCTCTGCTGTTGTCAATGGTAATTGAGAGTGCTCAGCTCTCCCAGGGTAACAGAATGATCCCTACAGTTCAGTCCTTACTGCACAATATCCTAAAAATCCAGAGTGCTTTTTTATTTATTTTTTTAACAGCTAACAATTCTTTTTCTTATTTTAAAGAAAATAATTTAAAGCAAACATTTGTGTTGTGCTGCTGAAAATGTGACCTGGCACCCTGTAGCATGTTTTTGTAGATGTGTGTACACACTTATAGACATTTATGCATATGTTTATATACGCATGTATATATGTATATCCACAAATTAGTATTGTGCAGTGGAGAGGAATGGAATTCTTTGCTTGACTCTGACAGCACAGTCAACAAGCCTGAGTTATATATGACAGGGTTCTTTCTGGATATTAAATCATATTTTCTGATGTTTCCCCAGACAGGCTTGTTTATTTATGTGCCAGCTTTAGTTACTATTGCTTGACTTTTGACTCTTTTTAGTTTAAATATTTCTTCTTCTTTCTTGATTTGCAAATGTGTGCCAAGCTGTGCAATTATTTGTTAGTTAGTAAACACTTGAGTAGTGATTTTGATCAACAAAAAACCACTCATGCCTTACAAATGATACCTTCCAGTGTTAAATTTGGGGGTTGGTGCCACCAGTCTGTTCTAGAGGTGCAGGGCCATAAAGGAGCTTTCCAAGGTGTCCCTGGTGCCTGCACTGAATTCTGCTGGCTTTAGCTGGGGTGAGGAGCACGGGGCTGGGCAGGAGCAGCTCAGAAGGTCCCAGTGCAGCCTGAACTGGAGCCATTCTTGTGGGCATAAACAAGGGGTTGCTCAGTGTGGAGCTCTGGCTGGTGAGAAGTATGGTAAGAGCAGCTGGAATAAATAGGAATAAATACAATGACTTGTATTTTTACAGGTTAAGCACAATGAGCTTTACCTGGTAAAACTTTGTTATGTGTAGTGGATGTGTTGTTGCTGCTATGTACCTGTTCTCTGGGAAGCTGTGGACTAGGTTATATTTGTTATTTATTAAGACAGTTCCCTGAAATTCACCACATTTTGCATTTCTCTTGATTCTGAATTCTCTACGAGCTGAAATATTTAAAGATAATTCATATGCCATTAATGAGGGGTTTTTTAAAGACTAGCTTAATATGCCTGCAAGTGCCATTCTTAAATGCAGTCCTAATTGTCTACTGATTACACAAAAGTGCAAATGAATAAACATTTTCTATTAAAGGATTTAATCCTGTACTTCATGTGTGCTTGTGAGGGGTGGAACTGTGAGGACAGTTTGGAATTTAAAAGGGGGATAAGGGTGGAAAGGGAACCTGAACCTTTCCAGCAGGCTTCTGCTCAGAGTTGCTGAGCATTCACCTTTCCTGTGACTTGTGGAGAAGCAAGCAAGCTTTAGGAGCAGGCAGGTATATCCATAGGTGTGTGCAATTTCATCATTCGAGGCAGCATGGGCTCTGCTCATGCCTCATTACAGAGGCCATGGCAGGAAATGCATTCAGTGGCAAAGAGAAATATTGTCTGTGCCTTGTTGGGGCTGAAAACTGAGTGCTGGGCCACGGAATCCAGCCTGCTTTCTGCTGCTGAGCCTCTGTGTTTGTGTCAGGCCGGTCAGAGAGGAGCATGGGGTAATAGTGCAACAATCAGATGGGCTGTGGTGCCAGCACTAATCACATATTCCAGCCTGGAGGATCCAAGCCTGTCGTTTCCTCTTGGCGAGGCACCTTTGGGACCAGAGCCAGCTCAGAGGAAATGTGAGGAACCGGGGCTTAGCTGAAATTGAGGACATTAAACCTGCCTTTCTGGCTGCATCTGTTGTGGTGAGACAGAGAGATGGCAAACACAAATGTTTCTTGGACAGCTCTTGAGCATTTTTAAGTGAAGCAGTAAAGGCAGATCATCTGTCCCCTTCCTCTCAAAGCTGTCCAGTCTTTGTTTCAGCTTTCTCTTCTGCTGTGTGTGGTGGATAAACTTAGTCCTAAAATGTGTGATGTTCTTATTCAGGGTTGATGGATAGTATGAGCTTTTGATAATGGTGACTGAGGCATAGCTTTAATGGTTTTTATTCCAACATTCTAGCTGCCATCATCCTTGGAAGTAGAATTTTATTTTTCTTTTGTATTATGCATAGAAGAACAAGAAGGTCCTTAAGGTTAACCTTAAGATTTCCTGACTTGTGCTGCGATCTGCCACTCAAGCAAACCCAAAATTTTAAATTCTGGATATTTATCATATCAGCATGCCTGGACAAGCTGTCATGTTTAGATCTTTAGATTTTATTTTTCTTTTGGAAGCTGCAACTTATCTGGGTTTAAAAAATGGTGAAATTATTCCAGTTGCAATAATACGTGCTTAATTTCATGTTTTGATCTGCTTTATACATTGTCTCTTCTCAAATGAAAGTGGTAATGTGATGCTGAGAAAAACATTGATTTTTAAGCTGAAGTCACTGCATTGCAAAATTTACTGATATGCACTTTAGAAAACCCTGCCCCAAAAAAATCCTCAGATAGTGGGAGCAGTGAGGAAACAGCTTCCTTTGCTGTTACCCAGTTCACTCCTGAGAACTTGGCCTGGGGGTCTCTGGGTCTTTTATTTGGTTAAGGTTTTTAGAACTGAGATGAAAGTAACACTCAGATTGTCTTAATCATTTATAATAGCAGGTTAAGGAGATGAGAACTTTAGGGAGAAACTTGATAGCCCAGGGAGTATCTTTCCTGTGATCTTAATGCATTGCTATCTAAAACAGTGAGTCAGTGCTTGTAAGCATAATTATGTCATACACTATCTTTTGAATGCTTGAATCTGCAGTTGCAAATGTTTTTAATGAAATTTTAGATATCTAACTTCTTAGCTGTATACAGGTTTGTTTTCTTTTTTCATATATTAATTTAATAAAAAGCAAACTTAAAAGCAATGTCATGATATTGATGGCCACATGCTTTGAGGTAACAGCTTCCTCAGTGCCAGTCCTCTGAATGGTCAAATGTTCTTTTTTGATCTAGAAATGTTCACATCAATAAGCAGATTATTCCTGCCTCATGAACCCCCTTTCCTCTCTCATGAAAGACAGGCCAAGCAACTCAGGGAAGGGCTTTGGACACTTGATTCTGGTTCTGCACGTTAGGAAAGGGAATTAGATCTGTTGGATGCTTGTCTGTGAGTGACCACCCAAGAATGACTGCAGTTTTGTCTAGTGAGGTTTTCCCCCCCCCCAAGCTCATCTCACTTCTTTCTCTTCAAGCAGTATCTGGTGATTTTTTGTTTGTTTGTTTGTTTGCTTTTGGTTTTGTTTGTTTTGTGTGTGTGTGTGTTTGTTGAACCAGAGATCCACCCATGGGTGTCAGTCTGTGAAGAAGCTGCCTCAGGTTTCAAGGGATGATAGAGTTACCTGCTCTAAATGCAAAAGCTTGGATGCAAAAATTCACTGATGCTGTGGAGGAAATTTCCATACATCAAAGACAGGTTTGCTTTAGTCCTAAGGATGTGCAGTGAGCATGGGAAGGCAGTTTCTGATGAGCACAGGTGAAGTTTCCCAGTGGTGGACGAAGTCTGCCCCAAGAATGTGCATTAACTGGAGAAAGACACTCACTGGTTTTTCATTCGTTAACCCCAAATCAAGGAATGCATTTAGGTGATTCCTGCTGTTATGTCACCTCTCTGCTCTCCATTCTAATGCTGGCTATATTTACAGTTTAACCCTTTGCCCCTGCAGAGGGGAAGAGTGGCCTTTCACCCTCGGGGCTGCAGCGATGGCGCTGCTCGTGTGACACCACAAACATTTGTGTTGGCAGCCCTTCCTCGAGGAGGGCTCTGAAGTCTGACACTGGTGAAGATGACTAAGTAGAGACAGATTTATGTGGAAATCTTATTAATACCCATAAAAGAGAGAATGAAGGCATAAGAAATTTGGCTCCAAAAAACAACCAAAAAATGCTCTGTTCTTAGAAACATTTGGCATAGCTCCATCATGCCTTTTGTGGGAACTGATTCTTTGTCTGGCCTAATCTAGACTTTTTTTTTTTTTT
>VXBS01007104.1:1978860-2064651 GCA_013400255.1 Sitta europaea
TTTTTTAAATGGTTTTAAGTGAAATGTAGTGTATTTTTGAGGATTATTTTTTGTTAGTATAGAAAGTTTGACATTTTTTGTGTTTAGGGTTTTGACAATCTTCTCTCTGTTGTGGCAGAGGGTTTTCCTGCTGACACTCCTGCATTTTCCTGCATGCAGGAAATGCTTGTGGGGTTGCCCAAGTTGTGCCTGGGGCTGTTACAGGACAGTAAATTCAGGAAATTGCCTTTCCTGTGCCCCTGGTATTCCCACCTCTCCCAAGGGATTAGCCTGGTGGGGTTTTTTGGTGTGGTGGAAGCAGAATTCTGCACGAGCAGGTAACTGTGACTTCCGAGGTAACACCTAGTTCAGTCACCTCAGTTAACTTGGAAGCACATGGTAAATAAATCTCATGAAATTACTGGATTTTACTCAAAACATTCATACAAAAAAGTGCTTTATATTCCAGGTGTTTTTAGTTGCCTCTATATTTATAAAAGTGACATTTAATCAAAGTAGTTCTGAACTGATTTTTGACCAAAACTGAAATTCATTTGGAGTGTTTGCACTGGGGAAAGCACTAGTGAAGCTTTATTCTGCTTGATACAAATTATTTATTTCAAGAACAGTTTATAAGCATATTACTAGATTTTTACAGAGTTATAAAAAAAAAGGAAGAGGAATAAGTAGCAAGGCAAGGAGGTCAACAAAAGGGTTGAAAATCACAGAGAGCTGGTCTGCATCCTGAATTAATTTATGTTGCTCAAAGAACAAGTGATTTCCAGCTCATGTGTACAGGAACTTTGACATTGCTTATTTCATTCAGTTTCTTTGAGATGCAAAAATCAAGAGGCTTCTTTTATTTTCCCTGCTGGGAGATAGCAAGAGATTCATTAACTCCCACCAGAGATTCATCACCGCCCGCCTTTCCGCCTTGTGTTTAAAAATTAAAAATAAGAGATTAATTTACTAATTGAAAAAGGGACTTCAGTGATTTTAGTGTCTGCACCTTCTGAAAGACTGTCTTGACTGTTCAGTGATGTGCTAAGTGTGTCAGACACAAGTCAAAACACAAACTGCACCAATTGCTACAACAAAATGGAGAAAGGTCCATGAAACGAACACAATTGCCACAAATTTACTGGTACTGGGAGATAAATGTATTTTTAAAATGCAAAAAAGAAAAGACACTTTAGGAAGGCTAGGCACTGGAAGACAGTCCTGCAGAGTCTGGAAAATGGACATTTGAACAGGAGTAGGTGTTGTGCCTGCCAGAAAAAGGAATCAGCAACATCACCTGTGCCCTTCTCAGGGTGGCAGGTTCATAACAGAACCGTGGTGGCCTCAGGCTCCCAGTGAGATATTTGTTATATATATTTATATATTTGTTTAATCTCTTTGTGCAGTTGAAATAAAGATGCTGGTATATGTACTGTTTCTTTGAACAAGGCTATCTCTCAGCTTTTTCTTCTTGATTTGATAACTTGGATGTTTATGGTGTGTATGTGTGCTTGGGAACTGTTTCTTCAAAATGAGGATTTTTTTAAAGGATTACCACATGTGGATTGTTTTAACAGGGAGTGTTGCTGTGTGGGACAATGATTTGGATGGTTTTTACTATCTAGGAAAAATAATTGAGCTTGGTCAAGCAGACAATTTGGCCAAAATTCTGTAGAAAAAAAGGAAATTTACTTCTGCGCCACACAACTTATTCTTGTAATGGTTGTATATGTGATTTAAATCCTCCATAATTAAGGATGGTTCCTGTGTCATTGCTGTTTGACAGTCCCTGTGTGGTGATCATTTTGGTTTTGGTTTGGGTTTTATTTTCTTTTTGTATTTTAGTGTTAAAAGTGCGAGAGACAGCATTTTTGTTTGGATTTGGATGTTTATTATTTTTATTTGTGTTACAGCTTCACTGATTATGACTGTTTTTATATGCTAAGTTAATAAGGTAAAAATGGAGTATAAAGTAATATCTTTAAGGGTTTTTTTTAAGTTTAAATTATTAAATTATGAGATGTTAGCTAATTTACTTCAACTTCTAATTTCATAACTAACTACTTATGTTTTGTACTGCAGACTTTTTAACTAATTATATAAAGCTACTTAAATTTGTGAAGAGGAGAAGAAATATTTTAAGTTTTCTATCTTGTTATATATATATTATAATTTACAGCTTTAAATTCTAATTTTTTCACCCTGTGATATAGTATACTGTATATACTATAGTATACTGTATAGTATACTACTACACACTTACAATTTTAGTGTTGTTACTGAGTTTTGGAGGGTTTTTTAATGGCTTTAAGTTAAATGTAATGTATTTTTGAGGACCATTCTTTGCCAGCACAGAAAGTCTGGAATTCTCTGTGTTCAGAGTTCCAAGTCCCACACTGTAGAACACACAGGTCACTGTTTGTGTGTTCACTCCAAGTGCTAGAACAGCTACAGGAGTTCACAGCCTGATTTGCTGGGCACAGATCCTGCAGCTTTGTGTCTCCTAGTTGGAAAACCTGCACAGGGCACGTGCTGCTTCTGGAGCTGCTCTGATCAGGAGCAGCCTGGCATTGTCTGTGTGAGGGTGTGGAATGTGCACAGTGCCCATGGGCAGCCTGGCATTGTCTGTGTGAGGGTGTGGAATGTGCACAGTGCCCATGGGCAGCCTGGCATTGTCTGTGTGAGGGTGTGGAATGTGCACAGTGCCCATGGGCAGCTTGGCATTGCCCCTGTGTGAGGGTATGAGATGTGCACAGTGCCCATGGGCAGCCTGGCATTGCCCATGTCAGGGTAGGAGATGTGCACAGCGCCTGTGAGCGGCCTGGCATTGCCCATGTCAGGGTTATGAGATGTGCACAGTGCCCATGGGCAGCCTGGCATTGCCCATGTCAGGGTAGGAGATGTGCACAGTGCCTTTAGGAGCCTGGGATTGCCCCTGTGTGAGGGTAGGAAATGTGCACAGTGCCTGTGAGCAGCCTGGCATTGCCCATGTCAGGGTTATGAGATGTGCACAGTGCCCATGGGCAGCCTGGCATTGCCCATGTCAGGGTAGGAGATGTGCACAGTGCCTGTGAGCCTGTGCCCATTGGGTTTTCACCTGGTCCTGCTGCCCCAACAGTAAATTCTGGTTTGAACACTGCCAAAGCTGCAGAAAACAGCTGTGCACACCTAACTTGTTGCTGGGGGCCCTTTGCTGACTTCTGCCTGCCATCATGCACTGCACTGTGTCTGTTCTGTGTTTCTCTGCCCCACCAGAGCCTGGCTGGCTCAGGGGACAGTGGTGCTGTGCCCAGTGAGGGAACAGCCCTGGTTTGGGGTTTTACTGATGGCTGAACCTTTAGAGCTGCTGCTCCACACTGCAGGGTCTGCAGCCACCTCAGGGGTGGGGTGCAGGAGGAGGAGGAGGCTCTCTGTAGGAGGTTCCAGCAGGAGAGGTTTGTGGAGCTGAAGGGGTCACAGCAGGAGAGCCCTGAGCACTGTTGGGCACGGGATTAAAAACCGGCAATTCTGGGGTGGGTGTAAATCATAAACCAATGGGGGAGCATCAGGGCAGGGTGAGGAGGGTCAGGCACAGCCTGAGGACAATTACTGAAGGTGGGGGCAGAACAGGTCCCATGTCCCAGTGGGGTGTGGAGGATAAGGAGCCACCCTGGGACACCCAGGGGGGGAACACTCAGAGGATTGGCTCAAGGGAGGAGTGACAGAGAAAGGACCAGAACAAGGGCAGGATAACAATGATTATAGTCAAGGGACCAGAACAAGGGCAGGGCAGAAATGATTATAGTGAAGGGACCAGAACAAGGGGCAGGGTAACAATGATTGATAGGGAAGGGACCAGAACAAAGGGAGTGGGTTACCATAAAGGGTAGCTTAGGACAGGATACAGCTTTCAGGGATAAAACAATTTAGGGGTACACATGGGGGAACACCAGAACAAACCATCAGCATTAAAACCATTAATAATAAACCAATAGAGCAAAAAATACAAGCCATAACATTTCTCTTGCCATTCCATGTCAGCAGGTCCAAAAGCAGAGGGCAGTCTGCCCAAAGATGAATGGGTCCAGCCGAGTCCTGTGGTGTTGTATTGGTAGGGAGCTCCAGGTGAAGGGGACTTAGACCTCATTCCCAATCTGCAGGGGTCTGTTCCAGTACTGCACAGTACTGCTTTTATGTTCCTCACCATGGCTTTTCCACTTCTTTGCCATCTCAGTCGCTGGCACTCCCCAGTGGGGATGACAGAGCCCTCTGGGCAGCTTGGCTCTTTAGGCACTCAGACCTGACACATGCCCTGGCTTACCTGAATTAGGCTGGCACTGACTGCTTTCAGCTGTGTGTTTTCAGGAGATTGTCATGTCATTAGTGTCACTTATGGTACCAGTTTCTTATTTGTGGGTTTGCAGGACAGAAGAGGACTTGACTGTTCAGGTCACAAGCTTAAGGATGCTCTGGCAGGGCTTGTGTTGGAGCCTTGGGTGGCACATACAGCACCCCAAGAGTTTTCACTTTCCTTTCTTTCCTTCTCCCTCCTCCCCTTTGGAAAAAGCTTTTCAATAGAAATGTGTAAAGCATGGGGATTTGATTTTAAGTCTTTTTCTATGAAAACTGTGACTTTCCTTGGTTTGCCAGTGTTTGTTTCCCTTCCTTGCCACTTGCCTTCATCACCCTTTCTCCCAAAGACAGATGCAGAAGTTTCTTTGAAATGCTGAAAAGCAGACAAAAAAACCTTTCAGCAAGCATCTTCTGTGAACTAAAACTAAGCAGTAACTCTCTTTTTCTGTCTTCCAGCAGGCTTGTTGTGTTGTTCCATGCCTGGGATGGCTGAGGGTGGAGGTCTGTAGAGCTGCTGTGAAAGGGCTGTGCGTGATAAGAGTGGGAGGCACAGTGTCATAATTAATGCTGTCAGAAAGTGTTTTGTTTTGTTTTTTTTTTTTAATGTGACTAGTGTTGTATTTCCAGCATATTGTATTCATTTTCCTTTTATTGTGGTCTGACAGTACACCCTGAGCTCAAACCAATTTCTTAATCCCGAAAAGGCTCTCAAGTCAAATCTCCCTGTGGGAGTTTAGGCCTCTAGGAGTTTAGGGCTGCTTCACAGCTGGAAAAAGTTACTTTTTCCATTAAAACAAGAATTAACTGGCTTTAAGGGACTTATGATCTTTTTTATCTTAAGAAAGCTCTTCAATAATAAGAGCTTAGATTGTGATGGTCTGCTAATCAAAATGAAGATGTCCTGGTTTATGGTGTTTTCATAGCATTTGGGTGTAATGAAATACTATCAGAATTAACAGAAACAGGATGAATATTCCTTAATGAATGTCATGGAAAAAGTTCAGAATTAACTGCATATGTGAACACTTTGGAATCCTTTAGTAAGGTTTATTGATTAATTGCATGTTTTAATTTTGATTGCAGCAGCAAATTGCTTGAAGGGATTGTGAGTACAGGATTAGTTCTGCCCTTCCTGTCTGCAGCTTTTTGGAAGCAGTGTGTGATGTTGGCAATCAAATAACCCTGTAACTTTTAGGTTTGTTTCTCCTTATGAAGTTTGTTGTGTGTAACTCCCTTATGTGACATCTCAGCACCTCTCCATGTGTCACCAAATTCAGGAAACACGTTGAAATGCATCATGCTGGAAACACTTCTGATTTTATATATGCCTGTAAACATGATGTGTAGACATGTATTTTATACTTTGCAAGTAATAATATTTAGTTGTGCTGGTGTGCATCCATACACAGGGCCCTTTCACACTCCTGTGCTTTGGTATTTGTGTGCTGTCTTCTCCTCGTGCTTGAGTTTCATCGCACATTACACAACAAATACAGCCCCCAGGGGAGGTGCAGGCTGGACATCAGGAGGAATTTCTTGATGGAGAGGGTTGTGAAGGACTGGAATGGGCTGCCCAGGGGGGTGATGGAGTCCCCCACCCCTGGAGGTGTTCAGGAAATGACTGGGTGTGACACTCAGGGCCATGGTCTAGGTCACAGGACGTTCAGTCACAGGTTGGACTCGATGAGCTTGGAGGTCTTGTCTGGCTTAAATGATTCTGTGATTCTATGATTAATTATTGGTATGGGAACAAGGACATTAATCTGCAAAATACACTGAGGTTGGAACCTTTGGATGATAAAACAGCTTTTATCATGAGAGGGTGGATTTGTCTGGTGAGGAACATGATGCTTGGAAATCCCTGAGTTAAACCACTAGCCTGTTATCCCTGGGGAAATTTTCTTTGACTGTGAAGAACCCATGGGTGTTTGAAAGCACTGACTGGGAATCAAATTTATCCATTTTTGTTACCTCTCCAAGGAAAGCTTTTAGATCCTTACCTTAAAGTGTTCAGCAGCATGGATTTTGAAGCAGGTTGGTGGTTTGTGTGTTTTTAAAGTTGGCAGATTTTCATCTTTAACCATAAGATACTAGTATGTACATGTGCTTGGCTGGAAGGATTATTTTTTTTTTTTTTTTATCTTACTAGCCACCTATGTATAAATGCAGACTTGATTTTTGGGATTTGTGAAAACTTTGATACCTGAACTCTGTTTCCAGCTAAAGGAAAAATAGGATGTTTTTAATACTTGAAAACTGAGATACATACATGGGTTTGCAAACACAAGTACTGCATGTTCTTTGTTTCTGGTCTTCCTGCTGTAATTTTGACTCATGTGATAAAGGTTTTCAGTAGTTTATTTCTAGTCCTAACATCATAATGTGAAGTTCTCATTCTCCACAGTCCTTACACCTGCAAGACCTTTCTTGGGACAGATAGAAATGCTGTCAAAAATAGAAATTTTGTTTCTTGGTGCTGGAAGATAACTTGGTTGCAGCTGCTGGACTTGCACATGTTGAACCATGCCAGTCCAGCACCTGGGAGGACAGAGGCATTGGAAGGGTGAATGGTGTTCCCCTCCCTGTCAAGTTGGCTTGCAGTCAGTTATGGTGAGTCTGGCAGTTCAGCAGGACTGGTGCTCACTGATGCTTTTTCCAGCTAGTTTTGATGTAGGTTTTGGTGATGGGAGTGTGGGTTTCTGAGGGTTGTGTTGCTATTGACACCCTGATGGTCTCTCTCCAGATAGAAACTCTTGTTTGCTCCTTTTCTCCTGGAGGAGATGGGCAGGGCAGCTTTTATGTGCCACCAAGCCTGTCCCTGAGGTTGTAGGAACTGAGGTCACTCCTGGAACTTTGACTTGGGTGTTGCAATTGGTATTTCAGCTGGGAATAAAACCTGTACATATTGCTGATGTGCTTCTGAGGCAGGGATTGAAAGCATACAGCTGGAAGAACAAATTTCCAAGTGAATCTGGAAGAACAGTTGGGTAGTTACAGGAACTGTCCCAGAAGTCTGTGAGATATACACTAGCACTAGAGAAAAGTTTTGAAATAACCCAGATTGTATATCCAAACACTGGTGTTTGTCCAATTATCACTGGTGGCTGTGATGTCTGTGAGCTCTCAGACTGAGCCCATGTGCTGGATTTGGCTGGCATGTCGAGTTGATTTTCTTCCGAGTAGCTGGTATGATTTGTGGTTGGGATTTGTGCTGGAAGCAGTGCTGATAACACAGGGATGCTTTAGTTCTTGCTAAGCAGGATTTACACAGGGCCTTTTCTTCTCCTCACCCCACCAGTGAGGAGGGTGGGGTGAAGCTGGGAGGGGGCACAGCCAGGACAGCTGATCCCAGCTGACCAAAGGGATGTCCCAGACCACGGGGATCATGCCCAGCACATCAGCTAGGAGGAAGGAGGGGGATGTTTGCAGGGATGGTGTTTGTCTTCCCAAGTCACTGCCAGGTGTGATGGGGCCCTGCTCTCCTGGGGGTGGTTGAACACCTGCCTGTCACAGGATGTGGTGAGTGAACTCCTTGTTTCATTTTCCTTGCAAGTGTAATGTTTGCTTTACATCTTCAAATGTCATTGTCTCAACCCACGAGTTTTCTCACTTTTGCTCTTCTGATTCCCTAACCCATCTCAGCAGGGAGCAGTGAATGAGTGGCTCTGTGAGGCCTGAAACCAAAACAGTCCTTTGAGCACCCAAACTATCCCAGCCAAAACCAGCACAGCCCCTGAGCAGGTTTTCCCAAGGAAAGAGTGGCACAAGCTGCTTGAAGCCAGCCTGCTTTGCCAATTTGCCTGGTGGGTGTTTCTCTCCCACACTTTTTTCTCCCCTCCATGATCTGCTGTTCCAGTTTTCCCACATGAAGAACAGCTCTTGGTCAGAGTCAGGGCTGCTGTAGTGTTGCTCCTTGATGTCACTGGTGTTGCAGGAATCTAAGATTTGTTCTGTGTGTCACCTGCTGCTCAGCACACTTTGGGTACCCTCCATGCTGCTGTTCACCTGTGTCACTGAGCTTCATGCTGTGCAAGGTCCTGCTCTCTCTGGCTGTTGGATGCACTTTGATGCTTCATCCAAATGGACAGAACAAGGGAATAGCAGTGGAGCTCTTTATACCTCTGCCATAATTTTCTTCTTTCCTCTGGAAAGGAAGGAGCGAGAATGTGCTCTTTGGTTGTCTAAACTGCTTGCTTATGCTGCTGCTACTACCACTGTTTACAGTACCACCACTCCTGGCTTTCTGTTAACCCCTCCATGGAGTTTACACATATTTCTGTTCAGCAAATGTCCTGGCTATGTGTTTTTACTGCCTTTGCCAAATTACTGTTTTCAGAACAGTTTCCCACACATGTACAGTAGTTGACCATATGTGAATAGCTGTGTTAGGCATAAATAGGGTTTGTAAAATGCAAAGTTGTAGGTAAATGCCTTTCTGTTTTCACCCTTCTTCTTTTACTCTCTGACCTGCAAATTCTGACTTGTCATGCATTCAAGAAGCAAGATGCCACTGAGGTATTGAAATTGTAGTGGTAGATGAAATATAGTAGCAAAGAAAACATGCAATTTTCCAGCTATGTTCCTGCTAATACAGACTGCTCCATTTTTCACTGTATTATGTATTTGACTACAAGGCACTAATTTTATGTGTAGCATAATGTAGTGGAATATTTAATTAACTGTCATAATTCTTCCTTGTTTAAAAGCATTCAGCTCTCACCTGTTATTAACAGAAAAAGAGGGTGTGGATGTTGCTCAGGGTAGCTGGTGCTCTTTGTGTTTGTGGGCTTGCACACAAGATAATGCTGGACAAACACTGGCCCTTTCCTAGAATACGTTCCCCCATGCAGGTCTGTTCTGTTTTGTGTCTTCTATGAAATATGAGCATATAGATTTTGTTACTTTCTGGGCTCAGAAAGGACATTCCTCTTTTGCTGACTACATGTTCAGCTGTTCATTAATCTATCCAGAATTCCCTAATGCCTGGCAATCTGTATTAAGCAATTTCAGGGAAGGGAATTATTGAATATCTTTGTGAACCCAGGGCTGGAGTGCTGGAGGTGCCAGCTCTGTAGCAGGCTGGTTATGATAATAAAAATGTTAAAGATGTCACACATTTGATTTAAAAAAAAGTTTACAGATGCAAGGATTTGTTGGTTTCCCCTTTAAAAACTCGCAAATGCATTAAATAAGAAATTCAAGTAGGAGTAGATCTGCTTAATACATGAGTGTGGCCAGAGTCAGCCATAGTGACATTAGTGCCAGCTGATCAAAGGAAGGAGTTTGATATTTTGTAGGACAGGAGTGTAGACATACTGACTCATAAAAATCCTGTAGAGTTTATTATTTTGGGTGTTGCTAAGCATTAAGTTTTAGAAGAATGTATGTGCGACTAACATTTGATTTGGGGAATATTTGCTAAGTCAACCAGAAAGAAGTAAAGCAAATTTATAATCTCACATGTCTTTAAACAAGGCTTCGAGTGATGACAAAAATAGGATGGATGTTATTGTAAGGAGAATTGGTGCCTGTTTGTCTTTTTAGATACATAGTTTCCATAAAAGCTGGTGTTCTGGGGGGATAGGAAAAGGATGCATCCTGTCAGCTTTAAGAGCTTGCACGCTGAAAAATAATTGGATCCGTCTGAAAAACAAATGCAGTGCTAGACTGAATGATGAAACCTCCTTCATCTTTCACAAATGGAGACAGGTTTACAAATACTGAGCTGCTACAGGTCTGTGTGTTGTTCCTGAAACTGCTCTTTTCTCCCCTTGTCCAGGAGAAGGTGACTGTGTGGGATGGCAGTCAGACTCCTCGTTGCTCTCCATGCCACACAGCCATGTGTCAGCTGCTCACACACCCAGCTCCAGCTGACTGGAACCTTGTGGGGACTCTGCCTAGCTGCTTCTCCTTATTCAGGCCTTTCCATCTTTATTTCCTCTTGTCATGGTCTGGCTCTGGCCAAACACCAGGCACCCACGACAGCTGCTCACTCACCCTGCCCTGCCACAGCTGGGTAGAGGAGAGAAAAAAATTAATGAAGGGTCCATGAGTTGAGATAAGGACTGGGAGAAAACACTCCAAGGGAAAAACAGGCTCAACTTAGAGGCACAAAGCGGGTTTATTGCAGTTTTCTTCCACGTGGTTCAGGGAGAGAAGTTGTTCCCCTGTGAGACTGTGGGGTCCCTCCCCTGGGCAAACAATCCTCCCCAGCTGCTGCAGCCTGGGGCTCTCTGCCCACGGTGCCCCTGCAAGGACAGGCTGCTGCAGCCTGGGAGCAGAGCCCCTCCTGCCCGGGGGCACTGGGGCACAGCCCCTCCAGGATCCACTGCCTGGCATGGGCACCTTCCCCAGGGGCTGGGGGGATCTCTGCACCCCCCTGGATCCCCAGGGGCTGGGGGGATCTCTGCATCCCCCTGGATCCTTCCCCAGGGGCTGGGGGGGATCTCTGCACCCCCCTGGATCCCCAGGGGCTGGGGGGGCTCAGCTCCCTCCCCGTGCTCTCACCTGCAGAGGAATCTCCTCTCCAGCACCTGCAGCTCCTCCTGCTCTGCCCTTGGTGTCTCCACGTTGTTTCCCTCCCATGTTCTCACCTCCTCCTCTTCTCTGGCTAGAAGGAAAAACTGTGCCCCCTTTGGTTTGATTTTCTCCCTAAATCTGTTATCACAGAGGAGTTTCCAACCTCTCTGCCTGGCCCAGCCCTGGCCAGCAGTGTGTCCATCTTCACAGCCATCAGGGGTTGGCTCTGCTGGATGTGGGGGAAGCTTCCAGCAGCTTCTCACAGGAGCCAAATATCTGCCCTTCACCTCTCCCCACTACCAAAAATCAGGCCTTGAAAACCAATGCACCTCTGAGAACAGTTCTGCTTGGCCCAGTTTGCTCCAGAACCTGCCCTTGAAGAAGTGAAGTTTTAAATGAGCTTGCTTGCAGAAAGGAATCAATGAATCCTCCTCCAGGAATGTTCCAGACTTGCAGTTTGTCTTCACACCTACTTCTCCAGGCAGCAATGCACAGTGGCTAACTTCCAAGTCAGCTGGGCTTTTTTTTTTTTTTTTTTTTTGTCTCCTTGGAGTAGCAGCTTCAGGTACCAAGGAATGCTCTGGGACTGAAAAGAGAAAGCACTCTCATTTCCCACACTTCTCTGTCTGGCTTCCTTGCCAGCGGCTGTCGGGTGAGAGGCTGATCCTGCTACACCCAGTCCTGCACAGTTGTGCTGCTGCTGGATGTATTCCAGCTTGTTGAAGGAAATATTATTCTTTTTATCCCTTCCCTGAGGGCAAAAGTCCTTCCGTGGTCCATTTAATTACTGCAGGTTATTGTGACTGAAATTTCCACTCCAGCAGCGTGTGCCAGGGTTGGTTTGTGCAGAGTGGTTTGTTCTGCAGCCTGACCCTGGGCTCTCTGGTTTTGCTGGCACTCAGGAAGCCACTTCCCCCCATTTTCCCCCTTCCACTTTTACCAGCATAATTCTGTCAACAGAAGCCCAGGTGCAGCTCCACTTATTCCAAGCATGAAAGTCCTCTTGGTGCTCTTGCTGCTCCTCCTGCAGAGTCTTCTGCCAAAGTCAGCTGTGTCTTGGCTAGGCAATGGCATTTGCTGGTATGGCAAAAGTAAGCCATCAGCTCCTGCCCAAGGCCCCAGAGGAGGCACCAGCTCTTTCCCAGGGTGCCAGGAAGATGACTGCAGAGCCTGCTCCAGCCTGGGTCGAGTTGGTTGCTGGAGCCACCACTTGAACAGCCATTCCCAGCTGGGTGAAGTGGGAGAGCTCAGCATCCCCACAGCTGATCTGGGGAAGACTGTGGCAGGCACATCACCGCTTCTAGAGGTTCAGTGTGCCTTTCGCTGCCCCTGAGCCGCTGGAACAGGAGCCCAGGCTGCCGGGGGGGCTGCGGGGCCGCGGTGGGAGCGGAGAGCGGGGCTGGCAGCGCTGGCAGTGCCGCCCCTCCGCCGGGCTCGCAGCGCCCTTACCGGCTAGACGGGGCTGGAACAGTGATCCATCGGGCATGCTGGCTCTCCGGCCCCGCACGGGAAACCTGGGCTCCGAGCAAGGCCGTGTGCAGCCCAGCAGCCCCGCAGGGCAGCAGCACACGGCAGCTCAGCGGGCTGTGGCTGTCTTCATGTTCGCACCGAGGAAAGAGCTGAGCGCTGGGCGCTGGGAGCGGGCATTTGGCAAGGGTGGGTTTGGAAGGGACAGGGATGCGCTGAGGGCACCTTCATTTTCTATTGCAGAAAGGCATCCCTCTGCTTTTCAGTGCATTGTCCATGATTTCCAGACAGAGATCAGGACTGTGGCAGGCAGCTGGAGCCTGCGCTGGCATTCCCATCTTAATCCAACATGTAANCCATCGGGCATGCTGGCTCTCCGGCCCCGCACGGGAAACCTGGGCTCCGAGCAAGGCCGTGTGCAGCCCAGCAGCCCCGCAGGGCAGNAAAATGCAACACGGTCACAGGGCTCTTTTCCCATCCCTTAGTCTAACATCTGGATGTTGGAATTTTGGGTGTAGAGAATTTTAGATTTTTTTGTGTTGGTAGGGAATGATTTTTAAAGATATATTGCATTTGATTTGAGGTTATAAGAAAGTTTTTTAAAGTTGAGTGATAGAATTGAGATTGTGAGTGTATAGTTAAATAAAAATGTTTTTTATTGTAAAGTGAAAGATTTAGAATTTAAGATAGTGAGTTATAATATATAACAGGATAAAGAGTTTAAATTGTAGTTTCGGGTTTTTTGGGTTTTTAAAATAAGTTTAGGTGACTTTGTGTCAGTAGTTGTTAGATTAAAAATAAAATAAATTATTTAGTGTCTCATAATTAAAAAACCCAAACAAATAAAACAAGAAAATTCTCCACACACAAGCCAAGCTGGTTATTGTTGCCAAGAGTCCTGAAAAATGATTTGGAGAAAATTCACTTTTCTAACACTTGTATATATAACTTACAGCCTTGTTAGTATTAAATAAGAAACAATCTGAAGTTTCAAACTGTAATTTATCTTCTTTTCTTTTTTAAAGCAGTTTCATTTTGTTAGTTTGTTTTTAATTTAAAAGCCTGTTTGATTTCATAACTCATTATTGCAGACTTTACAAATATGTTGTGGGTTAGGAGAGAAGAAAACTTTTACCCAACTGGTTTTCTAGGTAGTAAAAGAATCTGTGATTTGGATGATATTGTAAGTAATTTTATAATTAGCACAAAGCTCCAGTTCTTTTCTGTTGGAGTTGAAAATACGGCTTGGGGAGTCCACCTCTGCTGGGAAAAGGACAAAACTCTTCAGGCTTTTCTGCTCTGATCCATCCTCCTTTCACACATCCCTGAAAGGTTTTGAAATCTGATAAGGGTTTTTGTAGCGGTAAACAATGGCAGACAATAGAGCCATGTGTGTTCGTGTGGCCTTTTCTTTAACCCTTCTCAGCTCTCTTTGATCTCGGAGTGGTTTTGGCAGAGCAGCAGCGGTGCTGTGTGCCCTGCACCCAGAGCCAGGCTCACGGTTTCTGGGGAGCAGCTCGCAGGGCCAGGAAGGCTCCGCAGCCATCCTGCTCCAGCACACCTCTGTCACTGCTTTGTGGGGTGATTATTTCACCCAGTTTCTGCTGCTCTCTTTGTCAAAATCTACAGCTTTGAGGAGGATGAGTTTCTTCCAAAGTGCATAAGGTTTGGATGAGGTATAGGGCCCTGCTGTCCCTTTGATGGGGATCTCAGCTGGAATTTCCAGATTTCTTGTAATCCTGTTCTTGGGAAACTTCTGATCTCCAGACAAGAGTCTCCTCTCTCCCTACACACAATTTCTTTTCTTTTCTGCTCTACCATTATTCAGTCCATTCAGCTGCTCCAACACTTGCTAAAGTGCAATTCTGTGTGTGTATTCAATTTTTTTTTTCAGCTTTTCTGGAAATAAATTATAATTGACTTTCCAAGTAAAAACATCTACATTTTTATAATTTTTCCCCTCAACTCTACGCCAAGTGTATCTTGGCTCTACCCAGAGACCTGATTAAAAATATTAAAACACACTTACCAGTGTGCAGTGGCTACATTTATAGCATCTGACTTGAATGTTTGTTTCATAGTCTGGGTTGTAACAATCTGATTCTCAGACTGCGATTGACGTCAATTTAATAGGAAAATTCAAATAGAACCTCTATTAGATTTTCACTATTAAGTTAACAATAAAAAACTTTCTACAGATGCCTTACGTAGACAAGGCTGCTAACAGAAATATTGCATTAATAAAAATCAGACTTCCAGAAACAGAGAATAACTTACAAAAAAACAACTAAACAAAAACCAAACAATTTTACTTTCCATTTTCTAGCTCACGAAAATATTTGCTTTTTAATTGCACTAGTGGTTTAGATGTTAAGCATTGGGAGAAGACAGCTCTTGGCCATTTGTGGTCATGTTGCAGATCTTTTGACTTTTGAAGAGCTGGAGAGCTCTTCCAAAAGTGATTGTTTCACCAATTTCATTGCTCTCAACTTCAGCTTCCCCCTGGGTGAAGGTGGCACACCACCTTTACCAGCTCTTTTTAACCTGCCCAGTCCAGCTGCTCACAAGGCACTGAGACAACCAGAAAAACTCTGGAGGCACCAACTTAGGTCAAGACAACATCTATCAGGGTTCGAAATATCTGTCAGGGTTTGAAACATCTGTCAGGGTTTGAAACATCTGTCAGGGTTTGCCCCACCTGTAGTTGTCAGTCGTTCCTGCCTTGAGGACTGTGCAGGAAATATACATATACATATATATATATATATATATATAAAATAACATTGTTGTTCATGTACAGGTGGATATCTTCTGGCAAAGACCAAGTAGGTGCCTTGCCTGTACTTAAATCAGGAAATCCAGGCATGGGGTAAGGAGTCAGAGCACTTTGCCTCCCCTGCAGCAGCAGGAAGGGGGTGACCTCCAGGGATCTCCACATCCCTCCAGCCTGGGGCAGCCAGCACGGCCACTGCAGGCATGTGCAGCTCTGTGCTGAGGGAGGCAGGGCCAGTCCTGGTGGCCAGCAGGTGCCTCCCTGAGCCCTGAGTGCAGCACCATCCCGGCGGCAGTGGTGGGATAGGACTGGCTGCCATCCCCGGGGGGCTCTGGACACACTCAGTGCCCCGGGGGTCCCTGTTCCATCCAAGCTGCTGAGGAGCACAGCCAGGGCAGGCAGCTGGGCTGCAGCTGCAGCCTGAGCTCCAGAGCCTGGCACAGGGGGCTGTGAGCTACCAACCCGTTAGTAATAAAGGGCACAGGGACCTTGGCACATCCAGGTGTCTGGATACCCAGACACAGCTGAAGACTCAGCAGGAAGATCCCAGACTTTCCTGTGCTTCAGCTGTGAGTGGATAAAAGCCCAGGAGTTCCTCTGTGCAGGTTTGCTCTCAAAGACATCACCTTGAGCTGTTTCTCTGCTCCTCTGCCATGAATAAATTGCTTTAAGGATCCAGAGGTCTGAAACTCTGCTATGGGACACCTGGGATAGAGCTGGTGAGGAAACTGTGTGATTGTGGGGGGATGTAGATGCAGAGGGGCTTTCACCCCACCTCACGTGGGGTGAGGGTGACTGCAAGAGTGGCTCCTGGGTTCCTGCTCAAGGAATTTTCCCTAACAACTGAGCAATGCCATGCTGGCACCAGCTTTTCCATGGCAGACTTTGAATCTTCATCCTACAGCCAAAACACGAGCCCAGCCTATGCTGCCCGTGAGCTGAGGCTCTGTATGCACAAGTGTATTTCTTCTTTAGTTTCATCTTGTCTCTACCAGCTGAAATAACACAGCTTTTAAGACACAGCCACATTGTGCTCCCATGGTTTGAGGATTTATGTTACTTTAGCAGTGCTAAGCGGGGATGCTGCACAAATGGGCACAAAGCATAGCATTAAGGGTTTTGTCAGGGACTTTCAGGTGTTCTAAGGGCAAATGAAAGGTGCTTTCTGTCTGCCCTCCCTCCACCCCCCTGTCATTCTGTGAGGTGTGTTTTGGATGAATGCATTCTTACTTAAACACGGTTACTCGTCTGCCGCTGAGGTGCCAACGCTGCGCTGAGATGTTTGACAGCCTGAAGAAACACAATTATTTCACATGTGCAGCGTTTATCTCCGTGGTGCACGGCGTGACAGCTCAGGAGTGACACCGACATTGGGTGTGTGAATCTCACAGATCCTCCCATCAGCTGCCCTGCCAGCCTGCAACTTTTTAAAAACACTCTGTGTTTCTTACGCCTGAACAGAGGCCCTGTGTTCCAAATCATGCTAGGTAACTTTGTGTTTCCTGACCTTTTTCCATCCCCTTGACAGCACAGGGTGCAAAAATGTGTCAGGAAGTAGGGACCAAGGGTTATATATTATATATATATATATTTATATACACACACACACACACATATATAAAATATATATTAGTAAAAATTGAAACTACTGCTCTTAATTTTGGCCACATCAGTTTGCAGGGGATCTTGTGAAAAGTCATACATGTTTCTTAGAGTAGTTGAAAGGACCAACAGCATCTGTTAATGTAACTTGGGGTAAATACAGCATAGGGCTTTAAACAATCCTGCCAGACTAGCTGTGGACTGTCTTGTTTGTTTGTATTTTGTTTGAAGAATCCCAAGCCATGAAGAACAGTGTCCTAACTTAAAACACCTTGGGGCTTGAAATAGTTTTAAAGCTTTAAAAGTGTGTAATCATCTATGCTTAATCTTTGGATGATTTCTATTCATAGTCAACGTGGTCAAATTCTAAGTTGTGCTCTGTTTGTGCAGGGATGAGTTAGAAAAGCTAGCTGCTTTCTCAGGCAAGCAATGCTTGTGTTGCAAAGGCACTTCAAATCTAAGCCAGGTAAACAATTACTGGGGAGGTGCTGAATGCTTACTAGGAAAGTGATAAATAGTGTATTTGCTGTAAAAGACACAAATATCAAAAGACAGAGAGTTTGATGGCAGGTGGGAAAAGTTGCTTTTTGTTTGTTATATTACGCTTTGGAAAAAAAAAATCCCTAAAACTCAAAGCCTTTATTCCTGTTTACTTCTTACAGTGAAATGCAGACTGATCTGTGTCCAAGTCAGTTTGGCTTTCTGATTTCCATGGCTCAGCACAGTGCTTTGCATTACAAAGTCAAAGGCAGCTGTAACACATTCAGTATCTCTGCTTCCTTTTACGAAGTTAATTCTTCGAATTTTTGGCAAATTGACTGTTCATTTGTCAGTGTCACCTTAATCTGCAAAACAGACAGCGAGCTGTTCAGTCTACATTTTCTCTTCTTTGTTTTAATATATAGACAAAATAAAATACAATTTGCTGAGATCTTTTCTGATTTCCCATATTGTCCAGAACATGAATGCTGTTTTCTGTGCCTATAAGGCAGTATTAGTTTCTGCAGTAAAAGGAGTTTGTGAAGTCTGTAGGCACTGCCATGGTGAGATTTTTCCTTTATACTGATGTTTAGGTAAAGTGCAAAATGCAGGGTCTCTTCTTAGTGAGCCAGATGTCTCAGATGTGGCTGTGGGTTGATCTTATTGTGCTTGGCATAACTGGCCTCTTCTCGGTCTGAATTATTCCAACTAGGAAAAAAAATATTCTTAAGAAATCCTGCAGCTATTTGGACTGAAAATTCCCTTCCCTCCTATCAGCAGCTAAGATTTATTTTTCTGTTTAACTAGCTGGATCTTTTGTTCATGAGAATTGGCATCCTGCAGTGGCATGGTGTGTGTCCAGCAGTGAATGTGAACCTACAGTGAAATGTCAGGGCAGAGACAACAGTGTGATTTATTAGCAAACTGGGTGACTGGTGAGCTTTGTGAGGATCAGCAGCCCGCAGAGGTTCAGGGATGGGTGACCTTGGGCTTCCCTCTCCTCCTGCAGAAGTGAAACTTGGGGTAGAGCCAGGCTGGGGGGTTGTGTCGTGGCTGGGGAGGTCTGGCACGGTCCAGGTCATGTGTGGCCTCGTGGCTCTGTCTGGATCTGGCCACAGCCCTCCATGGGTGGCTCTGGGCAAGCCCGATTTATATCACAGGTGCTTTAGCAGCGAGTGATTTTAATAATGGCATTTTTCTTCTGCACTGTGGGGGATAATAGAGCTGCAACTTTTTAATAGTATTTGCAGCAAGCATGGTGACAACACTGTGTTTCTCTTCTTGTCCTAATCCAGCCAGCTGACACCAGTTCGGGGCAGAAATCCAGGCTGTGGCTGACAGAATTTGACAGTTCAGTGTCCCCATTGAGCTGCCAATCCCTGCTGGTACCTGAGCCCCCTCAAAGCCGTGGGTGAAGGCTCTGCTGACAGCATGGCAGGGCAGAGGTGACCTGTGCCTCTGCAGAAATGGGTCCCCTTTGCTCTCAGAGTCCCTGGCAGTGCTGGGACTTGTTTTGTCTAAGCAGGGAACCAGAGCGATGCCAACTCTGTTGTCAAAAACAACTGGGTGTGAGGTGATGCTCCCTGAAAGCTTTTGAAGAGCAAAATGCGTAGCACTCAGATTATTTGAGGTGATCAGCAGCTCTGTTACCCTGGGTAATCACAGTAAAACAACACCTACCACCACAGAGGTTGTTCTGCTTTTTATTCCACGTTCCTCAGAACAGTAGCATGCCTGCAGTAATTCCTAGGTGGTCTCTGTATGTGTGTGGTGATGTCAGCAGCTTGGGGAATTAGCTTTGCTGAAGTTTACATCTGCTGACTCATCTGTTTAAAGAAGTTGATTCTTAATTTTCAGAGGGCAATAATTTTTCTCCCCTCATACAACAGCTGAGGAGAAAGAGATGGTTATGAGGTTTAGCCAGGGCTACCACAGCACAGGGTTTCCTTGCAGTCCTTTAACTCCCTGCATATTTTAATGGCTGCAATATACAGAAAGCCTCAGTTTCATGGTTCTGCTTGGACCTTGTCCAGCTTCTGCTGTGAAAGTACAATTCAGCAGAAGCCCTTTTAGAATATTTACTTATTTTTAGTATCTGAGAGTTCAGCATGTGGTATCCTGGATCTTCAGGAGAAGAGTGGTAGCAGTGGTGCCTTGGCACTAATGAATGCTTGATATCTCTGCTTGGGTTTTTTCCACTTTTATTTTTTTGTTTTTTGTTTTTTTGTTTTCATTGAGTTAAAAGTTAAAGCCCTCTCTGCTTTCTGAAATCATTTTGCTGCTCTTCTCTCCCTCCTCTCAACCCCCTTTGGGAACAAGAAGGAATGGTATCTCTGGCAAAGAAACAGGTAAGGTTTGGTTGGTAAGTGGAACTGATTTAATTAAATCTCCTTTTCAGCCTTATAATGGAGTCATTCAAGAAGGCAGAGGAGTAGGAATGTGGCTTCTGAGTCTTTTTTCCTCTCCTTTCTCTTTCCTTTTTCCATCTGTGCAGTCAGTGAAAGTAAAACAGCTTTGGAAACAGAATACCTTTTTTCTGATGATTTAAAAAATAGGCTACGTTAAAACTAAAATCTAATTTTTATTAGCTCATCTTTGTATTCCTGAAAATACTAGAGCAACTTTGATGGGTGCATATTATTTGCTCTAGACACGTGCCAATATAAGAGTGAGGATTCCAGATCTGTCTAACACCACGTGAAACCTCACAAACATTGAGCAACACAAACTTAATGCCATAGAAGTCTGTTTTCCATCCTTATTATCTCATGGTCTCGTATTATTAGTTTTACTCTGCCAGCTCAGTTTGGTTTTGTTATCTTGAAAAATGATGTCAATACTAGCATTGCTCAGAAAAATTGGACTTGGAATTTTGTTGAAATGTTGGGTTTTTTTGTTTTGGAGCCAAAGTATTTTGCAAGACTCATCAGTTTTGCTATTTTTTTTTTTCAGAGGAAATTGAAAGAGAGTTCTGAAGAAACTCAGAGAGACAGTGTGTGCACGTGAGTGTGCAGATGCATGGTAGGGTGAAGGGACTGGCTTCAGATGTGGAAGACTCAGTTCAGCTTCCTGGTCTGCATAGTATAGAGCAATGTAGGATGGAAAACTACTCTCTGACCTTTGAAATGGGTGGAGTAAAAATTCAATCAGTGCTTTCTTACTGCTAGGAGATTGCTCTGACTAATGGTTTTCTTTCTTGAACTGGAAAGCAGGGATTTTTGATTTTCAGAATGAAGTTGTCACACTGGGATCAGCTGGAAATATTGGGCAGATATCCTGTTCTTTCAACAGAAGGGATGACTCGTGTGAATAAATCTGAAGGAACTAACACTGGAGCAAGATTATGGTATTTATATAGTGCTGGAGAATGTCTGTATGCCCTGAGACATGGCTGTACTGGCTGGCTTCCTTACTAGAAGCACCAAGGCTTTTCTTCAGCTGAGCTAAACAAATCCTGGCTGACTCTGGCTGTATTGTTTTGGATATTGGAACTAGCTCTGTGCTGCAGTGCAGCAAGTTTAGAAGTCTTCCCTGAGTCTTGTCAGATTGTGCCTTTAGCTGCCTGTTGGTGTATGCCCACCTTCAGAGAGGGAGAATGAACGAGTGCAAGTGCCTCATGCTGTCACTCTTGCTGGAAAACATGACCTGCCACTTAGCTTGCTGCTGTTGTGGTTGTTCATTGTGGCCCTGAGAAAGCAGAGAGCTGCCTATGGACAACTCTGAGTTCTGTGGGTTCACTTGATGCCTTAACTTTTGGCTTTTAACTACCCACTAAACCAGCACAGAATCTGAAAAATAAAAAAGCTGAAACTCAAGGCATGGCTCTGACTCAGTGCGGTTTAAACAACCCTGTGGATGTGCCATGGCTCTGCTCCTTCAGCTGCTGCACCTCACCCATTCCTGCAGCCTGTGCTGCAGCTCACTCACTCCTGCAGCCTGTGCTGCAGCTCACTCACTCCTGCAGCCTGTGCTGCACCTCACTCACTCCTGCAGCCTGTGCTGCACCTCACCCACTCCTGCAGGCTGGACATCCTTTAATGCCACAGGATTGTTGCTCACCCTCTTGCCTTCCCTGCAGGACGGGCACAGGATCCTCACACACACAGTCAGGGCTGAGGAGCCGGGGCACAGTGGAACAGCTCCTTCTCTGTTCAGCACTGAGCAAGGGCAGTGATTTACTCACTGCCTGCACTTCATCATAGGCTGTGCCCTTATCCACAGAACTGCTTCCAAGAGGCAGAATGGGTGGTGGTTAGGTAGGTGTCTAGCACAGCACGCTGAATGGTGACTCTGTAAGGAGTTTGACTCCAGTGTAATCATCTTGTGCAAGTCCTCTGGCAGCATCAGGTTGTTTGTTTTTTTAGAATTGTTCTAGGTTGGTGAGTTTTTCAAAATCTTTTTTCCTCAGCTCTAAAAAGTCAATGCACAGTCCCTGTGTGTTCATGTTCCCATATTGTGCAAGACAGGGCTTTTCCTTCCTTGGGGAAATGGCCCTGACTCTGTAACCAGAGACTTGATAAAAGCTGTAGAACAGCTGTGCTCAACACGGCAAGGACTTTGTTTGCTTCCACGTTATTTATTCATGTATTCTTTTTCTTTTTCCAGCCCCTTCGCCCCCAAGTAATGGTTCTTTCTTTTTGTTCTTTTAATTTTTTTCTTGAAACTCCTTTGATGGAGAATTCAGCCTTTTCTACGAAGCACCACATTGAGGGGTTTTATGACTCATTTGTAGCTGGAATACCTACTGGGGCAGCACAACAGGCTTGGACGCAATGAAATGAATCACCATGACAAGTTCTACGTAAGAGCTGTTTGGTAAATGTACTGATACAAGAGAATGCCAAACGAAACAATTCCCTGCTTTCTTCCTTTGGCCTGAGAAGTTATTGCCCTGAAGATGAAAGAAATTGATTGTTAATTCCTTAGACATGTTAAAAAAATTTGAGGAGGCATCAAGAGTAGGTGTTGCTTGCACTATGCTGTGGTATTGCAATCTGTGCAGAAAAGGCTGAGCTTGCTCCTGGCTTTGCCATTCAGGTTAAGGTTTGAACTGGCAATAATTGTTTTGGGGAAGTGTTCTTGTGGGTGAAATGAATAGGATATTTTTAATAACTTCTCATTAGTGGGTTTGTACTGGTAGGAGACAGGGCTCCATTTCATTTTATATGTCTTTCCCAGCTGTGGTCAGTAGCATTAGATACTGCAGAGGAGGAAGAGGAAACCTCGCAGCAGATTAGAAAGTGGATGGAATTTTTTTTTTTTTTTTTAAGCAGCTCTGTGAACTGAGTAGCTCCTCTTCAGCCAGACAGGCTTTCTGGGATTGCAGCATAATAGTGAAAAGGCAGTGCACCTCTCTGCCCTCTTCTCCAATGCTTGGCCTCTTTAGCCAGCACAGTGGTCTTAAAGAATTTAGGTGGATGTCTCCATCACTATTGTATAGCTGCAGTTTCTTGACTTATTTATTAGAAGAATTATTAGAAGAATTATTAGAAGGTATTTTTTAATAAAATGCACAAAGTCTGTGTTTCAGTAATGGGAGTTTAACTGAAAACTTAATTTGGCCAAGCTGTGCTTATGCACAGCTTAATACAATAATACATCCACACAAGTATGCTCCCTTGCTTGCACTTCATTCTCTCATCTTTGGCACCAATGAGCCTGTGTTGCTTATTGGGCTTCAGTTCTGTAACTTGAGAGTCCTGAAGCTGGAAACTGCTTAGAAAAAAATATTTTCTTTTGCTCCATGAAAATATAAAAACATAAAAACATAAAAACATAAAAACATTGGAGCTGGAAAAAGCGTATCTCAACTTCTTTCACACATCTATGAAGAAAATGAGTTCTGACAGCTCCTTTACTCCTCTGGTGAGGGGATGCAGGTGCTCTGGTGCACGGTGTGGTGCTGGGGTGGTGACCACCTAAAACACATTTGCATCACAGAGCTGCTCCCCTACTTCTGCAGGGTGTTTTCAAAACCAAATAAACCATGTGAACCAGGCGATGAGATTTTAAGCACAATCTGAAAATAGTTTGAAAGCACCATTAAAAAGTACCGGAGCAATTTTTAAGGCAATGAGTAATGGAGCAATTTTTAAGGCAATGTGTTGAGTGTTTTCCTTTTCCCTTGGTGTTGGTATTGCAGATAAGGCATTCTAGTGAATTCCCAGCAAAATGCCCGTGGAGAGTCGAGTATACTCTCTGCTTGTCCAGGCTTTCATTTATTGTTGGTATTGATTGGGTGAGAGGCATGAACCTGATGACAGACAGTGGCCTGGTTCCTTTGTTCTGAGGCTACATAAATGTTTTGTTGCCTTTTTTATATTTTATCTTAGAAGTCTTGTAACAGGTCTGTCTCTTCCCTCTCATGTCCTGCCCTGTGCTCTAAACTAACCTTTGAAATAATTTTACATCTTCTAATATGCATGGAAGAGAAATGACTTTGGATTCATCAAATATGAACACCTTCAGTAAAGGTACAGGAAGAATGGGCCCTCTAATCTATCACTTTATTGAGGAATAATTATATTCTGCAAAAAAAAAAAAAGTTTTTGGGGAGAAAGTGCTGCAGAATAAAAACCCGAGGGAGTTAGCAGTTAGGAAACTAAAAGAATCATAAGCTTTTTTTAAAATATGGAAAATATTTCTTTTCTTCTCTTCTGGTTTCTGAGCCTTTAATAAACCTGCAAGTCATGGTTTTAAGCTTTTTTTTTTTTATTTATTTTTATTTCTCCACAAGCATGAGAACTTGAGTTATCTTTTAAAATAAACAAAACAAAAATCCTGCAACTGAGATCTTTGGATTCTCACGGAGTCTTACAGTTCCAGCAGCTGAAGTTTTAGGAAAAATATGAAGCTTGTAATAATAGTCACTCCACCCAAATGGGTTAAAGTTTGGACTTCCATGGGATTGCACATTTCAATTAAATGCAAACTACAGTAATGGGAGCAAGGTCTGGAGCTGAATTCCCATTGCACATGTTTATTTACATGGACAAAAATTCAAGTGAGGGAGTGCAAAGGAAGTGGGCAGCATTAGGATGTGTGAATTTTGAAGAAAATAATTTTTTGGTTATTGTTTCCTTTCTTTCTTCTTAGTGGTTCTGCTTTTACATCTGTGTTGCACCTCTGATTCATCCCATTGCCTTTGCCTTTCCTTGCTTTTAGAAACAGAGAATTTCACAAGTTCCTGAGCTGTTAAACCTAAAGGAACTTTTCTTTCTATGTATGTTCTACCTTCTGCAACTGGAAGGTGTTTTTATGATCTCCAGGGCATGGAGGGAGAGGGGTGGGTCATGATGCCAGGTGTGCCAAGGCTCTGCAGAGCTGACGTGGCTGGGGTGCAGAAGGAAACCAGAGAATATTTTCTGCTGCAGTGGTTCAGGTTCTCTGGTTTGTCTTTCACTCTGTTGTTTCTATCTGGGTTTTTGGTCTGTGTCAGGAGCTGGGGAGCTGGTTCCAAAGCTTCTCTTGATGAGCACACTTTAAGACAAACCTCCCTTCAGACAGCTCCTCACCATCCCACTCGAGCCAAGGACCAGCAGAGGCACTTCCAGAGGGTGGCTCATCCCTCTTGAACACATTTTGGAATAGGAACAACTATCATAGGCACAATGTGCTTTTCAGCAAGGAATCAGTGTTTAGGCCATGATATCTTGGGCAGCAGTTTGGTGGATTGCAGCAAAGCAGGACAGAGCTGCTCCCAACACAGCATTTCTGCTTCTTTTGCTGGGGCAAGGGACTGCTGTGCATCCAGCTCTCACTTCTGTCCTTAGTGAGTGACAGGCAGAGCTACTTTCTGTCCCAGAGGCACAGATCAGTGTCTGAGTAACTCCTGGAGGCTGACACAAACCCTTGGGTTGATGGAGATTGGATCTGTGGCAGTGAACTGAGCTGGAGTTGTGTGGTGGAGCTGGCACATTTAATGTGCTCTGACATGGAGGTGTTTAACAGACACCAGTAACATTGTAGTCTTTCTTTTGCCTTCCCCTGGAAATTCAGCAGAGGATTTCTTTAGTGTGCTTGAAGTGAGTTCCTTCCTTTTGCTAATACATAGGTGTTCTTCCTAAAATTTGAAGAAGGAGCAGGCTTGCAGCAAATACTCCAAATATTAAAAAATCAGGCCCAACCAAGAAAAGCTTTGTGTCTCCATCACAGGTGTCATTGCTGTGGGCAAATATGGCAAATTTGTGAGTCCTTCTATGCAAACCCTCCTGGTAGTTTGGGAGTTTGTATGGGTTTGTGTCTTCCATTTTTTCTTTGCCATCTACCTTTTTGCTGCTGTGTGTGACAGATTCTTCACAAGTCTTTCCATTCCCTTGAGGCAGACTATCTGCATAGTTGGTGAAAGATAATCTTGTGCATAAAGTTGCTTTTCCTTGTGGGAAAAGAATTTTCTATTTGGTTTGTTTTTGTTTGTTTTCAGGGTTTTTTCATAACTGTTTCCTTAGCATGGAAAATTGAAAGTTATAGTGTTTTGCAGTTCAGAATTGGTCCATATTAAATCTTTTAAAAGGGGTATCTCAGCTCATGACTTTTGTACTTTTTAATTAAATGAATGAAAAAAAGTCCATACTTTGCTACCCATAAATATTACATGACTAAACCTGATTTCCTACAAACCCCAGCATGTATCAGAGCTGTAGATTAATCCAAGGGGAGGCTGATTAGCACACCTTGTTTACCCTCTTTGGTGCTCTGGATTTGGGATGGTTTTAACTGGATTTAAAATGTCTGGAAAGGCCAGAGCTGTGCCCTCGGAGCTGGCCCTGTTGCTCTGCCTCTGTTCCTGGCCTTTTCCCTTCCCCTGATTCCAAGACCTGCCAGGAATAGCACATTTTATATGATGCCAAATTTATAAATTCCTCAGACTACTCGGTCTGGGAGGAATGCACTAATGGTGTGGCTGACTGAGTTTTAATCTGGGATGTTTTTAATTTTCAGACCACGTTAATTTATTTTGATCTGAAAATTACAAGATTCACTTCAGTTCTCCGTTTTATTGCTTCTTTTAATACTTCTTATTTGCTTTTTTATTTTTCCTTAAACAATTAGGTCTTTCCAGTGTGCAGTCACACCTTCTTTTCTATCTTTGATAACTGATGCAGAAGCTGTGTGTTTCAGTAGACTGTGAACCCCTTGGAGATGGTAAGATCAATGTGTGTATTCTGGTTGGTTTGTGTTGCATATGATTTTTATGCCAGCAGCTGTTTAGTAAACAGCCAAGTAGAGCTTATCTCCACATTGTTAGCAGCTATTCAGCAATGCTGTGTTCCGTGGGGTTTTGCTGTTTTATGGCCCCCTACTCACTGGAAAATAAGGTAGACTCCAAGCTGAGGGAGTGATGGACTGCCCTGATGTATTTTTGTTTCTCTTTGACATAAAGTCTGGTTTTGGAAATTTCCTTTTAGTTTGTTCAAAGGCTTTTATTTTACACTAATGCCACAGACACCTGTTATCACTGCTGTATCAACTTCTAGTGTTGAGTAACTGACTGAAATTGGTGTTTTCAGCCCTAGCTGCTTGCCCAGCCTCAAACTGAGTGGGAGATAACTGAGTGCCTCTCCTGAGTTCCCAGTAATTTCCATTTCTGGATAAGATATTGATCATATTGGAGTTCTTCATTCTCCTCTTACAGAGTTGTTGGAGTTCATTCATTTCATGCAAATATATTTGGGTTTTAATTATGATTTCTTCCCAGCAGCTGTCTTTGCTTCCCACCTGCTGCAACAGGGAAACTTGTGACAGAGCCTCCCTGGCAATGCCATTAACCACTCATTACCTGGAATTAGGAGAGGCTTCTTAAAGTAGCTGTAAGTCAAGGAGCTCTGCAGAAAGGGGTGTGGATAAATCTTTGGATCCTGCTGGATGTCAGCTGGATTTTTGTGCTGCCTTAGTTTTATCACACGTGTAGTTGATGGGGTCTTTCCCCCTCTTTCAATCAGCCCTTTCCCAGCTCTTGATATAGCCTCAGCTCTGTTTAAATGATATCTTAGAAATTCTTGCTGTTTGTAGCCTGCACAGACCAGTTGTTGATGTAGGGGCTGCCTGCTGGGTGCCAGCTCAGGCTTCTCTTGGCTGGGGGAGAGAGACAAGCCCTGCCCTGTCCAGTCCCTTTTCAAAGCCCCCCACCAGTGTGGTGGGCAGAAACACGAGCCCTGGGTCAGGAAACCACCCTGCTTGCTGGGAGAAGCTGCAGGGATGGACTGCCCATGGCCTGGGGAGGAAATTTAGATTATTTTCCTCTCCAATCACACACCCATTTCTTGTAATGACTCTGGTGGTGAGGCCACTACAATAGGTGAGCAAAACAATGCTGCCTGTGCTTTTGTCCTGCAGAAATGGCCTGTTTACAATACATGGAAGGTTTGGTACAGCACACTGTGACCTTGCACGTTAGGCAATTATTGCAGTGCCTCCATGGCGCCTGTTAAATGCATTTCTGTGCTGCTGGAGCTCTGTGCATGGACTCATTCCTTCGAGTCTGCATCAGATGACAATACAAAGGGAGAAACACACCTCTGGCAGTAGGGCAGGACAGCCAGTACATTTGGAAAAGCTCTTCAGCTTCATGCTCGTCTCAGTTACAGTTGTCTATCTGCCAGTTTGTCCCCTGTGCGAGGTGGGGGAGGTTTCCATGTCATTTTTCTCCCTGGAGAAGTCTTAGATGACTTGTCATTATATATTGGTATGTATATAAACATAATATATGTTTATATAACATATATTATAAACATTGCAGCAGTGGTGGTAACAAGAAATATTCAAGTTACAGCCCCTTTTTTTCAGAGATTTCAGGCCAATCCCTCAGCTCTGGAGGCTGAGTGCATATGTGTCTCAAGAACTGGCTCAAGCAAAGACCAAATTCCTTGAGTGCTCGCTGGAGCACTCCTGAAAATCAGCATCACTCAGCTGATGGTGTTAAAGCAATACCAGTCTTAAAGTTTGCATGCTAGAAAAAAAGCCAGTCAGATTTTGTGTGGCAGGGCTGCTTTATGACACCTCTTGGCACAGGCTGCTGCCCTTCTAAACTGAGAAATGGCAGTAGAAGGGATTTTATATCCCAGGACTTTAAACTTCTGGTGCCTAAGTCACAGACTGCTACCCTAGGGCAAATTCCTTGCCATCCAGCAGCAGGGTGATGTGGTTCACACTTTACTTTTTCACCTGCTGTACAAACAATTGTTTTTGTAATTTTTTTTCTCTGACTCTTCCTTTTCTTTAGGCATCTAGATACAAAAGCTGAAACTGGATCAAGGCCACAGGGCTAACAAATCCTAAGTCAATTACTTTCCCTGTTGTACCACTGTCTTTATTATTTTTTTCTCCTTAACTAAGTTAAATAAGGGTGAAATCAAACAGGAAAAGATGCTGCTGTAATTTATTATCTTCTTTAAGACAAGCATGGAATAGTCTTATCCCACTCTTCCCATGCTCAGGAAAAAAGAAAACAGAGCAGAAAGGGTTGGGTCAAGTCAGCAGAATTGTTTTACCTCTTCCATTGTGTGTGCTCCTGTGTATGGAACTTCATGCTGTATTACAGCAATTTACACTGTGACAGAAAGTGTTCAGAAGCCCTGTTTTGAGTCAATGTTTAACTTTTGATAAATGCTGTATTGTTCTGGCCACAGAGCAGCACAAACATGTCACCATTTGGTGCCTTTCCAGCACGCACACCTTGTTCCTCTGCGATGCTTTTGTTAAACTTGAGGGAAATCAAGGTACATTAGGTACTCATCTGAAAGATAGACACAGAATTCAGGCAGCACTCTGCAGAGTCAGGGCCATCCTCAGTGTGAGATTTTCACTGCCCATGGAGGAATGAACTTGTCCTGTTACACATCTCTCCTTGCTGGCTGTGCTGTGCTGGAGAACAAGCCCGTTTTTCCAGGACCATCTTTGTCAAGAAATCTGGGATGTGCAGAGATACCATCATACTGCTTTCTCTTCTGTCCAGAGCAGACCAGAAGCTGGATTGTCTGGGTGATACTGCCCACTGAAATATGGCTCTGGTAGTCAAAAGCTGAGCTGGGCTGTGTGGAACTGGGAGCATCCCTGGAGGTGTGGGGAAGAGCTCTGATCGAGATGATCAGCAGAACTGAGTTGTAGTTGAGACAGGGAAAGCCAGGATGCTTCAGAGACCATAAAATAAAGCTACTATTTCAGGAAAGGGAGAATGTTTGGTCTAGCCAGTGGTTGCCTCTAAAAATACTTCAAATATCATTCGAGTCAAAACCAGGCCAGGCTATATGCATATTTACCAAAAGGAGAAAATTTACCACCAGGCATCTTGCCTTTCAGAACATTTCACTGTAGGTGAAAAACATTGTTATTCTCCACGTCTGTCAAAATTTCCCATGACAAAACTTGATTGGAATAAGCAACTGTGAGCCCAAAAGTACATCTAGACCTGGAAGCAAATGTGTGAGGATAGCCCTGATAGAGATGTTTCTGCTGTCTTCTTTTCCCTTCTGCTGTCAGGCTGTTACTTCCTATTTTCTGGGATGATATTGAGGAACAAAGCATGAGCAGAAGCCAGAGTAACTGCCTAGGGCAAGCAGCTCGAGTGTGAGGCACCAAAATGAGTACTCATAAAAATGGACAGGTCTGTGCTTTAAGCCAGAGCTCTTTGGTGTGATCAAGCAATGCCCTTGAATAGGGGAAAAAACTGTTCTCCTGCCTGAGCACCCTGTACTCATGGCAGAATTGAGCTCTGCTGAAAAGAGGGATTGGATGTGCTGAGAACACGACAGTAAAGATCAGAACCTTCACCATAATCACCCAGCACAAGCAAGTAATGTAGGGAAAATAATTATGGAATTTCCAGCAGAACCAAATCTGAGTGACTTTGGGATTTATTTTTTGTTCTTTGAACTGCTGAAACAGTGCTTCAAGGTGATTGGTTTTTTCCAAAGTAGTAAGTGTGGTTTTTGTAAAGTGACAAATTTCATTGGGACCAAAATAGTTTTTAAACAAAACTGCAAAGTTGTCTAGAAGAGTTTGACCTTTTGTTCAAGAAGTTAAAGCAGGCACAACATTTTGCATTTTCCTGGGAATTTGGTGGTGAACAGCCCACGTTAGTAATCCAAACCTTACACTTCTGCAGCAGTGTAAATACCCCTAGAACAGGGCACTCTTTTAAGTTGGGACTTTTTTTTTTTTGGCTTTTTTCCTCATGAAAGCAGGGCTGTGTAAGCATCAGTAACCCACATATGATTGCAGTATAATGAAAATTTTCTCATGCTCCTTGCTGTTCCTGAGTCAGCTGGTGGAGGTTGGATGGGGGAGTAGTTTATCCAGCTGTTGCATCACCAGCACGTGGCTGCTGCAGGTGTCAGTTTTGAGTGCACAGTCTGAAAGCATTCTGCATCTGAATTTGTGAAGTGATCTGCTAAGGCCTTGTGGTACTGTAAGCTTTCTTCCTAATGTAATTAATCATTAAATTGTTTAGGATTCTGATGGTTCTCTCTTTCTTAGTGTGTTGTGTTCTTTCTACACTTCACATTTGTACCACCCACCCTGATATCCTTACTCCCTTTTCTGAAATATTAATGTATTAGCACATTATCCATTACAGAATTGCTCTTTTCTTTAGGAACAAAAGATCATCATCATCAGATGATGAACCTTCTCAGTATAAAGTTGTGTTAATGCCCTACAGAGTAAATAACCTATATCTTAAAATGCTTTCTGAGACCAGCTGGTTACTTGGTGAGTATAGAAGAAGATGATCATCTTCATGAAAACCTCAAAGACAGCCATTCAGGACCAGAGGGATTATATACCTGCAAGAAAGTGTTTCAATAGGAGAAAGATATTAGATGTTGAAGCTGAAAGTAGTAAACTTGTGTGTGTATTTTCTAGTCCAGGTCAGTACTGGTGTGGCCACAGTAATTGTTTTCCTGGCCAGGGCTGACCACAGTGACCAGCTTTCACTGTTTGGGAATTCCCAGCAAGTCAAGCTCCTCAGTTCCATGCTCAGTTAATGAAAGCCACTCCTTGTTTTGCTGGGGAGTGCACCCATGGATGAGTAAAAAGGAGTGTGTATGTGTGAAAGAAAGAGTGAGGGCTCAAACCTGGGGAAAGACGTCCCCAGGAACCTGGGATGTGCTGCCAAACCTGCTGGCCTTCCCCTCACTGCAAATCCCAGGTGTGACTCTTAGATCTTGTGCTTATTAACATAATTAACCTGCACCTAACCAACAACCCAGACACCTGACCCTTCCCACCAGAGTAACCCACCTTGGCACACAGAATGAAGTGTCAGTGCCCATCCATCCTCTCCAAGGAGAGGTCTGGAGAACTGGGACAAGCAGGGATGGATTTGCTCCCTTAACAGACTTGTGGGAAACACTCAGGTGATGTACCTGGTATAGGAGTCTATTTCTAAAACTTGCCTTTATTCTTTTAAAAGTATTGATTTTTTTAAATTTCTACCATATTTCACTGTCTGAACGTTGTACGCTGCTCTAGTGTACAAGCTGGGCAGTGTGTTTTTGGGGAAGCAGGACTGGGCCTTTAATATTTTTTCTAGCTGAAAGAGCAACAGTGAAACTGCAGCCTGGCCTCACATACGTGGTTTCTGCAATTAAGGGCTGCAGCTGTTCTACTTTTTTTGTCTCTGTGACGCAAATCAAAGCACAGCAATGGTATTGCCTGGGGGAAGAGAGAAAGCTACTTGCTCGCTTCCCCATGCTGATAACTAAGCAGTGATGACAAGAAACTGGGGCAAAGGAAAGTTCAAAAGCAGAATCTGAATATTATAAATGACTGGAGAAACACAGGTGCCTCTTCCTCAGCACGAAAGGGAAATAGAACTGTGTGAATGTCAGAAGAAATAATCAGCTACCCAAGGGAAAAGATGTTGGGCTGTAAAATCCCTGATGCTCAAAGGGATTCTGACATTTAAGCAAGTTGGGGTATGTATGCTGTCAAATATATTACAGTCAGCCTCATTTTAAATGGGGTGAATTTTCACCTGGTGACTTCAACATAAGAACCTTGATTCTCCCACTTTCTCATGTGAGTTCACTTTCCGTGTGTGTTTTGATGTCCACCTGAGTGGTGAGATCTGATTCACAATCCTCCCTTCATCAGAGGAAATTGTAAGGGAACAGAAGTATTAAGAGATTGAGCAGCATTATTTGTCTGAGGTCAAGCAGAGGAGAGAGTTGGGATGCCCTGATGTCTTGAATCACAACCTTCTTTCTGCTCTAACTTCTAAAATTATTTATGTGGCCATCCCAAGTGTGTGTATTTGTTCCCTTGTTGTTGTCTAAACTGAATTTCATGAGTGTTTATCGTAGATAAATTTTGCAGATTTGGTGTGGAACTAAAATGGATGCTTCATTTAGGCATCAAAGGTGCCTAAACAGTGAATGCAGGCTCCTGCCAGGTGAGCCAGAGGAGCCCTTCCTGCTGCCTGTGCCCCAGCCCGGGCAGAGCTGCAGGGCTTAAGGCATCCAAGGCTCCACTTGCATTGTCTGACAACTTGGCCACTTTGGGGCAGCTTGTGAGAGGGACAGGGAGCGACATTTGGGGGGACATCCCCTCCAAACTGTGAAATTCATGATTTGAAATAAATCTGAAAGCAAGCAGATTTCCTTTTCCACAGGGGTAGAATGATGTGTTTCTGTCAGCTGCACAGCCAGCATGCAACCCCCATGCAGAATCCCAGCACAAAAGGAAGAATCCAACGTTGCACAGGCAACTTAAAATGAGCTGTATTGTGGAAAGTGTTGGGCCATTGAAGCTGGTGCTGCTAATCCTGCCTGTATTACAGCTGCCTCTGAGTCAAGGACAGACTTGAGAATTTTCTGTTGGTATTTGTACCAGTAAACCCCACATGCTATCATGGAAAATAAATCCACATCTATTGCAAGGTTGGGATTTAAGATATTTTTTTATTATTATTAATTTTTTTTTTATGCCAGCTTTATTTTTTTTCAGCCAAGGCAGAAATAGATTTCAGGATTCAATAATTCTCATCAAGCTAACTAGTTAACAGCGTTTGACTTAAAATAAGGAAATAGTTTAGAAATACATTTATATGTTCGTTACTAGGAATTTTATTGGTAATAAGGATGATTGTTGACTTCTTTTGCTGGAAACTGGATTTATTTCTTGGTGTTTGTGGCTGGAAGCTAAGGAAGTGCAAGTGCTTTATAATGGTACCTTTAGAGCAAGTTCCACAAAAGTACTCAGGAGCTTTTCTGGCACCTGGATGTTATTGGGTAGCCCACAAATGACCTATCCACACTTGTAGTTATTCTTCACTCCTAAAGCATTCAAAGTTTATTCCTGTGGGATCCCTTCTCTGTAAAGTTCCTCATTTTGTAAGGTGTGAGCTCAGCTCAGTGTATAATATAATACAAGCATGTTTCCACAGGTCATCTCTTCTGATGTCATTTTTACACTATTGTGTCATTTAGGGTGATAATGTCATTTTTACACTACTGTGTCATTTAGGGTGATAAGGGAATGCTCCTTTCCATCTGATCCAGTTGTAACCATAATGGCAAGTGAAGTTAAGATTGGAGTTCTGCCTTTTTTAGGACTTCCTTCAGGAGGAGAAAGTAGAGCTTCAAAATCTGGTGTATACTGAATATTTATTCATGATGTTTTGTAATATTTGTTTCCCATCACTCTTCTAATTAGTAAGGTAATGAATACTCACTAACTTTATTATGTCAAATCAATATTAATATTGATCGAATAGTAATAAACTAATAACTCCTGCTGTAAAATGCTTTAATATGAACTTCAAGAGGAATATTAAGGTTTATTAGTCATTCCTTAAAGCTGATTGATATGCTAGGGGGTTTCACAGAAATAAGAAATCTAGATGGGATCATGCAGTGCTAGCCTGATTTCAATAAATTTTAAATCTTTTTCCTGCTGTTTATAGTTATGGTAATTGGGTGTTAAAGACTTTCAACAGAGTCTGATGCTGACTCTCTTTCTTTATTACTTCCTGCTTCTAATCACCCTTGAACTGGATTTATCTCTGCCACAGACTTTCTTTAGCACAAAATTCCTTGCCACAATTTGTAGAATTTTCCAAGGCTTCAGTGCGGATTTGTCAGCAAAGAAACAATTTGTGCTTGTCTGGTTTTGTACTTGGCATTGTAAAGTGTGGCTGAGAGTGGGGTTCTGGAAGGACACGTGTGCTTCCTCTCCCTCCATGGAGACAAGGCTGTCCCTGTGTCAGCTCCAGCTCCAGGGTGTGATGGCCACCTGCAGCTTTAAACTCCATCTCTCTGAAACTCTGGGGCTGCTCTGAAAACCTGCCACTTGTCCTGAGTGACATCTCTTTTGTTAAAAAAACAGCTTGTGAGTTGGTAACTGTTGGAGCCCTGGACACAGAGAATGTCAGGCTTTCTGTGCTTGCAGAGTGATCTACAAAGGTACACTGCATTTGACCTGAGGCCATGGAAAATGCTTCCAGAACTGAGTGATAACACTGAATCTGTGTGTGTAGAGGAATAAGAGTATGTTATATCACCACATGAGAAATTTAGAATTTAAGGTAGCTAATTAAATATTTTTTTTTATATATATATGACAAGATAGAGTTAAAGCATAGTCTTCTTCTTCTCCTCCTCCTTCTTCACAAGTTCAAGTAATTTTGTGTGATTAGTTTGAAAGATCCACAGTGCGAGACATAAGTGACAAATTATTGAGTTAAAAGTTAAAATAAATTTGTTAACATCTCATAATTGAATAAATTAAGCTTAAAAACCCCTTGAAGTTTCTCTCTGCACTCCATTTTTACCGTGTTAATTAAACATGTAGAAGCACTCACAGTCAGTAAAACTGTAACTTAAATAAGAAAGAATAAACATCTGAAGTCCAAACAAGAATTATGCCTCTCTTGATTTTAATTCTGAATCTGAAAAGAAAAACCAAGTAAAGCAAAGAGGTTCCCCAGAGGTAACTTACCTATTTGTCAAAGATAAGACCTTGTCTCCAAAGTAATTTGAAATGTTACTCCAGAGTGTTTTCTGATGCATGAATAAGGCTTTGAACAAACCAGGATTTGTCCACTGGTTGTGAAAATGCTTGAATTACCTCCAGGCTGTAATCTGGTCCCCTGGGTCCCTTACTGGACAAGGTGAGGTCAGATTTGTAGAATAAATGTTCCCATGCTTGCAGTTCACAATTGCTTTAAACAAATATAAAGACGATTTAAATGTATTACAAAATCTGTGCTAATTTTATGGGGTTTTAAATAAATTCCAGTGGCCTACCAAACAGAAACGTTCCCTCTCTCACTTCCTGCTCCTCTGACAGAATGATACCCATAAATAGGAGGCACAGTGAAACTGTAGCTTCCAAGGCAGAGGAAGAGTCCAGTCCTGACTTAGAGCATCTCTGAAATCTGCCCTGATCAGATTTTGGGTGTGGGCATGGCTCAGGTGCTGCCCTGTGCCCTGAACAGCTGCCAGCCTGGGGCACAGAGCACAACAGCTGCACAGACAGATGTTGTAGAAGCTCTCACTGCACCTCCCCCTTACCTGGGACGTGTTCCATCACCAGGGGTGGGGCTGTGCTGGCCAGAGCTGACTGCACAATTTCTGCAGCCTGCAGCAGAAGCAATTGTTCCTGGTTCTGGCTGTGCCACCTCAGTGTGGGTATTCCAGCAGCTGCAGCAGCCAGCCCAAAGGAATATTGTGTGCTTGGAGCTCATGTAGTCTTCTTCCTACATCAGGCATTTCAATATTCAGTGGCTCTCCAGGTTAAGTTTAAGGGAAGAAGGGAGAATTTGAATGCTAAAATGCCCTGTTTTCTAAATCTGAATCTGTTTGTGTATGTTTTCAAAATGGCTTTTCTTTTTCTCTGTTTTTATGTGAACTTCAGCTAAACTTGTTTTTTTTTAATACTTTCAATATTTGGTATTTAACTTCCAGATTTTTTTTTTTTGTTTGTTTTCCTTCTTGGATAAACTTGTGGGCAAGAACATAGGGTTCCACTCCATTCTTTTTACCTATTGTTTAACTACTGTTACAGAAGTAACTAGCATTCTTTTATTCCCATATTTGCTGTTTAACACTTAAAACAGCATTCTTGGCCCTTAAACCTCTCTAGCAAAATGGCTTGTTGGACTGATTATGGAATAATTTATGAATTTTTACCTGCCTATGGGAGACTGGGGCTTGGGGTAGCTGGAAAGAAACAGGCAGGAATCATAACTACACTATTCTTTTTTAATTTTTAATATATTACACCTTGCATAAGCACTAGGCATGGGAGGAAAGATGTTTCGACTGGAATGTCTTTTTTTTTTTTTTTTTCTTCCCAGTGACAGCTCTTTATTGGCCTAAGGGGATTTAAAAAATCCTGTTATTCTATTCTATATTGGTATTAGCCTAGTTCTGTTTTGTCCTTACAAACTAATATTAAAAATACCCAGCTGAATTCAGAAGGCAGATCTTGGGAACCCCTCTCCAGTGGCTTTGCACAGCTCTGGTGCCTTCAGAAGGCCAGGACCAATGGGTCTGGAAATAGAGGCACACCTTGTCTTGGGAAGAGAGATTATTTTGGTTTAGGGGCCATGCTTAGTGCATCTTTGAAGCAGTTTTGCAGCTGGACATGTGTCATTTTCCCATGTCACTCACACTAGTATTTGTACACAGCTGAAAAGAAATTGAGCTTGTTAAGTTATAGATTAAGATAAACAAGAAATACAAGCCATGCCAGTATCTAACAGCAAGATTTTCACAGTGCAGCAGCAAAAATATTCATCTCTGACTTGGATGTTTCTATTAAACTCAAAATAAGTGAAGTAGTAGATGTATTATGCTCAAATTAAGAGTTAAAAGGAACAATGGTGCAGAAGGTGTGATGCAATGTATTTTTCCCCCCAACCCCCCACAAATGTGTTGATTTTAAATGCATTCATAGAGCTATATAGCTTGTTTGCAATTCCTCATAATTCCCAAATGAGCTCCACATAGGAGCAGACAACAGCAATCAGACAGTCAATTATTTACTGGTTCTTCTGCTTGCATTTGCATCTATTTTCATTTACATTATTACAAGGAGTTGGAGAGGATTTGCAAAGCATGGCAGCAAAATGAGAGGTAAGAATTTCATTTGGCTCTCATTGTTCATTGCCTCCAAGGAAGTTTTTTATGATGTTTGCTCCCAGATGTGCAAAGAGAGAGAGACAGGCAGGCAGAATTTCGTCTGCTGGTTCCCACTGTGAAAAATGAAGTTCACTTTCCTGGTAAAGTTTAAAAATGTTTAATAAAGACAATAGGAGAAACAATAAAGCAAATAAATATGGTCATGACCGGGTGTCTTGGCACCCCCCCTTTTTATCCTGTTCTTCATACATGGACTTGTGCATTCATTTTTCCAGGACCTGCTCTGCATGGTCACTCCTTGGGTCCATCAAGCTCAATCTCATTTTTATTCAGTTATCATCTTTTTGATTTGGGCTTTGGTCCTTTCTTCCACAAGTGGTGAATGCTGAGAGTCCCTTGGGCCTCTTCTGGAAGTTCTCTTATCTATTCTACACCTAAATTCTAACTACAGCAAAGAAAAACCTTATACATCTATTCAGGCAGTAAAAACCTACTAAAAACTATAGAAAAACCATCATGCTTATAACATTAATTCCAGCATTTGCGAAAAGCCAATACTAAAATATGCATTTACAACACCACCTAACACAGAGCTCATCAAGGAAAAAGCTTTGGAGTGCAGTGGCAGTTTTATGGACTTTTGTAGTGACCTGCCAGCCCCTTTGAGATGCTGGTGAGCAGGGGTGGGTGAGCACACATGGCTTTGTGTGACAGTGATAAATTCAGCAGTTACGTGTTTGCCAGCAGAGCCCCGGGGCCGTTCCTGTTCTGTGTCACTGGGGTGCATCTGAATGCCACATGTCACACAGACTAATGGCCTCACCCTGCCTTCCAACGGGCACAGCAGACACCACTGCACTTGGAAATTTCCGTGCCTGCCTGTGAGATAAACAGTGACAGGGCCAGCTAATTGTGTGTTGTTAAACACCAGAGCTGCTCCATGGCAAGGTGGACCCTGGCAGCTCATGAGAGCCATTAAGGGACTCAACAGAACAAAAAAACAAAAAAAAAAAGGCTTTTTTTTTTTTTTGCTTCCTGACATGGGGTTTGGTGGTAAAAAATTAAGTAGATTCTTGTCCAGACCTATTGCTGCTTCACTGTTAGGAGAGAAGTTAGGCACAGGTTGGAGTGTCACAGTTTTATGAGTACCAGATGAGAGTTTAGACACTCGTCTGCAGAGACCAGGGCAAGAATACATGGGAGACTATGAAATCTCCCTCTTAACTGGGACTGAGGAACTGAAGTCTTAAAAATGTATAATCATGATAAAATTCCCTCCTGGGAAGAGGTCAGATTGCAATGTCTGTACTTGAAAGAAGTAAGGAATTAAGGAGTGAAATATGTTAATGAAGAAGCGAAGTGGAGCAAAATATGGGGTGAGCACATGTATGTGCAGGGTGGAGATCATTGCAGGGGTACACTGTAATTAGTAGATTAGGTGAATTTTTCACCTAATTCATTAATCTCTGAATTGACAATAAATTTAAGTGCTCTGCCTGCATTTTTAGACTTTCCTTTGCTTCCAGTCTCGTTTGGCACAATAAATTTAGTGGAGTTTGAGGGAAACAGAGCTGTTCCCTGTGTTATTTCAGATGCTGGATGTTCTGGGAACGTCTGTGGCTAATGGTTGAAAAACCAACATTGTAAATCACAGGAAAATGGCAGCCATGCAAAAAATGAAACATATTGATTATGGGTGTATTTCAACTTGTGTGAATCAGGAAAAAACTGTCCTACAGTAATAGCCTGAGATCATGGCTCTGTTCTTGAATGCTTCCAGAAGCACCAAAATTACAGCAGGGCATGGGCAAGATGTTCATGCAGTGAAGCTCACCCTTCCATGCCAAAGTATTGCCAGGTCAGAGGGGTGTGTGGGTTTCTGGAGCAGAGAATGCCTGGGATTCATTATTTAGCCAGAGAAGCTAAAACCTGGGAGGCAGGATAGTCACAGGGCAAATGGAAAGAACAGAAACCAGCTGAAAAAAGAGGTGATCATTTCCAAACTGTGTCAAATGTCCAAAAGCTCATATTACACTCTCTTAGGTTTGCCTGTGCTAACCCACTTAGGATTTTTAGGGCAAATTTGACATGCAGGAGAGGGGTTCCCATGTTTTCATCATGCTTTTGATGGATGCTTGAGCAAATGATTACAAAAAAGTTGTAGGAATGGCCAAAAATGCCCATATATTAGAGAAACTAGACTTAAAACCTTAAAGAATCTGAAAGATTTGAACACTGTTATAAATGTACATTTTTGGTAAAAGTTTGCTTTTTTGGAACAACGTTTTTCTTCATATATAAACCTGTACTGTTTAGAGAATTTCATTTTCAGAGCATCCCAAAAATAATTGGATATGATAAAATCTGAGTTCACTTCTTTTGCTGCTTCTTAGAAATCTGACCTTCAATTTTTATCTTTGTTTTTTTTCTTGAAGAAAAGTATTTTGGTTTATAGTAGTTGATCCATTACTGTATAGTTGTGCTTTGTGTTGCTTCAGTTGCTTACTTATCCTTCAAAGCATCTTTGTTCAAAGAAACTTCTTCAGCCTTCAGGTGATGTGGATCTTCATCCTCCCACTGCAGCTGGTTAAAACAAAGGGAGAGGTTAAACGACCTGGTCAGGGCTCTGCAGAGTTGGTGCTGGAATTTGGAATGGGACAGAGGGGCTTTCCCAGCAATTTCTTTAACCCTAATGATGGTGAGTTGGGGAATGAGACACACACTCAAGGCTGTGTCTCTGGTAGGTTTGTTTTATTGTTGTTTTTCCTCTCTGCCAGTGTTGGTGAGTGTTTTTGAGTTGCTGGCCTGCTGCTTACTCCCTGGGTCAGTTTAGGCAGCTGGGGGCTGTTTGTAGGGCCAGGGCAGCTCTGGGCCATGGCTTTCCCTGGGGAGAGGAGAGGCAGAAGAGGCTGTGATGTGCCAAAGCCAGTGGCAGACCTGGAGAATAAACCCCCCATCCTTTCTGGCTGCTGAGAAACCAAGTTTTTCCATTGTGTACTGAATTTGTGTGTTTATAAAGCCAGGGGCTGGTACTGAAGGTGACATCAAGCACACTCCTTGGCTTTTCTGGGGAGTGTGTCAGCTTACTCACAAGCCTTCAGGCTTAAACTGGATAAAAATGATGCAGAGATCCCTAAATTCTACTCCTCCAGTTATTCTCAACATTTCATACCAGATGATGCTTCAGGTTGGAAGTATTTTGTCTGAAAAATATGTTGCCTGATTTGAATTAGGGTTTTTTGAGGGAGAGTTGGTTTTGTTTCCTGGATTCAGTCTAATCCTGCTTCCTGCAATAAATGGCTTTCTGTGTAAGGGGTGCACTGAATACTCCAAGGCACACATCTGCTAGAGGATGCCTTTGAAAGTCAGGCTAATTTGCTGGATAAGTGGCAGATTTCTGATTGCAATCTCTTTTCAATACAGGGGATCTCTTAAGTAAGACAATAATCCTCCCTATTTTTTTTTCCAAGCCTTAGGCTTGGAGGTTTTTTTCCATCTTTGTTTTAATCATCTTACTCCTAGGTTTTCCTTCTCTCTAGGCATAATTTGGTTTCTCTTTCAGTTACCAAACATGATTACAGGGAGTTTTGTTGTAGTAGAGCTTGCCTATGACATTGACACTGTTGTGAACTCAGCAACTACAGTACATGAAATTACAGGATTATGTAGACTACTCTGGCTTCAAAGCAAAAACCCCTCTCTTCTGGATTCTAAAATCCACATAAAATGGCAATTTTGGAAATAGCTGTCAGAAAAATGCTTAGCTGATATTTTCATTACTTGCTACAAAGGTTCTTGCTACAGAGGTAGGAATCTGCCACTCTCTCTGGGTGTTGTGGCTGCACCTCTGGGTTGATTGTGTGCATAAGGGCACAGAGACTCAGTATGACACAGACACAATCTGACATTATGGTATTCTCTAATAAATGTCAAATGTTAAGCCTTCTCCGTTTTTTTTATTTTTATTTTTAATATTTTTTTCGTTAATAAACATTACTCAAACTGCTTTAATAACTTTAAGGCTAAACCTGCACCACAATTTTTCAGAATTTAGGGGTGGAAATTTATTTTCTTCTTTAGTAACTTTTACAATCCTCTGTGTGTAGTTGTTAAGCTGAAACATGCCTGTATTCCACACAGTGTGTTTCACTTCACAAACCAGTCAGAAACTGTTTCCAAAAGCACCTTTTGGTGCCTGGGAGTTGTATCAGAAGGCTTGGCTGGTACAGCTGGAGTGTCAGATCCAGAAAAGTGCTTTCTTATCATTTCGTCAAGCCTTATTTTCAAAGTGGGTAGGTATGAGGAGTTCCACTTTGGGGATAAGCAAGCTGAGAGGGGAAATAAATTACACTTCAGCATGTGCAAATGTTGTAGCTCAAAATGGAAGCTGAGTGTTGTAGCTCTCTACAATGCTGTGACCACTGTGTCAAATAGCTTTCATATATAAATTTATCTGTATTTTTCATATGTGCATAGAATAATTAAAATGCTTCCTCTGAAGATGTGTTTAACCAGACAAAACTGTGGGTATGGAGATATAAAATTAACAGTAAAGTGAACTGAGGACTCCCACCTTTACTTTTGCAACTCTAGAGTAGCCTTTGGGATGTTCTTTTTGCCCTGCTGCAGTCTGTGCTCTGCCAGGGATGCAGCACAATTTTCAGAAAGAACTGCATGCTGGAGGAGACACCTCTGAGGACACCTCTTTAGTCTTACTGCTGCTCACATAAAATATCTGGGGGAAATGACTTTGGTATGAAATATGGGTGTACAGTTGGGTTAAATCAATTTTCTGCTGGCTTATTGAAAGAGCTATGGATGGAGAAAACCTGGAGACTTTGTAAACTTTCTGATGTCTTGTGGTCTGCTTTTAAAAGCAGAGCTAATTAGAATAAATAGTTGATCAGGTGTTTTCTCATTCTTGGCCATTTTAAGAAGAAAAAGTTGAAACCTCTGCAGTGTTCTTTGTACTTTCTTATGAGTTATTTTGAAGTTTTTTTCCATTGTACTTCTATTTTTTTTTCCTTTTTTCCATAATAAAGTTTGAATTTGGAAGTGTGTGTGAATTGGAAGTAGCAGAGTTAGCAGTCCTCTTTTCTGGCTTTCTAAAATAGTGCAAGGCACTGAGTCACTTCTTGCCACTAATAAGTTGCGTCACTTTGCCAGGATCAGAATGTTCCAGTCTCAAAGCAAATAGTTTGAAAAGTGAAAAACCAGTTGTTACCATATATGTGTGTGTGTGTGTGTGTGTTCATCCACACAGACACACACACACTCCCTCTCCCTCTGACATCTCTGATTGATCCTCCTGTGTGTGGGGCAGTGAATTTATAATCACCTCTTCTTTCACTCCACCACAGGCTTCAGTTTCAGCAAGGGAGGAGATAAAAAATACACTCTTACACTCACAGTGCTTTTAAAGCTGAGTTTCCTAAGCATAAATGAGATTCTGTGGGGAAAAAAAGAGAGAATTCTAATCTTGTCAGATTAACTTCTTTTCGTGGCTTTATTTTGCACATTTGATGTATGATTTGTTGTATCCAGTTGTGAAGTGATTTCTGTCCTAAATGTGAGTGCTGTTGCAATGCTCTAAGGTAAATTCCACCAAAAGCCAGGTGTGTCCCTGCTCCTGCTTGTCTGCAGATGTTTGCTATGCTGAGCATTTGATGTGTTGAACTTTATCAAACAGGAATAAAAGGCACCATTTTTGTTCTTTTTATTTTGTGTCTGTTTATCTTCATGCTTTGCCAGCAAACCTGGTCCATTTTGCCATCAGGCTTTTGTCAGGATAAGTAATTTTTAATGTTTTAATGGCTTCACTGGTAGAAAATTCCCCTCAGATGAGAAAAGGGGAAAACCACTGGAAAGGGGAAAACCCTGCAGTGTGTGCAGGGACCCGTGGGCAGAGAGGCTCAGGTGCTGGAGGGGCTGGGCTGAGGCAGGGGCATTGGAGATGGCCTGGAGGGAGCTCTGGTTTATTCTGAATAATCCCCCTAAACCCCTGGCAGGGCTCTGTAAGGGCTGAGTGTCTCCAGAAGGGAATCTGAAGGTTCCTGGATCATTGCTCTGGGGCAGTCAGACCCCAGTGGCTGCCTGGGATGCTGAGGTAATTGCTAAAAGCAAATGAAGGGCTTTCTGTAAATTTGCTGTTTCAAATAATCTTCCCTTGATGGGTTATGATTATTAATGAACAGGAAAGTCTCCAATAGCTATTATCATTATGATAATGCTGAGAGAGTCTGAATGCTGGAAAATTAATGGAGTGACAGCTTGCAGAGAATATTGGTGGTGGCTTTGGAGGACAGAAGCTGATCAGAGGTTGACATTTGGGAGGTTATTAAAGCCATGTACTGTGGAGATCATTCTGGCCTTTGTGCTGACAAGTTTTGTAGCTGCCATTGGTTTTGGTTTCTACTTATAGAGACTTTTTTTAAAAAACCCTAAACATAAAAAGGCATGTGACTTATGTAGAAGGATCATTGAAGGGTATCTAGTGACCTGCTCCTTTAAGAAAATAATGCTGGATTTCAAAGGCAGGTAAGGTGATAAGTACAGATATTTAGTATGAAAGGGGAGAGAATATTTTTTTCTCTCCCCACCAGCACTCTATAGGATAAAAATAGCAAACAGTGGGTTTAACCCCCCTCAATTTAGAGCCTGGCTCTGTGGTGGAGTTCTTTGCCCACAGAGCATGTGACAGCAGGTAAGGAGTGCTGCTTTTATTTCAACATCCCTGCTCTCCTGCCATAGCCTGGGTGGTGTTTGTCCATCACTCACCCGAGCTGTCTGCACAAAGCTCATAAGGAACAATCTTTTCCAGCCCAGAATGGACAACCAGCACCTCTGAACTGTGCATGGAAAAGTAATTTAATGGTACATTTCTTCACTGTGGTGTGTTGAACAGCTGAGCTGCTGGACCAGCAACACCTTGCTGTGTGTTGTGGATCCAGGGAAGGGATCCAGGAAAGGGATCCAGGAAAGGGATCCAGAGGGAAGGGGCAAGCTGAGGTGCAAGCCCTGCACAGCTCTTGTGGGGCACTGGAGGTCACACATGCCTGATTCCAACTAGCAGAGCATCCTCCTGCCACCACAGGAGCTCGAAAATGTTTCTCCTCTGCCAGCATGGCTTGTCTTTGACATTGATGCTCTGTGTAAGTGTCCTATAAAACCTTTCAATGGTAAACAAAGGATTTTGAGGAGAATAAGTCAGCTTGTCAGAGCTAAAGCTGTTGAAGCCCCCAAGACTTGACAGATAGATTCAGGTTAGATATACAGTGTGTATTTTGTGTGGTTGTTTGATCAGGCATGTTTGCCCGCTGCCTTAGCTGGAAAAAATTATGGGAAATTTCAAAACAAACACAAAAAGTTTCATAGCAAGGAAATAGAGCTCCACTCTTTCAGCCAAATATGTGATGAGTTATTGTGACAGCTGCCTGAATGAGCCATGTCATCCCCAAGTTTAGAAGGAAAGAAACCTTTCTTAACCTTATGTTAGAGTGCACATACCTGTTAATATCAAGCTGTATATACCTCTTAATATCAAACATTGTCTTTACATGTCTTGTGAAGGAGTTTTTGTTTTGTTTGTGGTTTGTTCTGTTTCATTTTCATTCATTTGTGTGTTTTTTTTTTTTTCTTGGTACATTTCTCAGTCTTTTCCTAGGCTATTGTCACTGAAAGCTTTACTTTAAAATGAAAATTGATATTTCCTCAACGTTACCTTTTCAGTAGGCATCAAAACTTCTAGTGGAAAATATGAAATACCAAAATTTGCATTAGGTCACAGCTCATCATACTTTAAGTGGTTCCATGCAGAAATAAAGAGCCCAAGTCATGCTTTCCATTGTCTAATAAAATAGAAATATGTAGTAGTTATCTTTAGTTATTGAAATTATCTGAAATAGATAAAAATTCTACATAATTTGTGTGCAACATGGTGCCTTGCTTGTGAATTTTGTTCATGGGTATCATTATATGGCAGAAAGCATTCAATTTATGGTGATGGATCATGAAGTATTTGTTTTTAACTGAGTTTCTTCCAGTCACACAAATTCCATATTTTTGCTCCTTGTATAAATATTTGTTTTGCCCTGATTTCTAAGACTTTGAGCCTGCTAGAGACAAATTTTTCACAGGATATAGAAAGGCGAAAGGAACTGATTTCCTACGGGTTATGTGAAAAGATGTTTGGGGGGAGGAAAGAGAAAGGGACTCAATTCTTTTCCCTCCATTTCACAGCTGAGGGGAGAAGACTGAGATGACTTCATCCTGAATTTCACATGAAAACCTCTGTATGGACAGGGCATGGACGTGTCCTGAGGTCCTGGAGCCAGGCTGGGGCTTTCCCAAGGACAAGAGGCAGGTTTCCCATGGGAAACCCTCTGTGCACATCCAGGAGAGCAGCTTGAGCAGGCTGACATGGCATGGGGAGACAAAGCCAGCTCCTGCTTTGGAGGAGGAGAACACTGGGAGATGGTGGAGCTGTGCAGAATCCCATGTGGCTGCTGCTGAGCTTGCAGGAAGTGCTCCCAGTGTTATCACTGCAGTGGATACACACACTTGACCCAAAACATATTTGTTTTCACAGAGTATCCTTGCAGCATCTTTGTGGCAAAGTGCAGGAAGTTATTTATTGTACAGCTGTTTTAAATTGAAACTTTTGGGTATAATGGGACAGCTCTCCATCTCATCCCATCCCCCTCCTAAAATTTTCATGCAAGAGCACATTTTCCATGACTCCGTTATTGTTTGAACATCAGGATATTGCACAAGCCTCCCTTGGGGAAAATAGAATATACAGAAGCAGAGGATGACCTATGCCCACCCACAGGGGCTGCTAAATGCAGCTTCACATATAGTGTCAATAGTGAAGAACATCAGAGGGAAAAAAGCGTGTGGGCATTTGAATGTTTTAATTAATGAATGTTTTAATATTCACATCCAGGTTCTCACGCTGGTTCTGCAGTGACTATCTGCAGGATGTGGGTGTATCTCCAAACCTCTCTGTTCCTCTCTCCACTGATTTGGAATAGAACTCTCCTTGTTCCTCTTGGTAAAGTGCAATGGGCAGGAGAGAAGATAAGGGAGTGCAACACAGGGTTTGGGGTTTTGTTGGCTTTGGGGTGTTTTAAATTTCTTTGCCTATGGAATTTTAGACTCAGCAGCCATTAAAAGAAAAATGTAAATAAACAGGCTAAGGTGTTAGCTTGTGCAAGCTACAGAGTTTGCTTTGGAGAAGTAGCTCTGGTGGCAGTGTCATATGACAGGCTTCACCCTAGACAAGGAAAGATTAACACTGGGTAAATTTATGTAACTGCTGCTGAGGAGGAGCATTCCTGGGTCACCCAGCGTTCCTGTCAAAATAATCTGGAGTTTTGAGCACTGCACAAATTGAGGAAATCCAGTTCAGCATGGTGGTTGAAGTCAGTGGCCCCGCTCATTTCAATGTCAAGACAAGGGTTAGGGTTCTTCTGACTCCAGGAGTCAATTTGTGAAGTCTTGTGCAGACTGCTTGTGCTCCATTTCCCTTTGGAGAACCAGCTCTGGGTTGAATGAAACAATGCTTCGAGAGCCTGTAGTAGTGCTGGAAGTGTGCAGGACAGGAGAGCAGGTTGTGGCTTCTGGTCTCTGCATGGCCAGAACAGTGGAGCAGGTAAATAAATGTTCTGTGTATGTGCACTGAGTCCCTCAGAGTGGAAGAAAGCAGTTGGTGTCTGTTTGCAACATTACCTTGTCTGTTGGAGACTGCCAACTGACAAATTGGGGGAAGATTGTCTCTTCTTCTTTTTGAAAGGTATCTCCCCTTAAGAGAATGTCTGACTGAGGCAGAAAGAGGAGTAGCCCTGATAGGTCCTATCTGGTACTATAAATCATTTACTTGAGATAAAACTTTGATAAGCATTCTAGAGAAATGACCTCACTGTTTTATTATTTCAGTTAATGTGAGCTGTCACTCTGTGTTTATTGCCCCTGTAGTTAAAGTTTATGGAAGTTCCTCAAAGGGATGCCCTTGAATCTGGGACTTAATGACTTCTCCCTCTACTGGAATTACAGCTTCTAATTGGAGCAGCTTGGATTCATTTCACTTTTATGCATGAGTAATCATATACAACCTTCATGTATCAGAACTCAAATCTACAGAATGACAGTGTTAAAAGCTAAGAAACTCTAGGCCAATGACACATTGTAGAGCTCTGAGAGGAATTTGAAAATCATGATAATAAATGTTCTGAAGGTTTTTCACCCAGAGGGTGGTCGGGCACTGAACAGGCTCCCCAGGGAAGTGGTGACAGCCCCAAGCCTGGCAGAGCTCAAGAAGAATTTGGACAACTCTCTCAGGCACATGGTGGGATTCTTGGGGTGTCCTGAGCTGGTCCAGGAGCTCCAGTGATCCCTCTTCTGACTGGGAATATTCTATGATTCTATGATCTCCTATAAATGAATGCACCTATTAAAAAAAATTAAAATCTTTAGGGTTTGTGAGTTTCAAGCTCTCTTCCCCCAGGTCACTCACAGGTGTAACTTGTGGATTTGGTCTGATTTGCTTTATTTTCTCCTCCAAGTGTAAGGGAAGATCTTGATGTAGTTCTGAGATGGCCACTGAGGGGGATTTTCAAAAGGGAGCCTCAGCTATTGTAAAACTCATTTAGACTTGCAAGCACTGAAAGCTAAATTAATTAAGAAATGCTCAGGTTGATGTCAGATTGCATTTCAGGACCAAAAAGATGCAGACCTGAGTTTCATTGGTGCTTGTTCAAAGAATGCAGAAAATATTCATGAGATTGGTTTGCATTCATTCCATAGAAGATGCCTCATTTCAAAGGGCAGCAAGGCAAGAAATGGAAGGTTTTAAATCAAATTGCATCCTGCTTTATTCAAACGGCAAGGTTCTTAAAATGTGAGGGAAGCCTAAAAAATGGGAAGTGAATTAAAAGTCTCCCATTCTGAAACCACCACGAAAGTGTGAGCACTGACATTCCTGTCCTTAGGCACTGTGTGAGTGTTTGAGGGTGTAGAGCCTATGGCAGTGTCTGTGAAGGTCACACAGAAGTGATGTGTGCTGGAATTCTGGAGATCACTGAGTGTTCAGCTGGCACAGTTCCATTCCCAATCTGCTCTAATGAGCTTTGCTTGGAATACTGTGGTTCAGGCCCTGCTTGCTTTTATTCTGGATTTTTGTTAAAATTGCCAGTACAAAAAAAATTATGAGAGATTCTCCATATATTTCTGCAGAGGTTTTTAAGTTTTGTGTGAAGGAGGGGTTCAAAAAATTGCTACTTTAACTTTCTATATTTCCCTTATTTTGTGTTGGGGTTTTTTCTCTTTTTTTTTAATGTGATTGCTTTGATGGCAAGCTTTATGGGGCGCACCAGGTCTTTATCTCTGCCAAGCACATGGTGTACACCTTGTACACTAGTGAGAATCATTAACCTGCATATATTGTAAAACAGGTTATCTTCGACACAAATAGGTGAGCAGTCAGAGGGATGGAAACACTGCAAAAGAGTGTGTCAAGTAGGTGGCTGATAATCCTTTTTATCAACATGATTGAGTAAAACACTGGATACTTTGGCCTTAAACCAGATGAGCTCTTCAGAGCTCTTAACTGTGTTGAAGTGTTGAGCCGGGCAGTAAAATGAAGCCTGCAGTGATTTCAGTGGGGTTTGTTTGCTGGCTGGTGTTTGAGCACCTGTCAGCCCTGTTGGACCTGGGCAATGTGGCCCCTCTGGGGAAGAGCCCAGGGAGGGGAATCTGCAAGCCCACCTCAGCTCCTGGCTCTCTCTGCCTTTCTGATGTTGGCCTGTTTTGCATCTCCTGAAAGGACTTCTTGCTTTGTTTTCATGTTTTCACTTCAATGAATCAGCCCTGGAGGTGGTAAAACAGTTTGGCTGCTGCAGACAGGGGACACATTTCTGGTTGTGCTGCTGTGGAATTCCACAAGTGGTGAAGTTGAGCCAGATGTTTTCTAGCATGTCCTTCTGGTAGGTCAGGAGATCTTCCCATGTGCTCAATTTGTACCAAAGTTACTCATTCCCAGATGCTTTCTTAAAAGCATTCCTGTAATTTGTGACCTCATATGTGTCTCTATCAACTATCTCAGTTTAGAAACACAGGAGGTTGAACATTTAGACTTTGCCACTTATGCTACCTTGAAAAATACATTATTTTGCCATAAGGGATATTGGTTGGCTTGTTGAAAAAACCCAAACCAAACAACTTAGATTTTCATGGTGACTTGTTTGTTATGACAACATATGATCTGTAATACTGTGCATATGAACTAAGAAAAATCAAATACAGGGTTTCTTATTCTAGAAATAATTGAACTGAGAAGTGTGCAGAGCACTGGATATTTAATGGGAGACAAAGAAACAAATACAGTAGGCTACAGTAAAAAACCTCCTTCCTGTTTTAATAATTTTATTATTTGTTCAGTAATGGAAACATGATGTGGGTAAGTTTCCCAGAAAATCTCCAATTTCCTCACAGACTTTCTGTGAGGTAACTCAGAGACTTGTCAAAATCTGACCTATTTTCACTCTGCTGTTTACATGTAGTCTAAGCTGCTCTCACCAAAAGAAGTTGTTTGGCTTTGAAACCTGATGAATTGAAAAAAGAAAAAATAAAAAAAAATAGTCAAGTTAGACTTGCTAACTTCGTTGCTTGAGTAAAGTAAACCTGTTATGAACAGCATGATGTCTGGTTTGGTTTTGTGTGTATATAAACCAGACAGAGGAAACAACCAAACTTCATTACCTCTCCTTCAATAAAGGACTCTAGCCAACCAAAGAATGGAATGATGTAAAAGAAGGAAAAATTCCTTAGTGTGGGGTAGTTCTTCATGGCTTGGTGGCAGTAATTACTAATATGGGGGGAAAGTACAAAGTGTCCTCACTCTAAAGCTGCAGTTTTGTAAGAGAAGGCAGAGACACTGCACAAAAGAGGGAGGCACGACTTTAACAGGCGGGGAACAATTGGTGATTTATCCCCGTGTTCTCAGGAACCATTGGGGTTTTTCCACAGCCAGGAGCTGGCACTCTCAGGCCTGACTGTCCCAAATATTTTCCCCCATGCTGAGCACAGCACATGGCTGGGTGCAGGGCTGCAGCCTCCAGCTGGGATTCTGTGGCACCACAGCTCCCACTCAGAAATGCAGGGAAAGCAGAGGTGAGGGAACTCGGGGGAGATCAGGTTCTGCTGCTCTTGGAGGCTCAAGAATGGGGTGTTCAACCCCTTTGGTCAGTTGGGGTTCCTTTGTTTGGTTGTAAGGAGTTAATGTTGGTTACAGTAATCAATACAGGGTGAGAGTCAGCTGCTGTAAAATTGGTCTGGTGGTTATTACAGCTAAATAATAATATTTAGAATTAATACATTGGAATAATTAGGAATTGGATGAGAAGTCCTCCTGAGTTCCCTTCCTGTGATTCTGTGAGCTGGATCTTGTGAAAAACGAAGTTCACTTTCCTGGTAAAGTTTTAAAATGTTTAATAAAGACAATAGGAGAAATAATAGAGCAAAGAAATACGGTTGTGACCGGGTGTCTGGGCACGCTGCTAAAAGCACCCCAGTGTCTTGGAACCCCCCCTTTTTATCCTGTTCTTCATACATGGACTTGTGCACATTCACTTTTCCAGGAACTGCTCTGTATGGTCACTCCTTGGGTCCATCAAGTTCAATCTCACTTTTCTTCAGTTATCATCTTTTTGATTTGGGCTTTGGTCCTTTCTTCCACAAGTGGTGAATGCTGAGAGTCACTTGGGCCTCTTCTGGAAGTTCTCTTGTCTATTCTACACCTAAATTCTAACTACAGCAAAGAAAAACCTTATACATCTACTCAGGCAGTAAAAACCTACTAAAAACTATAGAAAAACCATCATGCTTATAACATTAATTCCAGCAGTTGCAAAAAGCCAATACTAAAATATGCATTTATAACAATCTGAAGCTACAGAACCTTTGCAAGCATTCAGACAGGCTGTTGATGGCTGCTGTAGAGGGTAAATGGTGCTGTTTGCTGGCATTGTCATTCTGGTGAAGCACTAGAAGGTTGTGTCCCTGCTCTGGTGGTGCCTCTGCACTGTGAGTGTTACTCTGTGAGTGGCTGGTGATGTTCCAGTGGTTGCTGGTGGATCCCTTCTCTCCAGAGCTTAGACCCACTCACTGCTTGTGTCAGCTTCAGCCAGCCAGGAGAGCCTGCTCCTCGTGCTGGGAAGAGGGGGAATGTGCTGCAGGAGTGTGTCAGAAAACTTCCTTCTAAAAACCATGGGAGCTTCTCATTTATTGCAAACCAGAAGACTCTAGGAAAGGTGATCTGAGGGTGTGTGTTCAGAGCTGTGAGTCCCTGGGGAAAACAGAGAAGGAAATGCAGAACGGGAGCAGACAAGGTTCTGGTTGGTTTGATAACAACCTGAAGTGGCCATCAAAGATTTTGTCTTTTCCATGGCTAAAATATGTAAATATGTACAGGGGCTGTCATATGAACATGTGATGTGGGGAGTCTGTGAGCTACAGCTGTTGGATCCAGAGATTCAAAGAAACAAAAGTGGTAATTGATTTTGCTTGTGGTTTTTTTTTTTTGGTGTTTTTTTTTTTTTGAAAGCAGGGTTGGATTAGCTCCCTTAGCTCTTTGTATGTAGGTTAAATGTGTCTGAGCAGGTCCCTGAGCTCTCCTGTGCTTGCCAGTGATTTTTCAGAATGTTATGAAAACAGGAGAGGCAGTTCACTCGGATTTTTATTTCTGTGAATTAAGGTTTAAATGAAGAGCAGGGATAAGAGAGAGATGCTTGCTGTGATGACAGACTGAAATCCAGAAATGGATTCCAGTGATGCCTTGTAACAAATTCAGGGAGCTCTTCCTCTACTCAGCATTGATGCTGTTTGATGATTAGACAACACAAGCAGAACAAACAGCAAAAAGCACCTGAGAGATCACAGCGGGATGTAGGAACACTAAAACTGTCCTACATTGTGATTTCCTGGGAATGATGGGTTATCCTTTCCTTCCTTCTTGCACTTTATCTAATCTGAATTGAAATAAAATGGCAGGTGTGGAATCTGCACTGTATTCTGCACACTCCTGAGAGCCACAAAGTGCCCAGGGAGGTTTGGTCTGACACCTCTGCTGTGCTGGTGTCTCTGGCTCACAGCTGTGGCAGTGTGCAGCCACAGGGGAGGAAAGAAAATAGGTGTTTCTTGAAGAAAAGCTGAAAAAAAAGCATTGTATTTCTAAGTATCCTGTGAGATTGCTGGAAACAGTTAAACACAGTTTTTAAATGGGTTTGATAGCCTACTTATAAACCACAGATTTGAAATATTTTTGCTTCATGTCAGACAACTGGAGATGTGGCAAACTAAATACACAAGAGAACAAATTGGCCAAGACTGAGATTTGATCATTATAAATTTGATTATTTTTTTCTTTGTACCACAAGGGTGTTAGTCTTTGTGCTTGGGTGCTGGGTTTTTTTGGTCTTTGGGGCTTTTAAAAATCTCTTCATGTAAATAGAAATTCCTGCAGTACATGAAGTGTTTCATCTTTTCACTGGACTCATTTTTCCTCTGCCTATAGATATAAATAGAATAATGACGTCTTACTCTCTGGGCTTGGTGCATCATTCATACAGTACATCTCCTTTCTAGGTCACAAAGCTTTCCCACATGCACTTTTTCATTTAACACTGTGACAATGCTCAAGAACACAGGATTTTTTGCATGTGAAAGAGATGCCTCATTGCAGGATGGCAGTGGGGTACAAAATAATGAAAATGTATCATTGATTCAGAATTGTCAGATATCCTGATACAGTAAAAATGTGCTTCCTCTTAGGAGTGACTCACAGACAGACCATGGTGAGCTTGAAGGGGCTGTTTAATTTTATTTGTCCTGTGGTTGTTCTTGGGAAGTTTTATTGAAGGGTGTGGCAGATATTACACAAGACCAATGAGAACATGGTAGAGTTGTGTTCAAAGTGAATTTTCACGAGGAAATCGTGATATTAGCTTTCATTTCATACACTCAGGACACGATATGCTCATGTGGCTCCAGTGTAGGTGGTGGGATTTTTTGGCAGCTGAGAAGGGGATGGCTGATGGGTTCCTGAGAGTTGTGTCCCAGGGGTCTCCTCCCTGAGCAGAGAAAGAGATCTGTGGTTTCCACCCCTTCCTGGGCACTGGCTGCTCCATAATCCAGCAGAAACAGAGCTTTCCAGTGGGTTGTTGGCATTTCTCCAAGCAAGAGATTAAATCACTCCAAGGCCTCTTTTTCTGAGGACTTCATAATGAAGTTGTTTCAGTGAGAATGCTTTTTTCTTGTATTTCCCATTGACATCTGCTTGTTCTCAGAGCAGGGGGTTGGACTGGGTGACCTCTGGAGGTCTCTGCCAATCAAAATTATTCTGTGATGCTTTTGATCAGGGTGGGAGCACTGTGTGTATCTTAAACCTAAAGTATAAAGCACAGTGATGCAAAAGTCTATGATCCAAGACTAAAAGCTGGAAATTTCACTCAATCATGTCATCCACATCTTCAAGGAAGGCAAACAGGACCTGGTTTTAACCAGTGAGTTAGTCCAGGCAGTTCTGCTCAACAGAGACTGAAGTGGTGCTGAAATTTCAAAGGCCTCAGTTTTGCATGACAAGTGTTGTTTTGAGTAATGTGGTGCCACTTTAGTACATGATCTAGACACTCTTTTCATCACAGAAGATTTTCCTGTGCCACAATATACTTGAAAAGTGATTTATAACTTGGTACATACTTGTAGCCTTGTAATCTTTTAAAAAAAGTTGACTCTCACTTTCCCAAAGAAGACATTTTTAGCCATCAACATTTTTAGTAATTGTTTTTTTTTTTTTTTTTACCTCCACCCCCATGCTAGCTGCAGAGTAAAGTAATTTAATTGTGGTTTCTAAACAGATGTACTTGGAAGAAAACCTGGCCAGAAATAACACATCAAAAGACAATTACCATTTTGTTATATATTTATTATATAGCATCCTTTCTTTTCTTGCCCCTTGTTTGTCTGCTGAAAGTTTCTCCAGGTTTCTTTTTAGAGACATTCCCTTTTGGGCAACGAGCAAAGACAGAAAAATTGTGTGTGTGTGTTGTTTCCATTTTTAGCAGGAAATCAGTGGGAATATACATTACCCTAAGTAAGGGAGCAGCTGTTCTGCAGCAAGGTCCTGACACACAAACATTGTAGGGACATACACACACTAATATATGGACACACAGAGAAATGTCCAGGGGGGTTTATCCCCCTCCCCCGAGGGTCTAGAGGGTAAAACCCCCTCCTGTTTGTTACCATGGTCACTGTTTATAATGATGGCATTTGCCAAAATTTACCACACTGCACTTCCTCTAGCTTGGTGCTGCAAAGCCCTCTGCCTTTTAGCTTCTGCCAAGGATTCTCATCCAGAGGAGATCAGCTGCAGAGGATTTGGGTTGTATTTTCTTTTTAACAGCCATGAAAATCAATAACAGAACTTCCCTGTTTTAGTGATGCAGGATCCTAATCTGAGCACACCCTTTATTCTTAGGGGGAAACCATTGTGGTAATTTGCTGGAAATACTCTGAGGCAATCAGCAAAGTACTCCTATGAGTTCTGCTAACCCAAAGGAAACCACAAGCCAGTCTGTCTTGGGCAGTTCCTGTGATTTTTCTCATACCAAGTGCTGATGCCTTTTTTGTCCTTTTCCTGTGATGCTGCAGCTACTTCACTTGGACAGCTTCATGACTGCAAACCAAGCACTCATGCTGGCTTATGTGAGAAAGAGTTTCTGCAGATCCTTTTTGGTGTATTGGAAAGTTACCTGATCCTTGGCTTTCCATCCTCCTCACTAAACATGCAGGTCAAATTTGTTCCTTTTTTTACTGCACTTGAGGTGACTTGAAGACTGGCAGCATTTCTGAAGCTGCAGCTTGCATTTTTTTTTTAGTCTTATCTCTGTGGTTTTTAATATTAGTTCTTTCAGCAATACATAATCTATTTAATGCCAAGCTTCTTAGGCTTTGCATTGCAGTGGTATGATACTGCCTTGTTTAACAGACATCCAAATAAATGACCAGTGGGGATGTCTGGACCTTACTGCCTAACAGGAGAGGTTTCCCAGATGGCTTTGAAGGGCTGGGCAATTTTCACCTTGAGGGATGGTCTGAATGCATTTTGGAGAGTTTGCACGTGCTGGCAGTTCTAGCAGTGGTGAAGGATGAGCCATGCATTTTCCTGATGGAGCTGCACCGTGCCTGCTGCAGCTGGAACACCTGGCAGATTCAGCCACTCCTGTGAAACTAAAAAAAGCAGTTCCTGTCCTGTAGGAATGATTGCTGATGTCTTCTTTTTCCTCTTGAGTGTCAACACCATAGGATAGCCATGTTCAGCTGGGGGGGTATTTTAATTTTCAAACTTTGCATGTGCCTGTCTGTGTCTAGAGAGACCCTTGGTGTCAGGAGTGCACAATGGGCTTGGCCTTCACTCAGGGGCAGTGGTTTTCTTGTCAGCTATGCTGGAAGCATGGATTATTTAACTGTTTTCATTCGCCTATGCTGATTTTGAAAGCAAGCAAAATGCCCTCATCTTCCTCCTTTGGAAGTGCTTTGGCTGTCCATTTTCTGTTCTCTCTCAGAAGAGGGATTTTTCTGCTTACAAACTTGATTTCACAATCACAGAATCCATTTTCCAGACATTCCAGTATGTGCTTTCCTAATGCTTTGAGTGCATTAACAAAATAATGCAGTTTGGAGAGCTTCTTAAACAGAGATTCACCTTATCTATAAATTACTGTGTCCTTGTTGTAATGCAAGCAAGCTGGTTTCTCTTGTAAACAGGAATGTATTCATTACTCAGCCAAGTTCAAATTCTTTTCCCAGCCAATGGAGAAGCTGCATGACTACCCTTTATTTTGGAGGGTGAAAATAAATTTGAAGGCTGCATGGATTAAAGTGCTGCAGTCAAGGGAATGGAACTGACTTGGAAGCAGATACTGCATTTATACAGCATTGTGATACAGAATTGTGAAGCTCTTTTTGTAACAAGATAGAGACAGATATATTTCTTTCCTGAATGGAATTAACTTGCTTCTTTATTCCTTAGTGCTTTGTGGTGGTCAGACAAAATACCTGGAAACTGAGTTTCTAAAAGTACAATTTTCAAGGTGCTTAACTGACTGCGGTCTCATAGTGACTTTATCTTGTTCAGGTGACTGTTGACAGAGAAATGGTGCTTTTTAAACATTTGTATCCATTTTGTACCAGCACTGCTATTTAATCAGTTGCATAGTAATCTGTCAGGAACTGACCCAGCTGAAAATGGGATTTTGTGTTTTTTTTATTTGGTTGGCTTTGTTATTGTTGTTGGTTTTAGTTGGGGTTTTTTGTTATCCCTTGATTGTTTTAGTTTTTGTCACTAGCATGAGATTAAATTGGATTTATATGACCACACAACAGCACATGTGTTCATTGGGCCACATTTTATCACTGCAGGATGTCAGCTGGCTCTGCCTGTTGATCAGTGTCGAGTGACTGACTTACCCTGTGCCCTCAGTTTTAAGGTTTGCCTCTACCTTGGTTTTTATATAATGCCTGGAAGTCGAGATGAACCTGAAATCCTTTCAAGGAGGTTTTTCATCGAGGTCATCTTAGCAGTTTCTCTGTGGCTCTACAAAGGGTTGGATGTTGGCAGGGTGGGAAGGATTGCTGACAGTCTGCACTGAGAACTGATCCAAGGTTAGGAGTTCCTCAAGTGAGTGGCATTTTTTCCATGGAAGAAAATGCACATCATTGAGGAACTAGCAGCTGTACTCTTCTCTGTTCTTCACTCTCCCCAGGCTGCCCCACTCTGGCTTACAGAGAAGCTAATGAGCACTGTGGGTGCTCAGCATTCCTGAAAACTGGCTTGCTTAACTCTAGTGATTCTTAAATTTAATATGCTGCAGGTCAGCTTTGGATGTTTTGAGGTGCATGCTGTTCCTCTAACCAAGACTGTAAGCATTCAGAAAACCTCTGTAAATAGGAGGTTTAGCACCTGAAGATTTCATTTTTGGACCTCAGGGGGTCCCATTTTTATTTCATCCCATTATTTGTAATTTTTCTTCCATCGGCTTAAATCCTCTGTTTATCAACAAATGTAAAATCCTTTATCCCATAGGTACTGCTTTTCTGTTGAAGTAACATTACATGAAGGCTTAAGTTTAGAGTTTTATGCCTCCAGCTTTTTCCCCATCATACTCAGAGGGATTATTTTAATTTTTCGTAAACCAGGAATTTCAGTCTATTAAAGGTAAAACTGCTGCTCTGTGGAGTGTTTGAAAGCAAAGTAGCAGCATGAGAACAGGACCATGAACAGCATGGAAAGGCATGGTTAGAACCACTGGTCTAACTTGTTGATGAATCAAGCCTGGTATTCTGGGTTTTTCCCCCATTTGCCTCTTGTAGACACCCCTTGTAATCATGGTATTTGATAGGGATTCACAAAACCTCGATCTTGGGCTTCCAAAGAGATCTGGAAAGCCTAGAGAGACCCAAACAGGGAGCACAAGGCAGTGTGAGTTAAGCAGTGCAAGCTGAGAAGGGGTTTTGTCTCTGTTGACTCCTAAACAGTCAGTGAGCACTGATGGGTTCAAAGCTAATTTACCATGTCATGACTCAGTTGCTGCCCTGGAACTTGGCTCAGTGGCTGCCAGAAGCTCTTCTGTTTGTTTCTATTTTAGCAGGGCCCAGTGAGTTGTCTCAGTGGCACTGCTGGAGGAGTGGGTGGCCAATGGAAGATGGATTTTTGCTGGTGCAGCTCACTCGTAGTGCAGAGCATTTATACTGGGGAGCAAAGGCTGGGAAGCTGTGCTGCAGTGTGCCCTCCCAGGGAGGGTTTGGATGGGCTCCTGGGGACAGCCACACACTCCAGGGAGCAGTCTGGTGGCAGGGACATCTCTGCCAAGCCAGAGGAGGGAGTGACAGAGCTGGGAACCCTGTCCTGTCAGCCACTCCTGCCAGTGCCTCGGCTCTGTGGAGGCACAGAGCTGCAGGGAGAGCCTATGGCACAAGGAAAACAATCCAGGTGTGCCTGTGGTCCAGGCATCTCTGCTCCTGGACCTGCTGTCTAACTGGAAGAAAGTGGATTTTATTTCTCCATGACAATTTGAAGAGAGGCTTCCCAGCCAAACCATCAGCTGGGCTTGACTGGATGCCCCTCAGGTTGTGCCCACACTCTTCCTTTTCAAGTTTGCCTTGTGGTAGGACCCACAAACTTCACTCTAAAATCTTTCCAACCTCTGGAATACTGGAATGTAACCCATTCCTGAAGAAAAAGGCAGATAGAAAACAAGATGCAGAGTTTAGTCTCCCTTTGCCTGAGTAGGGCAGCTTTGCATTCAGAAAAAGCCCCAACATCCACATGCCACCTCCCTTTGACTCCTGTTGCTTTCCCCATCTTAATGGCAATGAAACAAGAGATATTTTTGTTGCAGATGATGGAAGGAAAAATACTGTCTTTTACTTTGATCCTTATCACCCAGATTCTTTTCCATAGTTTGCTCAAAGGAATTACATGAATTACCTCAAAGCAGGGAAGGGTTCCATTAATTAGTTGTTTATAGCATTTTACTATTTCATGCCTTCTCAAGATATTGGCTTCAAATGTATAATCTTTGTTTGTTCTTACAACAGAAATTCGATCATGGAATACAGTATTTAGGAAAAATGATAAAAATCTATAACAAGATAGTTACAGAATTAATTGATGTGAATTACTGAATATTTTGCTCAAAACAATGACACTCAATACCTTGCCTTTGGCAGCCAGGGCCAAATATAGAGGAACTTCTTGATTCTTAATTTCAGTATTTTTATTCTTGGAAACAATTGATTGATTACTAAGATTTCTTAACCATGAGCAGATCTACTTTCTATTCTGCTCTGGAAGATATAACTTAAAGAAATACCCCAAATTCTGCTATCTTGTGTATCCTAAATCAACTGGACTATTGTTCTTGTGATTGTTATAACAAAAAAAGGCCAGGAAATGCAGATTTCTGCTAGAAGCTGTTCTATTTTTCTTGTAGGCTCTCAATACTGGATTTCAATATTTTATGCCTTCTTTGTGGTTTTTTTCTATTTTTTCCTGTCCTGAAGAATGGCAAATAATCCCAATGTATTAAAAAGCTATCAAAAAGTAGTTTATGCTCTTAAATATTCTTGTGTGGAAATAGAACCGGAAAACATTTGGAAAAGTGAGTGGGTCTGTGTTTTGTGAGGATCCAAATCTGCAGCCATTAAGTGACATACTCATGTTCTTAGGTCACAGCCTGTGTTAAATGAGAAAACAGGATCACATTACACTCTTACGTTCTTTGGGCATGTGAGGATATTTTTAACAATTCTGTATTAAAACAAAATCAGAAAAAGCCCTTTTTATGGAAGTAGACATCAACAGCTCGTTGTTTTAGCTTTTGACTTACTAGTCTGGTTAAAATAGAATTTCCTAAGAGTCAGGAGTACTGTTCCTCATTTTATGTCTTTACTATAAACCATGGGGATTCTTCCACAGCAGTGTCTGCTAACTGAGCAAGCTTGTAACAGTTCACTTTTGGGAAAACCTAAGAAATAAGAAATGTACACCAGAAATTTCTATGTAGAACTAGAAGGTGCTTTGGAGAGGTAAATTCAAAAAGATTTTCTGAATTACATTTTAAAGTCATTCTGCTTTCTTGTATTTTGGCAGTAATTTTTGTCTTAGGGCAGATATTTAAAAGTCCAATTTTGTGCCAGTAAGCAGAAAATGACTTAGTTTATGTAAGCTTGATCACAGTGCTCTTCATTAAAGTGAACAGAATGGCTCTCTCAGGACTGGTTCTTCCTTGCTCTGTTGCTGTGTGTCTGTATATACAGCACAGACAGAATATTGACACAGCCTGGGTACCTGGCACCACCCTGTACCCCTGGTGTCCTCAAGGAATACCAGCAGTTGAATGCTGCAGATAGAGACACAGCTAAACAGTGAATTGGAGGAAGGTGAAATGTTTGGATTGCCTATTTATAATGTTCTTTTTTCTATAGTTACAGTAAGGGTTTGGTAACATCACTGTTCCAGGACTGATTTTTGACACCCTCTTTGCCTTGTTACTGACATTTTAGTTAGGTTGTGTACATGTGTTTTTTCCATAGATGGTTCATATATTATCATGTTACTTTGAGGAGTTAAATTAATTCCCTTATTTGTAGCCATCCATCTTGGTAACTATTTTATAATTCTGCAACCCTGAGATGCAGAAGGGGGAGCAGCTTTTCCTCTTTCTGCTCTCCTCCTGACAGGGACTTCTCTCAGGGTTTCTGTGGCATCTGGGTTCTTCCTTGGCATCAGGGTGAGGGATTCAGGACATCCTTCTGATTGTCCTGGAAAATTTATAAGTTACAAGAATTTAGGTAGAATGATAATTAACATATCACAGGGTGAAAAAGTAGAATGTTGGGGTTTTAGAATGTGAGTTTGAGGGGCAAAGATGGAGGAAATGGGGTGTGTCCCTGCCCTTCTTCTTTGTCTCTTGTTCTCCATCTTCTGCTGTGATGGTGGCACTTTATAATTTGTTTAGAGTAAAGGTAACCATTATAAACTGTTTATAAACACAACTGTTTGATGTGGTTGATAGGTATTGGAGATTTATTGTAAATAAAGCATATGTAATTTTTAGTATAAAAGATAACACTGTCCCAAAGGGCAGGCAGTTTGTCACAACCTGGCCTGCAAGGGGGATCTCAGCAGGCCAGAACCAAACATGTAAGATAACAAAGAATAAACAATCCTTGAAACAAGAGAACAGATGATTTTGACCTCTTCTTCAGACTGGGCTGGGGGAAACAGAAACTGTCACAGAGAGACAAAGTCAAGTCAGATTGAAAAACAAAAAACCATTTTATAAAGACCTGACATCAGGGTTCTTCCTTGGCATCAGGAGCTGGGCAGGGCAGCAGCCAGGGGCCAAGCCTGCTGTCCTGGGGCTGGGCAGCTCCTGCCTCTCTGAGAGCCACAGCTGAGCTTTTCCCTCTTCATCTTTGCTGAATAGAAAGGTTTAGCCTTACCCTGGTTTCAGGCAGCCTTTGGCAAATGACTGATTTTTATTTGTGGTTTTATGCTGGTTCTGACTGGGGCACTCTTTATTGCTGTGTGGTTCTAGCAACCAAATTTCAATTTGTTCTGTTGGCAAATGCATAAGGCCCATGAGAAATTTTCCATATGTGTGAACACAAATATATTGTTTTCCTTTAGTTCTTAAACCCTTGGCATGATTTCTCTATATGTCCAAACTTCAGTGTTTCCCATATACACTCTGTATGTGTATGTTGATTGAGTTCATCTTTTTGGTTGCCATAAATCATATTTCTGTGTGTCTTGCACCACTTAGCAATGACAAACATTGTTTTATTTTGGTTTAAGCTCCCTTTGTTCTTAAAAGAGAGGTTACAAAACCCATTTAAGAACCCTGAGGTAGAGAAGGGTGATAATCAAAGAAAACATGACATTTTAGAGACTGCTGAGACAGTCTGTGTGTCTGTTAGGAAAGGATTCAGCATATAATACATACTCTTCTCCTGTGGTTTCCACATGCCTACCAGAAAAAATGGCCCCTTCTGTGGTGTTGTTTGGTCTTAATTAAAACTGTGGATCTTTACTGTCTGCCTTTTAATACAGAAAGGAATTAATCCTGTTGGTCTTAATGGCTGGGACCCCTTCATGTCCCAAATTTGTGAAGACTGTCACACTCACATGATGTGCAGCACATTGCTCCACGAAGTCAGGAACTCTTTGCAGTAAGGAGGCATTGTAAAAACATTTGTAGAATGTGGAGCTTTTATTTGAGGAACAATAAGGGTTGATATTTTTCTAGCTGTTCTTGCAGATTTTTCAAACCATGCTTTGCAGGATTGGAGGGAGATTGTGAGATGGCTTAGGGAGAATATGCTGGAAGTAAACATCACAACACACTTGGGTTATCCACATTAATAGAAATATTTAACAGTTTGAATAGACCTCAGCGTGGTGTAACAGCAATGATATGTGACATTCCAAAATCCCAAGGCATGTTACAGTCATTAATTAACTGGAAACAACAACTTCCTTTGATGACAAGCTGTGTTTCCTCCTGATGAGGCACGGAGGATTAGATGCCTATCTCAAAGCAAAAACATACTGCTCTTGAAAGACTCTTTTATAAGTGCCTATTCTTTTCCATTTTCACTCACTTTCATGTAAGGGTGTGTATCACATCACCTCATTGTGTGTTTAATTGCTTAATTGCATCCTACTCTTCCTCTGCTTTGATGCTAGTGGAGGAGTAAATCACTTTGCTCAGAGGGCAGACTAATATTCTGCTGGTGTGAGTGAAAATTCAGTACAATGTTATTTTGACAAAAAACAGAAAGCAGGCACTCTTGTAAGGAGGGAATTTTCATGGAAAATTCAGCTTTTCTCTTATAAGATTAGCAACAAAGTTCTTTTCTAATATATATATATTTATTCATTAGCATACAGTAGCTTTTAGCCTAAAGGAAGGAGATGATAAAGTGAAGTAAAAAAACCCAGCTGATGAAGGTTTTGCTGGGAAGACAAGGATGATGTTCCCAGCACTCTGTCTTTTGTCCCATGTGGCCCCAGCTCTACTTCTTCTTCCTTTAACTAACTGTTTAGTTTAACTAAACAGACAAAAATTGTATTTCAGATGTAGTTCTCAGGCTGGAAGGGGCCAACACTGCAACAAGAAGGAAACCCACTGCAGTTCCCCATCCCCTCCTCTCTGCAGAGCACAGATGGTTCTCGTGATTTGCTCATTTTAATGGGCCTTCATGGGATGCAGAAGGAATGTTCCAGCTGAGGAAAGCCAGTGTAGTAACACCGGGAATCAGTGTGCCAGACTGAGCTTCCCAGGAAAAAAAAATAAAATGCAATCAGTAAGTCGTTCTGGTTTAGGCTGGATGAAACAACGGCTGCTCCAGGGGCTGATAAAGTTTGGAAGCCTCTTTAAAAGGTCTGTTTAAAAATTTGTTTTCTCAAATTATGTCCAAATACTCCCTGTGAGCTCCCAGTCCCACCCTTCTGTCCAGTGCTGAGCCCTGTGCTGTTATGCAATGCAGCCTTTGAAAGCTGCACCCTGTTCTTAGCAGACACCAACCTGGATGTCAGAGGGCCAGGGTGGGCTTGCTTTGGCTGTCCTTGTGGCTGTTTGTAAACAAATTACTCTGCAAATCCCCTGTTCTGTGGGGGAGTGACATGATGCCAACTGACTTGTTCACCAGAGTGAAGAGCTACATGCACCAAGTGATCCATCTCACATCACAAGACAGAGGAATGAAATTTGGAAAGCACAGTTACAAGTCCCTGATGTACATATTTAGCTCAGTGAAAACAAAGACAAAAGTATCCTATTCCATTAAAGCAAATGAAGTTCAGTTCTCCTCATGGCAATCAGGAATTGATTGTTTAGTTGATTGGAATTTTAGGAGGAGGTTCCAAGTCAGGTCCAAAGCTAAGGTGGTGATCTAAAAGGTTGTTGCAGAAATTGTATGGCATTTGTAAATCTTTTAAAAGCCATTTGTAGTGAGCAGGCAATTTATTTAGGTCCTGTATACTTCCTTCTCTAGAGAACTGAGATAAGTGACCCCTTCCTCCCAGAAATGATTCTCTTCCCTGTCCTTCATGGCACTTCCCATATTTGATGAACCAAGTTCCAAAAGAGTCCAGTTTAGAAAAGAGGATGCCCAGAAACAATCAAAACTAGGTGTGTGTTGAGGTGGAGGGGGAAATAAAGTTATCTTGTCTTTGGGACTCTAAAATAAAGCATTTCAGCTTCTGCTGTGACCCTGGGATTTCACACTGTAAAATCTTTACATGTAATTTAGAACATAAATCGGGAGCTTTTGGCCCTTGAAAGTTTGGTTTGGCTCGTTGTTGTCCCCTGGAGGGACCAAGCTTCCTGCAGCTCAGCTCTGGGGGGTCAGGGTGATGGCAGCTCTGCAAGCCTGCAGTGCAGGGAACCTTTGCACTTGTTCACTTGGAATGCACTACCTTTGGAAAAACAGCACAGGCTCTGCTTCCTCTTTCATCACATCTGGCTCCTAACAGCACAGTTCTTTTATTCTCATGGAGAAAAACATTTTAAAAAGCCTCTTAGGTACAGAATGGAGAGGGGGAATGAGGACAGAGAGGCATGAACACTGCACCAGAAGCTAATGATGGGTTCTTTTCCCTCAAAGCTTTTAAGAAGAATGCCTGTGTGTCTTCACTCTTCATTTCTGCCGAGCACAGCTGGGGGAAATCAGGTTTGTTTCAGCCCTAGCAAGGCTTGGTTTGGCAGTGGTCTGGCAAGATGCTTAGGATGAGATCCCCAGGGGTACTGCAGTGTTTCCAGGTGTCTCTGGGCTCTCCACAAAGGGCTGCAGACGTTCTTGGCTGCCTCAGGTGTCTGTTCCATTTTTGTCTCCAGGACCTGTTACCCTTCAGCAGTTTTGTTCTTGCTGTGCTCCAGGTGCCTTCCCAGGAGCTTTCTAACTCTCCATGTTTAGTGCTGTCTGTATCTTCAGCATTCAAATACTGAGAGCAGTCATCATTTTTGTGGCTTTCTCTTTGGTCCCCACAGGTGAATCTTCCCCATCATAAATTGCTTTGCATGTGAGAGTCTAGAACCTGCTGAACTTCCTGAAGTTGTCGTATCTTGTCTTTTCTTTACCAAAAATAACCTCTGCTTCCTTTCTCTTTTGCTACCAAGAGTTCTTTCTACCCTTTTCCTAGTCCCTCTTGCTGACTGTCTGAAATTCTTCCTGCCCAGAGTTTCTCCAAGCTTGTCTTGCCTGATTGCTGATTTATCTTTTACACTGCAGAGGTGCTATCAAGGTACATTATCCAATACCCTCTTTTCCTCCTTGGAAACCTGTCATCTTTAATGATGATGACTGAGAGATGAAGGGTTAAAATGGCTGAGAAATAAGTCAAGTGTTTTAGTCAAATGGCAAAATGCACTGTAAGAATGATGTATGCAAAGTTTCTACATGAGAAGGTTTAAAATACTAATTCTCTTCTGCCTAAGATCTTTTAGTTAAGCATTATTTTTAAAATAATGCTAATTTTAGACTTCTAAATACAAAGAATGGGAATGAAACAATCTTTTTTTGGTTTCAGACTTTAAAAGATAATTTGTGTCCCTTGCATGAAAAAAAGTTTCATGTGCAGGTCTGGAGGATTTTCATAATTTCATTCATACTTGATTTTTCTCTTGAGTTCTTGATAATGGGGAATATATGAATACATGAGTCTAGGAGGTTAAAAAAGGGACAGATGAATTTAAATCAAGGGCTGGTACAAAATAAGAGTCAACACAGTCAACACCAAAGAGTGAATATTTAACAGCTCTTTTTGATATTAACCTCACTTTACAGACTCAGACAAAACTGTGCAGCATCCCTGTGTGGGGTTTTGTGGCTGGGATCTGTTGCCCCTTCTGAAATTTTATGCCATCCTGGGCTTTAATGCAAGGAGTTTGGGTCCTAATTCTTGATTCCCAAATTTTAAACCTAAACATGAATTATCTTCATGAGTCACCAGTCTCGGTTTTACAGATAATTCTGTAATTTTTTTTGGCTCCTTTTTATCCTCCTCTTTGGATGTGTACAGACAACTGATTCTACTGCATTTTGATGCTTTTTAAGTATTCACAGTGAAATTTGGGTAGAGCTGTGGGTTTTAAATGGGTCTACATATAGTGAACATTTTCCTATACATTTTTGATTGACTCATTGAAGTATTTAAAAACTGTTTTGACATAAAAACCTCAGTTATTTATATGATTGGTGATAAGGTAAAGACAACTGTAAGGCATAAATTTGCTAAAGATTGTGTGCACTGGTTTCAACTGAAATTGTTACCCTGATGTGGGAGAGCAGACATGTATCTAAGAGTATTTGAGTATATATATATAAAGTATTTGAGACCAGTTTTGTGATATAATAGAGCAGTTCTGGAAAACTGTATTTGATGCTTTGAAGGGGAAAGAACTATGCTATCAAATAATGGAAAGAAGAACCTATTTATCCTATCCTGCTTTCTTGCTGAATTCAATTTCTGAACTATGTTCATAGATTCTTCTGCAGTGGAAAATTCTTCCATTCCTCTACACTATGAAGAACAGATCACTTGGAAGGTTATGTGAAAAAAAAGTTATGGCTAGACTTGTTCTGACATTTCCTTATTCAGTCATTGCTCCACTTTTGCATGACAGCAATCTTGATGTAACCTCTTTGCACCTTCAGCTCTCTGCTCATGTTTCAGAATTCCTGTTAATTACCTTTTCCATAGCATGGAGAAAAAGTTGGTTTAGGATGCACTCACCTACATTTCTCTGCAGTAATGCATTGCTGGGTGACTCAGTTTGACTTTGAGGCTCCAGGTGTTGTGAGAGGTTGTGACCAAGGATGTGTTATTCCCTTTGTGCTCCCTGGAGAGAAACCTTTTCTCATAAAGCAGATCAATAGGAATAAAATCAGCTATAATAAAGCTGTTTGATGGCCCACCTGAGCCTGGCCTTTTGCACTCTGTGTAATTCTAGCACTGGATGCTGAGCAGTGGCAGATGCTGAGCAAACAAATCAGTGGGACTCCTCTCCCTACAGAAGCCTGGTGATGTGTGTTCGCAGGCATTGTGCAGATCTGTGTCAGACTGGTCTGGAGCTTCCTGCCAAAGCACAGAGACATTGATTCCTGTGCTCTTAACCCCTCCTTTTGAGCAGTTGTTGCAAATTCTGGATGAATCTTTGAAATGTCTGCTACTCAATGCTCTACTTCCCTAGCAGCATATTTAAAAAGAAACAAAGAAAGTTTTGCTAGTGATTTATCTACTCAGCTGAATGCTAAAAACATATAATTATGGAGGAAGTAACAAAGTAGCTTAAGGAACCTCCGTGCAACTTTCCAGAATGTTTTTCCCCTGTGTATTCTAACTTAAAGGAGGAAAAAAGTGACTCAAAGGCCTCAGGAACAGGAGTGCATCTTGCACTGCTGAGAGTTCCTCATAAATTGCTCTATCCATGGTCATTAGATCTCTGTCTGCTTGGCTTAATTAAAACATGGGAATGTTTGTTGAGTAGATAAGAACATTTCTGGGAGTCATTTAAATTAGCAAGTACTCTGCTTACTGTCATGAAGTGCCTTTCCCCCAGCCCTGCTCCTCACAGCATGCAGCAATAAGTGATATATGACTAAAGAACAAGAACAGTTAAGTCACAGATGGTCGAAGGCAAAGCCTTTAAGTGAATGCTGAATCTCTTTGCTGTTAAAAGTGGTGTGGGGGTGTTTCTTTTGTGTTTCTCTTCTTTGTTTAAAAAAAACCCCACTTCTCTCTCTTTTGTCTGAAACTTTGGGTCTTGACACGAGCAAGACATTTTTTTGTGGAGGAAAATCAATGTGAAGTAGTAGATTGTCTAAAACCATATTTAAATGTAGTGGTAGCAATTGGAATAGGCTGAATAATATTAAAATGTTCCATCTAGTATTTGGATTGTTGTTGTTGCTATTTGCTTTCCTGAGTGTATTTTAATTTGATTTTTTTTCCATTTCCTTTGTTTGAAATATTCAGCAAGTGTTTGTATTTTTCAATGTCTTAGATTTTACTGCTGCAACTGTGGAATTTATTTTGGCCTTTTAGATATGAATGACTTGATATTTTCCCTGTCCTTGTAAGGCATCCCATTGCTCAACCTCTGCGAAGCAAAACATCTCTTAATGTGCCCTGATCACCACCAAGGGTAATGGGAAAGGACTGCTGTATCACTTTCTTTCATTTTGTGAGTTCTTTTAAAATTTAATTTGAAAGAAAACGATTGGAAAGGCTTTCTACATGCCATAAGGGGCCCTTTGTCTCAAGAGGTTAACAGGTTTATAGAAATGTCTGCTGCTTACAAAATGTGCAGAGCCCAGGGACCAAATATTTAAGGTTTCTGCCATACTTGGTGGCTTGGAGTAAACCAAAGCCTACAATTTAATTCATTGGGGTGAGTTTTGTGAATTCAAACCTAATTTGTAAAAAAATCTACCGTTCTTACCAAGGTTGGCTGTCTAAAGTATTTCATAATCTAGACATTTTCTGGAAGGCACATTTTTATTAATCTGTAATGCTGTCTAGTGAAAAGCATATTGGCAGCAGGAAAATGCAGATCTGTTCCAAGTAGCCAGAGGTGGGGGGATGTTAATCAATATTTTCCATTACTTTTCTGTTTGTGATGCTCAAGATCAGTACATGCACAGGGTCTGATATCTCAGCTGGGTTCCTCAGGTCTTTGCTGACTTGTCTGCCCCTCACTGTCCCAGTTGTTCTTCCCCTGTCAGATCACCATGTCTCAGTGCATTATTCCATGTTCTCCAGGGCTGTTGCCTCCCTTAGGAAGGCAGGCTGCTCTCCTTGCCCATGTGGAACTCAATAATTTCTCAGCATTTAGGGAGCAGCAAATACAGGTGGCAGAGGTGGCAGGTGACAGTCACATCACCTGGGAGCTGGGGCAAGGAGCAGGGTGGCTCCCTGCACGGGCTGTTCAAGCAGCCAGTCACCACCCCAAAATCTCTTGTGTTAAGGACACAGAAAAGTGTTCTGACATTTCAGTGGTGAAAGTTTCTCAGGGTCTTTTCTGGGAGAGAAAAGAGCCGAGCAGGATCACAAGCAGTGAGCATTGTGGGTCAGTGCAGCAGCCTCTGTGCCTGGTAAGGAGCTTGAGCTGGCTCATTCCTCAGCTTTTCCTCCTCCTGAAAGCTGCATGCACTCCTGCTTTCATCCTGCTGTTTTCCTGTTCCATCATCCCCTCTGCTGGATAATACCACATTGTTTCCAATAGCTGTATTTTCACCAAGGTTTTGTTCTTTTTCGTGGTTTGAATTGTGTTTCAGCACTGCTAGGCTGTGCAAAGCCATTCCTGGAGTGGAGAGGGGGAGGATGAGGGAGGAGAAAAGTTGTGCAGGTGTAGATGCACCGGGAGATGACTCCAGATAGAAGAGCTGCAGAGGAGTTGGCTCCAGCAGCAGGAGCACTGAGGTTGTGCAGAGCTGAGAAGGCAGCCAGCTCGAGAGGAGTGCAAGATTGCAGCAGGGGGACAGAGAGAGCAGATCCACAAAGTATGTTGGATGAAGTCCACAGGGAGCTTTACAAACCAAGAAAGATATTACTTATGCTGGGTCAGGTTTCTTTCCACGCAGATGTTGTGTTAGCTCTTGCATTGTCATTATGTTGGACCTCTTCAGTGTGACTAATAGTGCACAAATTTCAGATCTTTTTGTCTCCATGAATATTCAAATGCAAGGAATAAGCTTTGAAAACTTTTCCCTATTGCTTGTCCTTCTACTACCCTGAAGTAAAATAACTTTCCCTACTGGATTTTAAAAGATTTAATAGGGAGTGAGTGTGCTTTCATGTGCAAATCAAAATTAACTTACGTGCTTTGCATTTCCAAGTCCAGAACCATAAAAAAATTAAGGTGTTTTGTTTTTATGCCCCATTGTATAATAAGGAAAGTGGTTTTTGAACTTCTCTTGCTGTTTTCTGTGGTTGCTGCTTTAACTCTTCCATAAGTCAAAGGGCTGGGAAGAGACTGTGGACATGACTATGTAAACCTTATGATATGTGAAAAAAGCCCAATGTTTCTGCTTCCTGTGTTTCTCTGCCATTCCCTTCTCTCCTAGCAACAGCTCATTTGGGAAGTGGCTTTTGGCACTCGGTGGTGTTTGGACAATGTGCATCCAATGCCATGGCCAGCCCTGGCTTGGTGTAACCAGCCAGAGTCTCCAGCATGTGCTGATGTCCATGAGGAATCAAACCAAAGCTCGAGGGCTGGGCAGAGCCTTTCCAGAAGAGCAAGGCTCTGTCAGCAGAGCTGCAGCCCATATGTAATTTTGCAAATCTGTGAGCGGGAAATGCCAGTGCTTATTAGACCATGCATTAAATATCACTGAGCAGATGTTCAGAGAGCCCTCCATTCACAGTGCTGTTAGCAATGAATGGGCTATTATGCTCCCATTCTGTTTTTAAGTCAAGTGTAAAGATATGTTTGAAAAGGAGAAATAGTGTTAAGTGCACCCTGCTGCCATTCACATTCAGACAGTGGGTTTTTTCCTCCAGTATCTAAAATTAATTGCAGTGGGAATAAGTGTTTAACAATACAGTCTCAAGTTGTACAGAATATGAAACTGCACAGTAAGTATTGTTTGTTTGGTTTTGATCAAATCTATGTACATCTCTCATCTGGCAGAGAGAATTTTTTTGGAAAGACCAGTTCTTGAGCTCTAGCCTTACCATTTTCCAAGGGCTGTGTTATCTTTGTTCTCAGGGTTTCTTCAATATATGTGTGCTTTAATCATATGGCTTTTAAAGGGCTTAGAAGGCTGCAAGGAAAATGAGGTGTTGTGCTGTTTTCCTAAATCCTGTTCAGAAACCTTTCATTACTCTCCTCCCCTTCCTTTTCCTCTCAGCTCTCTCCTTTTTTACACCAATGTGAATTACCTTCAGGAGTTTCCTGTCACTCTCTCCTGATTATAGAAGAGCCTTGTGTGTCTGACTTGACCTTATCCTCATGCTTAGTCAGCTCAGCTTGTGTGAAAGGATTGCACTCAAGGTTCCTGTTAAAGGTCACACAGGAGGACTGTGATTTTCTCATGGGTGCCCTAACAAAAGCCCAGGTTTGTGCATCTCAGATCTCAGCCTGTTTGTACCAGTGTTGACATTAAAATGTACAGATAAATTTATCATGTTTTGTGTGAGCTTCTTGGCCTCTCTGGATGATGGTGGTCTGGGTTTCACAGAAAAAATAATGTTTAGGATTTCTTGGATTTTGGGGGCTTTTTTGTAATTTTTTTTTTTTTTTTTTTTTTTTTTTTTTTTTTTTTTTTTTTAGAGAGAGAAAAGTAAAAGGAGTAAGATATACAGCATTCTTGAGAACTACATCCAAATTTTAGGGTTTAGGAATAGACCTTCCCAGAGACTAAGGAGTACAATATCTGCTTGTCAGGGAGCTCTTGGACATCTCCAGCTGGGTGAGGGACACTGAACTCAAACAGCCATGAACTGTTCAGGGACTTGCCCATGCCACAAGTGTGACTTCCAGAAAGTCCAAATGTGGAGAAACTTAGCACTTAACCCTTTGTTGGTTTAATGTATCAGTTGCCAAAGAATGCTGTAAAGTGTCTGCATTTTAGACACCAGTGGAATGAAAGAAGTACATTAAGAGAAAAAAGAGTGATTTTGGGTTGTCTTCATTCTTCTGCCACCATCTCATTGCTGTCTAGGTTTCATATCATGCCTCCTCTTGCACCCAAGTGTGCTTTGTAAAAGGAGAGTGTTAAATCAACAGCAGGTAACCTAGAAAGCACTTATGGGGGCTTGCATTTTATTCAGGTTTTTTTTTGATTGTTTAATTTGGTTGACTTGCACACTCTGCTTTTGTCTAGGTCACAAGGGCTTTTGATATCCCTTTCTAAATCATTGTGGTTGTGCTTATTCTTGTTGTGTCTTTGGAAAAGTATGAGATACATGGAGTTACTAAGTTGTCTGTGCTTTGGGTGCAGTTGGACCAGGTGAACTCCAAAGGTCCCTTCCAGCCTCAGTCACTCTGTGCTTATAAAATATTTTAATAAAGATTCACGTGGTTTTTTTTGAGCTTCCCTCTCAGTAGTTCCACTGTGCAGAACTTTTGAGAGAAGTCATTTTGGATCTTAAGCTGTCTTTTTGTGTTCCCCTGGGTTTTGTGTGTTGGCATCAGCAGCTGTGTGGGCATCATCTGGGAGTGAAGTCTTTAAGGCTTCAGTGGCATCTCAGTAACATTTGCTGACTTGTGCAAAGAAAAATATGGACTAACATGATTTGAGTATTTTCAGCCAAGGAATTAAAGACAACAATAGCATGAGCTCTAGAAATACCAAATGATCTAGGTAAAGACTTTGTCAGACCTTATTTCAGAACAGAATTTGTCACTTTTGCCTAAATGTTAAATTATGTTTCACTTATTAAAGATTAATAGGAATATATGCCAGCCAAAAATGACATAAAGCTTGATTTTGAGAAGAACCTGCTCTTGGGGTTGCTTTGAAATGTTGCTGTTTCTTGGCCTAAGATGATTTCTGCTCCCCCCACTTCCCTTCTTCATTTTTACTGAACCACGAAGCCAGAGAATTTCATTACTCATTTAGCTCAGCTTTCAAGCTCTCAGCATGCTTATGTTAACCATATAATTGGGCATTTCAGAATGCTGACCAGATTAATTGATCACTTAAAATATTATCCTGTTTCAACTACAATTTACATCAAAATTAGCATTCTGCAATAATGTACTGTTTCCTGAGACCATGCTTCATTTGAGATTGAAAGTGCTTTGGAAAATGAGAGAAAGTACACTTGATTGGGAAGGAAGGAGGGGATCACAAGGGCAGGATAACAGGCTAACAAATAACCATCTGGGTCATCTTGCTTTCAGTATCCAGTCATCTTAAAATCTTGGGTCTGGAAAGGACATATGGTGTGATCTGTCCCAATTCTCCCCTGTCATGGTCAGGAGTGTTATGCATTCCTCTTCATAAACCAAACAAGTTTCTAATTCCTGACTTACTGAACAAGCATGGAACTCTGCTAGCATTGCAGTGCTTTTAGCTTGGAACTTTCCTTGAAACTGGATTACTTTTAGCTTCAATAAGAATTTTTCTTTGGCAATGGTCAAAGATCCTTTGGTGGGAGGTACTCATCAGGCTATGTGTTAAATTCCACTAATTTGTCTTATGCCAACGGAAATTGCTATGGCTTTGTCTGGTTTTTATTATTTCAGAGTAATGGCTTTTTTTTGTAAGATCTGTTTTATGTTCATTCTGTTGCAAATTCAATGGAAAGAATGTCTCAGGGCAAAGGGAAAGCATGTCAAATAGCAGGAATAATGGAGAACACGGACTCAAAGGGGACACTGGTGGTCTTAAACGTGACTAACAGCTTCTTGCTTTTGTTTTGGCAAACCCCTTACAAAGTCAGCCCTGCTGTAAAGTGGCACAAAAATATGGCAGCTGGCTGGGCTGTCCTTGGGAAGCATGAATGGGCTGGTGCAGGTCCTGGCTGAGTGCCTCTCTGCAGACAGGGAGAGCCCCTGGCAGGGGCAGGGACCCTGTGCCAGACCCCTCCACATCCCCAGAGAGCCAAAGCCTTGCAGGCTGAATTTAAACAACAGCCACAACGCCTGTGGGTGTCACAAAGAGAGCTTGGAAATCTTCCTTAAGAGTTTCCAAATGGCTCATGGGCTGGTCCAAAGTGCTGTTGATTCAGTGCTATTGGAACTGGGAATTTTAAACCATCAGGGTGCTGCTACCACTGCCTGTGAAGCATGTGTTAGACAAGGTGGGATGAGGATAAGGGTCCACAACCTTCTTAGACTACTAGGGATGAATGATCCCCCTTCTACCTCTGTGGAACTGTGGTGTAGAAAAGTATTTTTTACAGTGTGGGATTTCCTTAGATGATTTTGTTCTAGAGCTGTTAGACAGAAAAGACAAAAAAATTCCTACATAGGCCAGTGACAGTAATGGTTTGTGTCTGTTCACTGACTCAAAGAGTAAGAGGAAGTTGAATGCATTATACATTTTACTATTTACTACTTAATTGCTTTGCTTTGCCTGGGTGTAGGTTTTTCTTTTGAAGACTGAAGTTAGGTAACCAGTTGCTGTTGAATATAAATGCTGCTCATCTATCCTGTGTTCTCAGCACTTCAGTTGTAAGTGGTGGGGTTTGCATTAGGGAAATGGAGTTCATTCAAACAGCAAAGACAGCAAGTGGATTTGGAGTGGATCTGTGTGTGTTTGAAAGAGACCCCAAAGAGGCTGGATAAGTAGCCATGGCAATCTAAGGATGCAAAAGGACTCGTGTGGGCTAGAGACAGCCCAGTTTGTATGGTTGCTTTGGTTTTTTATTCAACACCTGCACTGCATCAGATCACCCCATCTGAAAAATGTGGGCTCAGCTCCTTCCTGGGTATCTGGAGCACTGTGGAAGTGGCTTGCTTCTAATAGTGGATAGTTATATCTGTTGGAAAAACAGTTTAAAAACTCTTTTGGTACCTTCTGGTATGAAGATACTTTAAAATTTACCTAGTTCTTACATTTGCATGTCTGAATTATTGCCTTAGGTTTTCAAAAAGGAGGGAAAGAAAAATGAGAACCATTTCTGAGGTCTGTGGTCTAAATGAGGGGAATATTCGAGCAGAGCTCAATAATGTGAGCCTTACATCTGTAGCCAACACCTTCTTCTGTCAGTGCAGAACAGGGAAATATGCAGCCATTATTCTCTGTGTTGTCTGTGCAGCTCAGAGCTGAAAACAAGCTGTTCCCTTCACCCTTGAGTCCAGAAAGGGCTCTGTATGACATCGAATTTGTGTGTGTATTCTGCCAAACTTATGAGTGAATCTCTTAAAGCTGGCTACTGCTGCTCTGCTGTGTAAATGCAGTAGTCCATTTTGTAAAGGAATGATGTGTGCCTACATACTTGAGAACAGGATTGACCTCACAACTGGCCCTGAGCCCTGCTTTTGGTCACTTGTGCTCCCCTCCCCTGCTTATCTTCCCCTTCCAGGGCTTCTCTAAGTGGTGCTTTTGGGTTCCCCTGTTCTGGGACTACTTGATCACCTAATTTTTGCAAGCTTATGGAGAATTTGTTTCTGTGTGTCTCTGGGTAAGCACTGAGAAAATTTTTGTCATAGCCTTTGTTCCTTAGAGGTGTTTGGGGGAGGATTCTTAAGAAAGAAAAATATTGTTTTTACTGATAACCACTAGAACCCATAATAATTTCTAGGCTTTCATTTGGGGCCAAATGTGAGCACATCTTGTATTTCTTTTTTGGCTAGCAGAGCAAAGTGTGTGTTTGGAAAAGGCTTCAGGTTGCACAGAGGAAGCTGCTTGAACCCACTGGCTTCAGCAGATGGAACTTCTTATCAGATACTCAACCCTGCTCTGTGATCCTCCTTAAAAGGTTTTTGTACATTAACTGTGTTTCCATAGCAGTTTTTAAATCTCTTGTGTAAAGCTGAGAAATAATGCAGCAGATATGATAAGCTGTGCTGCCTTCCTCCACCCTTCTGCAGTGATGTAAAACCAGAAAGCTCTTCATTGATAAAATCTTTCCTGAGCAGGGGTCAGTTTTCCATTTCCTGACCCGTGCATAGATCTGTTGAGAATATTTTTCTCAGGAACACTCCTTCCTTTTTGTGGTGTCCTATTTTCCATATGCTGTCCCTGGATTGTTTCCAGGGAAGGAAAGAAGCCACCAAAATGAACAAACCAAGCTTCCCTCCACTGCTGTAGCATGTGTTCTCAGCCAGGTGTAAGCAGCTCTCTGGGGGTGATGATTGCACTGTTTCTGACACCAACACCTCAAAGAGCCAGTTCCCTTCTCCTGTTCATGTCCTAGACCTCCAGTAGCTTTAGGGTCCTCTTCCTTGATTAAGGACAGCAGAGCTTGGCCTTGGCTTGTGCTTGTGCATCTGTAACTTTTTAAGCTGCTAACACATTTTAGTCATTTTAGAGTGTAGTCTTGCAAACAAATACTTTCTTATTTCTGTCACTTACAAGGTTTAATTGAATTATATTCTATTATAACAAATAAATATAAACAGTACTTCTGCGTAATACTCCTGTCTTGCATTTGAAAGCATTTCACAAACCTCAGAGTCTCGAGTTTTTATTTCTTAGAATCACCAAAGGCCAGGAAACAGTGGAGCATGGTTTGAAATCTTTATATAATTACACTCAAAGCTGGCATCTCTGCTGCTCCACTGTCAGCAGGATAGTCAGCCAGGAGTCTGAGAAAGAGAAGTGCTGGAGAGATAAGTCATGTTTAGGGGAATGGGAGGATTTGAGAAACAGGATATGACACAGAGGCCATGGGAAAAAGGAGAACCTCCTCCTTGCCACAAAGGCAGATGCCTGCAGTAAGCTGAGCCTGGGTGGGGGCTCCACCTGGGCACAGGAACAGCTAAAAAGAGCAGCTGATATTGGGGAGCCTTAAAGAGCACCCTCATGTATGGGTGACACTGAGTACATGATGAATCTGAAGGCAAATAATCATTATTAATGTTTGGCAAAAGCAGCTGCTTATACAAGCCAGGACAGTCACAAAAAATTGAGTAATTTTATTCGGAGAGAAGATTTGGGCCTGGAACAAAACACTGGGGATCTAAGGAGGAGCCCTTAGTGTTGCTAATAAATATCCACTTAGGCAGATTTGTCACTCATGTCTCTGAAAGTTTTGTGGCTGGATGAAAAGAATGTGCTTTTATTTCTTGAGCAGCTGTTCTTTTAAATGGGTGCAGCTGTACCACAGTGTCCGTTGACACCAATTGCTTTGTGATTTAGGGGATGGGTTGTAGTCAACCAAGGAGAAAGTTTTGGGGTTTTTTTGTGTGTGAAACTGAGGAAAATCTTGTCAAAGAGCTCCAGTCTGTCAGACTGCAGTGTTTCTGTGATGCTGTGAGCTTTTGAGGGCCATGGGAGTCGTTGCCATTTGCTGGCAGCTCTGCCCCAGCAGGGGCACGAGTGCCACATGCAGCGTGGAGTCAGCCCAAGGATTTCCCAGGGCAAGAGCAGCACTGCAGTTATGTAATGCAGCTTTATTGTTAGAAGTATGTGAAAACAGGAGCTGTGAACTTGCAGGCAATTCAGAGCTGAAATTTTTCCATATTCTCACTCCAAAAGTTTTTTTGGAAAGTTTGATGGAATGCTGTTTGGCACTTTTTCGATGGGAGTGAATGTGCATGTCTGAAGGAGGCTTTTTTCTTTTCAAACTATCCCACTCTTGCAGTGAGTTTCCTCAATTCAAAGCATTAGGAGAGTGAGAGGTTTAATTTTGGCTCTGCTGATTTGCTCAGTAGGTCTGGAGAAGGCTTTCTATGCTTCTGTTGTAGACATAAACTGTTAAATGTCTGCAAAAAGGTTTTATGGTAAGGTATTTCAAACTTTTGCAGGTAATACTGGAGATTCAAACCATCATCTTAAGGACTTTGTGCAAAAGTAAAAATCAGGGAGACACTGCTGCTACTCAGCTTTTGTCAAAACTAAGGTGAAATATCAGGAGGTGCAGTTTGTTGAGGGAGGTTATTTTTTTAATGTAAATGACTACAATTTCTTCAAGATAAGCAACTCCTATAATTATGGATGCCAATTATTTTGTGTAATGTTTTTAAATTTCTAATTTTTGGAGTAAATAATAGAGACAATGGCATTACAAATAAGACCATACCATTGCACTGTTTTCCTTGAATGAAGACACCTAATTTATTTCCCTTTCCTCCTCCAGAAAGCAAACAAAAGGCTGGGGGTTAACCTCTTAAACAGTTGTCCTGGAGAGAAAGGGAAAGGTCTTAAAATTCTATTAATTTCTTAACTCCAGGTGGGCAGTTAGAGGAGGGAAATCCACATTTTGTTTGGAGACAGTGGAGAAGGAGCCCTGGGAGTGCCCTGTGATCAGACAGCAGAGAGTTTATTGTGGCCCTGAGGGAGGCTTCTGAGATGTCACTGGGATTTTTTGTTTTGTTCTCTCTTTTTTTGTGGTTTGTTTCTTTGGGTTTCTGGTTGGTTGGTTGAGTTGGTTGTTTTGTTGTTTTTTTGTTTTATTGGGGGGGGGGCAGGGTGGATGTTTCTTTTTGTGGCTTTTTGGTTAAGATTGTGTATTTGAAATTGCCTTTTTTCCCTCCCTTACACTGTGCTTTTGGGAAGTTGTAGGGGATTTTTGCTTGGCTTTGTCTGCCAAGTTTGTATTAAAGTTTTTAACTTTGATTTCTATTTGAAGTAACATGTATGAAATTTCTTGTACTGTACTAGGCCTTGAAAAGCTGCTTACTGAAAGATTAATATAGATGCATTGATTAAAAATTCAGTGTGAGCCACTGAAGTCAACTGGAGTTACTTTAATGGGTTACAGGGCAGAGTGTGCCCTGCTGTGGTTCCATGGGTAGAAAACACAGCAATCCTTTTTGGATAAGTCTCTTTTTCCCTTAGCAGTTAATGCTTAACTTATCTAAAATTCCCAGGAATTACTTGTGAGCTGATTTGAATTCTACTCATGGCTCTAAAAGCTGGGAATTTTGAGATCTGTTTGCTTTTTTTTGATTGCACTTATAATAAGGTGGGAGCTTTCCCTTACATAAATATCCTCTCTCTCTTTTCCCTGAAGAGAACATCCACCAAAGACAGGTGAAAGTCTTTGGAAATTCAAAATGGCAACGGTGCTTTAATGATTTCAGAAAACATTTGATATTTTTGTGACCAACAAGTGACACTGTTTTGGGGGACCTCATCCTTTAAGGAGTACAACACTGGGAAGAGAGAGGCTTTAAATTAATTTGATATGCCTGATTGATTATCCTAGATTAAGTCTAATTATGTGATACTTAACAGGCATCTAGATAATCTTTCTAGTTTTTACTCAGGCCATGACTGATGTTGCCTTGAGTCCCACCATGTGCAAGAGCTTCTGGCTCCAAACCCAACATTTAGATAATTTCTTCCTGCTGTCCTATGAAATGATGGAAACAGGTGTCCTCCTTCAACTGCCTCACCTATGCCCTTACATCTTTTTATTCTTTCTTTTATTATAAGGCAGTTATGACATTTATTACTCCTTTAAGTCCTGTATTCTTCTGGATATTTATCCTTCAGTCTCAAGCTCACCCAAAAATTCATGTAATTGCTCCAAGTGCCTACAGATGCTCTTTAGCAGTGACTCTTATCTGAAACCCATATTCTCTGGGAGCATTCAGGCATTTTAATTTTTTCCCCTCTTTCTGTGTGTTGACCTGCTGAGCCAATAAATATTTGGGATCCACTGGCATTCCTAGAGGATTGTAGCAGCTTGTCCACAGTAGCACCACGTGTTTGGTTAAACAGGTAAAGCCTCTGTAAATGCAGGAAAAGAAATTGAGTTCAGTGTGCATCACAGGGCCTGGAAGTTCAATCTGGGGTGAGTTTCTGCTGTTCCTTTTGGGAATGGATGCCACTTGGTTGTTTGTATTCAAGAATCCTGTTTCAGTGCAGTCTCTACAGGAGGGCACATCTTTCATTGTGGCACAGGGAAAGCTCCAAGGTTTTGGGGTAGGGTGCCTTAAAACATCCTTGTGTTCTAGTCTTCAGCCAGAAAAAAAAAAAAAAAAGCAGCAAATGTCAAATATATTAGATAGTAAAAAAAATAAATTTGCTAAGAAAAGAAAACTACTTGTAATTAAAGTCCATAAACTAGTAACAATTCTAAGCATCCCAAATGTTTTAATTCACTGCTCTGACTATAAATCCTTTCATCCACAGCTTGAATTCTTGGAAACTACCTTAACTGTATATTTGTGACTCAGGGAGAGTATTTTCAGCCTGTTTCTCTCGGGAATATAGAATATTCCCTACTTTTTAGTTGTTGGAACACTGAGTAGACCTGTATCGTAAACAACATATGCTGCTATCATTAATGGTATTTTAGGCAGAAGGCTGCATTGGAAACTTTCACTTCTGAGAGGGGATGAGAGTGAGAGCCTTGAGGAAACACTGCTGGGCCAGTTGTATGTGAGTTTAAAAATAAAACCAAGCCAGCACCACCACCCTCCACCCCAGCCCCTTCCATAGGTTCTGTCACCACGTGTCTGTTTATTTCTAATGGCTCTTCTAAATGACAGCTCCATAAACTGAACTATCCAAAACAAAGGCCATGGAGTTTACTTTGGCCATCTCAAGTAAATTTTCCTAATCTAAACATCAGCAGTGCCTTTCATAAATCAGCCCAATGACGTCACCTTTTCAATTAACAAGGCTGGTATTTGTGTTCTGGCCTCAAAAGCTATTTGACCAGTTAATGTTTTCAGGTTTTGTAGTAGTCCTGACTTCTCACCAGTTCTCAGTAACGTGCTTGAAGTGGGAACACATTTATCAATAATTGCCACCTTTTAAGTGCAGATAGCAGACAGTGTTTAATTGCTAACCTTTTCTGTTGTCTACCAGAAATAATAAGCACAGTCTGTGGACTTTAAAATTGTTCATAATATACCTCAGTTCTTATTGGGGGACACAGGCATCTGCAATTTAATAGCTGTTGGGAAGAGTAGGGAAATAAGAAAAATCATTGGATGGGTTGTATTTCCAGGAAAGGTAAAATGAGGTTGTGCTAAGAGCTGGGAGTGACTCATCTGCCTGCCTGAGTGTGCTAGCTTATTTCCCAATAAGTCCTTGAAACTTGACTTAAAAGGTTATTTCAAACAGATTCAACATCAGTCTCCCTTGCCTGCAGGTTAGAGGGATCCAGCCCCTGCTGACAGGGAAGCTGTGTGCAATGTTGGGGAACAGTTCAGTTGCAGCATATCCTCTTCTGTGGATGGAAATGCCTCCAGTACGTGAAAGGGGTTTATTCTGATAAGGCTTTTAGCAAAATCCACCAGCTGCCAAGAAACGGCCAAGCAAAGCAACAGTGCTCTTCCTCCTAATCACACCTTCGTCTCCCTCAGTGGAAATAACAATAAGGGCTGACATGAGCTGAAAAAAGCCAGAAAATGTAGAGCCAAGCCTTAGCTCCTGTCCTTAGCTCACCCTAGCAACACAACCACGCATTGCAACACAGATGCTGTGTAAGGTCACCTTCTACCAGAGTGTCAGCTGTGACTGAGTTCCCTGAAAGAGAAACCAAAAATTATCTTAAACACACAAACTACTCCATATGTGTGTGCACAATGTATGGTTTTGTTTATGATAATGATGAGACTTGCACCAGTAAGTGGTTATGTCCTTGGCTTGAAATGAGCTGGCTCTGTGAATCTCTTTCAGTGTCCTTTGAAACAACCTGAGCTTGGGTTCCCATGGTGCTATTTCTGTTCTTCAGCTTTCTACACACAGCAGCCTTTCACCAGACCTCCTGCTGCTTGTCATCACTTTGGCTGAGCGTGTTGATGGCAGGAGGGGAAGCTCTGTGAGCTGGACAGTCCTTTTTCCATTTCTCTTTCCCTATCATTTCAGGGCAAGCTAGGAGCCCTGGTACTAGCAGTGCTCTTGGGCTGCAGCAGAGTAGAGGGTGCAGCATCAGTAGACACTGAAGCCTGTGTGTAATCTTAAGTAGCTTTAATATTCTAAGAGAGCTGGAACAAATTCAGGAAAGGCAGGAAAATGCCATCACCTTTGCTGTGAGATGCTTGCAAGTCTCAGCCCGTTTCAATGGAATGCTTTTTGCTTCCTGCTTGGCCATGGATGTGTGGCCCTCATCACAGAGACTTAGCTGAGAATTGACCTCAGACTTGCTTGACAATATGGAGACTTCCCCATGATGTTCTGCAGGAAATGTTTTAAGTCTGAGGTCTCATGCTTAACAAACTGCTGAGCTGATAATCATCCCCTGTAGTTTGTCTTCAAGCAAGTGAGCAGAGTGTGGGAGTGAGCATCACATCCATTACTGAAACTCCTGAGTGGAGTGTGGGTGCTTTTCCTTCAGTGCAAATTTCCTGTAATCTTGGGAAAGAAGGAGGAATGCATTAGAGCTGGAGATGTCTGTTAGTCTTGTTGAGGCACTTGTGCAGCTTCTCTCTGCACTGAGCTTTTTGCCTTGACTCACTGGTGGGGTGGTGCATTAAGTCACAATTTAGCCCTGGCCAGATGGGTGTCATGGTTGTTCTTCTATGGGGTGAGAGTTTTTTCTTCATGATTTTTGCAGTTGACTGGGTGAGAGGGGGGTGAGAGGATATTTTTCTAATATCCAGTCTTAACCTTCCCTGGTGCAGCTTGAAGTCATTTCTTCTTCTCTTATCCTTTGTTACCCAGGAGAAGTGGCCAGCCTCACTACAAACTTTGTTTGAGATGTAGACCAGAGAGAACTCTGTAGAGAATGACCAGGTTCCCTCTAAGCCTCCTTTTCTCCAGGTCATGTATCCCATAGCTGTTCCTCAAAAGATTTGTTCTCCTGACCCTCCCCAGCTCTGTTGCCTTTTTCTGGACACACTCCCAACACCTCAACGTCCTTGTTGTAGTGAGGGACCCAAGCACACAATCTGAGGTGTGGCAGTGAGGATCTCAGTCAGGGGATACTGTTGTGGAAATCTTAATTTGGTGGTTTCAGCCCTTGAGGAGGATCTTCATTCCTCATATCACTTGTTCAATTTACTGGCTGCAGAGGTGCTAAAGTCATCTTGAGAGCAGGCCAGGGGTGGAGTGCTTGCTGATAACCTGTTGGTAGCAAATCCCAGTCCAGAGCTTGGTGAGCATGCAGGAATCAGCAAGGAAACAGAAGAATGACTGCTTTGTGGAGTGTGTGAAACTCAGGGAGTGGAGCCTGTGTGTTTTTTGTGAGGCTGGCAGGTGGGACCTGTGCATTCTCTGGAGGCTGCAGCAGACAGCTGGGTTATCAGGGCACTGCTGCAGACCCTGTCTGACCATGCCCTGATCTCCCCAGCACTCTGCTTGCTGAAAAAATGCCTTTTCTCATGCCTTATGCAGCAGCTTCTCACATGTCTGAAGGGAAAGCTTTCCCCTTTCCCTGCCATCCCTTGAGCATGCCAAGGTCAGCACCTGGGGGGAGCAGAGTGCTGAGGTTTGCCCAGTGCAGGTAGAAAGAGGCAGCAAAGGGCCTGTGTCTCTACTGGCCAGCATGAAAAACATTTCCAGAGGATTTTCTTCTCGAGTTAAAGCAAATAATTGCAAAGAACACAAAAAGCAACTTCAGCTCGAGGAGCTGATTTAATGGGATTTGGGGTTGCTGTGTGAGTCTGGGGTGAAGGTGGATAATGGACCCATGTGCAGGTGAGGCAAGGCAGCCTGGCATGCCTGCACTCCAGCAAAACAGAACCAGGACTTCCACCTTGGAAATGCAAATCTAGTGGCAAATTCATCAGTGGTATGATTTCCTTTGGGCTCTTTTGTTGAGAGGAAAGGACTGACATGGCCAGGGCACCAATTTCCCAGCCCTCCTGTGAATGCTGTGGTGATGAATACATCTGCTTGTCCCGTGTTCTGCTGGGACTGCTTGAGTTACAAACTTCCACTGGAGTTGTAAACCCTAAATGGAATAACCTGGGCCACCTCTGGCTGTTGTGTGTAGGGTGTGAAACTGCAGAAAGGGGGTTTCCTGCAGTCTGAGGCTGAGCCTAAACCCAGAACAAGAACACAGCACAGGAAGATGCTCTGATGTAAAAAGTGAAGGCAGGAACAGTCTGGATGATTTTTATGAATATGAGAATCTGCATCTGTCCTGGAAAAAGTGAAGGAATTGTCTTAGAGAGTTACAGGAGGTTGTAATAGGTAGTGAATATATTTTTATATATATTTATTATTTATAAGATATATATAATATATAGATTATAATATATATATATTGAGCAACAAGCACAGACTGAGAAGGCTGAGTGAAGTGAAATGAAAGAGTGTCTGGCCAACTCCTGGGTAGGAGTTGATAGCATAGGCTGTATCCTCAGGGGGCAAATTTCCTTTTTTGTCAGTCTGATTTATACACTTAATTAGATATGGATGTTTTTTCTAGAAAGGAATCTGAGCCAATCTCATCATTCAGGTTTTTGATAAAACTTATTTCCAAGTGGTGCTCTGGGATGAATTTTATCAAAATAACCTATGGACGTTTTAAGAAATCCTTTCAAGAGGCTGAAAGACATCTAAATCTTATTTTCAATTGTATGCATAGCAATTGGCCTTGGGCTACACATAATAGGTTCAGCATTTTCTAGGGCCTGTAATTTTGATGAATGGGAATAATTGCTTATTCTTAGGCTCAAGAATGCAAATCTTGAACAGTTACAGAATAAACTGCATTTCTGAGGCTTCCATGGTGCAGAATCATGGAATATCCTGAGCTGAAAGGGGCTCACATGGATCATTGGCTCCAACTCCTGGCCCTGCACAGGACAGCCCCAACAATCAGACCATGGGAGCAGCATCCAAAGTCTTCTTGAACTCTTGGTGCTGTGACCACTGCCCTGGGGAGCCTGTTGGAGTGCACCCTTGGGTGAGGGTGCTGTGTTCTCCCTTTTGCACAGCAGCATCAGAACTGTAAATCAGAATCAGAACTGCAGCAGCACCATGTGAGTTCATGTGGAAAAGTCTCCAGTTATTCCAGTGGGGTTTAGTGTGTCATTAGTGCAGCTTTTTAGGCAGCCTCTGACCTGTGATAAACACAGCAGCTAGACTGGCTTCCAGTAGCAAATTATCTTTATTTAATTTTAACATCTGGGGGGGAAAGTCTGAAAGCAGATGATTTTATTTAGATATATATCCTACTTGAAGCTTATTCTCCTTACATAAGCTTATGCAAGTACTTGCCCCAGCAGAAGTGACAGTTCATGTGTGCAGGAGATGAAAGACAAGAATTTCCTCTTCCCTCTGGATTTTTTAGCTTTGCACTTGCTCAGGAGTTCTTATAAGTTGCAGTTTCCCTGGTGTGTGCTACCCAAAGCTGCTTTGCACTTACCTGGAGATTTTTTAAGCACTTTCTAGAAGCACCCTGCTGCCTCAGTGCCTCGTGACAGACAACTGGGGAATCCTGGTTGGTTTTCCTTGGAGCTGGAGTTGGCAGTGCTGTTAGCAGGGCAGCTGGGGAGCCCCAGAGCTCAGGGGATGCTCCCTGCTCTGCCTTGGAGAGGCTGGACTCAGTGGTTGTGCCTTTTTGGACCCAATATTTCTCAAGTGCATTTCCTTTGGCACACAGAATTGTCTTTGTAATACAGAGGAAGGAGAAACTGGGTCTGAACAGGTGCAAGAGAGAAGTGTGAAAAAGAAGTTGGAAAAGAAATATAAATATTTCTGTGCTCAAGCTCAGGAAATGTGACATGCTGTGCCTTTCTGTTGAGAAGACAATAAGTTTTCCAGAGAACTGAAGAGGTGAAATGCAGCAATATTGCCTTGGCCATGCTTTTATCACAAAGCCACAAAAGTAAAAGGAGAGGAGTTTTTAGGCTTTTAGGACATAATCAATGTGAAACTAATTTTGTATCTTGTGGACATTGACTGCAGGAATATAAAGGCTTCTTACATCTTCAGGCTGAATTTGGAAATTTTTTTACTCTTTATACTAAATTTGGTAGGATGCATGATCTTGTAACTGTGAACCAAAACAAGACAGATTTTCTGCTGAAGCAGGAAATGTGCAGTTGATATATTTCCTCTCAACAGTCCTCTAGGTGATGCCCTCCCATTTCTACTTCTTAAACTAACATGCAGTAAGATAGTCTGCCACTGCCTTCCTCTCCCCCAGTCTCATTGTTCTGGGAGACAGACTTTAACACTGAAAGACCAGAGGGTCACCAAAGAAAACCTTTATTTCTTGAAAATGAACTTCAGGTGCAATCAGTGCAGTGTGTTGAGTATTTATTATGTTAGCTGGCTCTCAAGATTTGGGGATAAAACATAAAGATTCTTTTTGTTGTCCCTCCCATGATGATAAAGGCCTCCATTTTTAAAAGATGCTTGTGCAGAATTACCATTTTCTTGTCTGAAACTTTAAGAGCTTAATTTTATTTCATACTCTTTCCTGGGTTTTTTTTTTTTGGTTTTTTTTCTTTTTTTTTT
>VXBS01007104.1:2068009-2109009 GCA_013400255.1 Sitta europaea
TTTTTTTTCCACTACACCTCATTTACTGCTTTATTTCTGTCACATTCACCATTGGCTGTATATGCATTTCCATTTAGCTGGAATTCTGGAACTGCAAATGCAAGGGTGAGTCATTTCGTTGAGACCAGAAGCCATAAGTGTGTGTTTAAAATAATAGCTCAATACCTTAGACAAATGTCAAGGTGTGCTTTGATTTTAAATTCCCTGTAGAAAGCAATCTTTACTAAATGGCTACAATATGTGTTTTAGGCTTTAATTTAGAAATGCCCAGCAAACATCATCACAGTTTGACTTGCCATACTTCTCATTTGGAGCGGTGTTGGGGTTTGCACTGGATTTAGCATCAGATGTAAGTTTTCAATGACATAAATATGTGTTTTTTCTTTGAGTGTCTTCTTGATCCTTGTTATTAAGAAAAGGGCCACGGGATGCTGAAGCATAAGGTTGTCATCTGCTCCTTTCCTTCACAGCTCAGTGCAGGAGCAGATCTCCTGCACTTTTCTGCAGTTTTTGGGGCTCACAAGCTGAAATGGTTGGTGCTGCATTCACTGTCACAGTTGCTGTACCAAGAGAGACTAGAAAAAGATTGCTCTTTGCCTTGAAATCCAGGCTATGGTAGATTGGTCAGAGCACAGGATGACCAGGGCTCTGCTGCCAGTTGTGTACCACCAGTCCATAAACCAGTGTCCAATTTCCTTCCCATTTAGCATCTGACCAGGTTATTTTTCTCACGTGGGTGTCATAATGGGTAGGTTAAGTGAAAGTGCCTGAGGCACTCCTGTGTACCCACAGTATCACCAGCTATTTTGTGTCCTTTACAGTGGAAAGTGGCACAATAACATTCCTTAAAATTTTCAGCATGAAAGTTAGAAGGAGTCCTGTAAGTGTTCTTTAGGAATTCTGCCCGTCAGGGGAGAGCAGTGCAGAGCTGCTGGCAGTGAGACTGGGGAGGCTGGAACAAGTTTGTACAGCTGTGTTTCCATCCCCTTGTCCCTAGCCCCTGGGGAGGGGAGCATTTTTGGGAAGTGCTGTGTGTCCCAGAGCTCAGGGCAGTGGTGGCCCCCAGTGGCCTGGACCCCTCCTGTCCCCAGCAGTGCTGGCTGTGTGTGTCAGGGCAGGGCTGCAGGAATCCAGCTGTGCCCTTCAAGGCAGCTCCAACCAGCCTGGGCACTGCAGAGATGTGGCCAGGCAGCCTCCCAGCCCTGGGCTCTGCCCTGCCTGCTGCAGCCTGGCACAACCCCTCTGCCACACTCTCCTCAGGTGCAGGATGGTTTGGCAGCTGCTGGCCTGGGTTAGGTCCCACCTGAGATGTGAGCTGGCAGTGCCCTGTCTCCACTACAGAGCTTCTGCATTCCTTTGTGTACAGTGTAACAGTTGTTAGGGATTGAGCTGATTACCAACACAGCATCTGAGCCTTTTATTAAAAGTGACAAACCTTTTGAGACTTGTAGGATTTAATGTTCTTGACTGGCTCAGTCTGTCAGGGTGACTGCTTCTTCTGCATTTGTAATAACTGGCAGATCTCCTTATTAAATTCAGTAAGAGCAAAAGCATATTTCCATTGAAATGAATACCTCAGGAATGAATTCTGTTTTTGTAGGAAATTTTCCAGTCTGTCTGTGCTTTTATTTTGCTCACCATGTGAGTCCTTTCATATATTTTACTGTATTTGCACTTATTTGCAGGGCCATATAGCAGAGCCATATATAGGTGTGAGTGCTTTTCTGTTCCTAAACCTCTGCTAGTCTGTGTGTGCTTGTCCATGAGTGTGCATCACAGACAGAGCCCTCCAACCATCTAGGATCAGCAGCAGGATCAGTAAAATCCTGGTAGGGTGTTCTATTGAAAAAAAAATCTTTGTTTTCTTTTGAGGTAATACAATTTATTCATCCAACACATCGTTAATACTCCAGTTTGTTTATACCACAGGCCAGTATTAAAATGTCACCCAAACAGATTAAAAAAAGTTATTAATTTTGTAACTTTTCTTTTTCCTTTGTAGCCCAGACTTCTTGAAAATTTTTATTTGATTTAGAAGAGTTGCTGTCCTTGTGGACGTGTCAGTACTGGAAGGCAGTGAGTCCTTTTTGCTGCCTGTCAGATACATCTGTCTGTTCCTGCATATTAAATATCCACAGCAGGTTATTTAGTTATGGGACATCTGTTTGCCTGTTGAATCTTTCTGCAAGAGCTTTAATGGTGGATCTCTTGGTATCTGGACTCACAGCAGAATAAAGTTCTGGATGGCCATTCCAGTGGTGGTCTCTGTGCTTTGCTGGAAATAGGAAGTATCCTATATTGCTCCTGTTGTTTCCAGGGTGTTGGGATGCATGTGATGCATTAAAAATAAAACAATCCCTGTATCAAAACAGACTTGTATCATTGTGGTGCAGTACACTGTCTCTATAAACTGCAGTGGCATCACAAAAAAAAGCTTTAATAGTTTTTTGAGTTTCTTCATATAGCCTCATATAGGTTTTAATGAATGATTTCAGCAATACCAGTTTACAAAGTTGCCACCTTGCAGCTGTTCTTATTTTTCCCTCCAGTGAGACTCAAAAGTGTCAAGAGCTCCCATTTCATTTTGGTACAAAGAAAACCAGATTAATTTAAGTCACTTTCTTAACATGGATTTGTCATTAAACTAAAATTAAACTGCATTTGTCTCTCCTTTGCCTTGAGGCATGAGAAAAGTGGCTTGTATCTGCCTGCAAAAGATCATTTTAACTTTTTATAGTCTTCTAGTTGATGACTGGCCAATGATTTTATTGACTGTTAAATGGTCTGTATCACACTGAGGTTTGGAAAATAGTCCATCCCAAGAAAGCCATGGATAATCACTTCCCTTGGAGTCTGTGAGGGAGAGCTCCAGACAGATAAGTTTTTTCTGTCTGTTGGTAGGTGGGTTTTGAAACATGCATTGCTCAGAGCTGATATCAGGTAACCTGGCAGTAAAAAACTGGATGAAATGGAGCTGGAATAGGTTTTATCAGTAGAAAATGCCTAGGAAATAATGTGACAAATGCAAAGGAAACTTCACCTGTATTGTATCTTCATCGAATATCTGTGTGTAACACTGTATGGAAAAACAACATTAATGGGCTGTGACCTGAAGCCTTTGCCATAAAAACCTCCACAACAGCAAACCAACAGTTCTCTTGTTATAAGGTGATCGTTTTTCTGTTGTCAGGCTGAGATAAATTCTGTGTAATTATCAGGAAAAGGAAAACTGTCTCTTTAACCCTATTGATTATTTTTTCTGTTTGCCACCTTTCTAAGGGAGGACTTAGAACAATATTCTTGGCAGTACCTCAAAAGATTTTTGGCATGCCAGGGGGAGAGACTTAAACAGTTAAAAAATGCTTCATTATTACAGCCTTGCTGTAAGAGAGGCTTTTTGGGGGGAGATGCAGAAGCCTTGGACACTTTCTCTGTGTTGCACAAACAGAACTTGCCTGGGTGCCCCCAGAGCAGTGTGGCTTTGTGTAGTCTGGTTTTCCAGGCCTACAGCTTCTAAATTTCTAAAACTTTATTTCTTCCTAATGTTTTAAATTTCTAAAACTTCTCACAACTTGAACACAAGAATCAAATTTTTTTTTCTGCAACAATACTTATGTTTAAAACTCTTTCTGTAAAACAGACTTTCTTTTGATGTCCCTCTAGTTTAACCAATGTAAATAAAGAATTCCATCACTCACTCGCCAATCACAGTAACCTATCAAAAATGTATAAAAAAAGAAATAATTATTTCTAATAAACAGAATCAAATCATCTCTCCAAACTATTTAAAAAAATATTTTTTGTGTCATGTGTTATTTGCCACAGTGACAGCTCAGCTCTTGGAGGAAACACCTGGGAGCACAAATGCATCCCAGTGTGCTCTGCCAGCTGTGCCCTGGGAGCTGGGGAGGTAGATGGAGCTCTGGTGCCAGCAGATTGAACACTTGCCTTCTTTCTTTAGTGTAATTACATTTGCTTTTCAAAGTAAAGTATTTCCTCCTGGTTCGTGGCATGGCAGCTCCAAAGCTGAGACTGAGTGCAGAGTTGAGGGCTGCCTGCTGCAAACCAGATGTTTGGTTTGACCAGTAGTTGTCTGGTTTTCTTGTTTTGCTGCTTATTGGGAATCAGGGAAAATGAGATTTATTTTGAAGTGCTGGTTATCTTTTGCTTTGTAGCACTGAGAAACTCTTTGATTTCAGATTTTCATAGGACTGTGGCCTGAGGCCAATATCCCTTGAACAGCTGTCAGCCTTACAGCTACGTATTCTTCCATGCAAAGTCTTTTTTGTTGTGTAGGTGACATTGTCAGGGTAGGTACTGACACCTTGTTTTGGGTTTTTTAGAAAGTAAATTCTTTGACAGTTGCCTCAAGTTTGGCATCCACCTGTTCCGGAGCACTCAGCCAGAGCACTCTGAGCACAATTAGCAGAATTCTGTGAATCACGAACTATACCAGGGCAAAAGCAGCCGCTCACCCTTTTCGGCAGTCCATTAGCCCTCCGGAGTGATTAACTCCAAGGGTTCCAGGGAAATGGGTCAGCATGGAGCCGGGCCAGCCCTGAGTCACCCTTGTGCCCGCTGGGGCGCACCGGGACCGCCGGCCGTGCGGAGTGGAGCCGGTGGAAGGCAACCTGCCCTCGGGGCATCCTGCCCTGCCCTCGGGGCAACCTGCCCTTGGGGCATCCTGCCCTCCTCTCGGGGCATCCTGCCCTTGGGGCATCCTTCCCTCGGGGCATCCTTCCCTTGGGGCATCCTGCCCTCCCCTCCTGGCATCCTTCCCTCGGGGCACCCTGCCCTCGGGGCATCCTCCCCTTCCCTTCCCTCGGAGCATCCTCCCATCCCCTCCGGCCACTCTCCCCTCCTGGCATCCTTCCCTCCCCTTCCAGCATCCTTCCTTCCCCTCCTGGCACTCTCCCTTCCCCTCCTGGCATCCTCCCCTCGGGTATCCTCCCCTCCCCTCTGGCATCCCGAGGCTTTCTGGGTGTGAGTTCCTCTCTCGGAGGCTGAGGAGCAGGTTCTCATCTCTCTGCTCTCTCCAGTCCACCTAAGAAGGAATCAGAGAGGAGGTGGAGCCAGGTTTTTCTCCAAGGTGATGCTGTAACAGCCAGGGGCAATCAGCAGGGCAAGAGAAAGTCCAATTTTCACAGCAGGGGTAGTAAAGCACCAGGACAGTGCACAGTGTAAGGCTGTGGCACATCTGGGGGTCCTGGGGGTGGAAAACTCCCCTCAGCCAACACCCTGAGTTAACCTGCCTTGGGCAGGCACTTGGACTAGGTGACCTTGAGAGGTGCTTTTCAGCCTGAATTATTCATGATTCAAAAATCTGTATGATTAACTGTGCTCTCAATCAGAGTTTTCTAACCTGACTTCAATCCAAATCTCAGTTTTGTAATCCAAACTGAGGTTTACCCATAATATTTGAGTTGTACTGGTTCCTTAAAGAACTTTGGGCATTCTAAGCTCGATGACTTATTTGCTAGCATTGCAGTTCAGGAGGGTTTTAATGCATTCATGGAAAATAAAAAATTGTCAAGAAGTGAGAGATTGTAGAAGTCTGACTGGTGCAGGTTTGGGCTTTGGCTTCAGTCTGTGACCAAACCCAGTGATGTTTGCTCCTTTGGGAGAGCATGTCCTCAATGCTGATCCGTGGCAGTGATGTGCCAGCTTCTCTTTGGCCTCATCTTTGTGCATGGGAGCCCCAAATCTGTTCCTAGGTAGCCTAGGGGACATTTGTGCCTGCATTTTTTTTTTTTTCCAGTGGTGAAAAAGTACTCTCTGAAAGGCCAGCATTGCAAGGGAGCAGCACTGTGTCTCTCCAGGAAGTTTATTGTTGCAATAACACTGATAAAAAAAGATTAGACAATGTAAGGAATTTCTTAGGCTCTGTGAAACTAGGAAGAATAACTCTATATTTTCTAGTTACTTGTATCCCAGGTGCCAGTATGTCCAGGCTTTTTTCTTGTGGATCCTTGATGCTGTTCCTTTTGAAAAAAATATTAAGAACTATATTTAATAATTTAAAAATATCATACTCCTTTGACAGTTTGGTTTTTTTTTTTTTTTTTTGATACTTGGTTTCCTAGCAAGTAATTTTAAAAGCACTGCTTAAATAACCTAGAAATTTGCAGATATATTTGCTTGCTTGCAAGAAAGCCAACACTGTCATTGGTTTGTCCTCATTCAGGGTAAGTTTTTTTGGTAGTTTTGCCGCTCCCAAATTTTCCCTTCACTTTTCTCTCAGGGACTTCATTCTTTTATGCCTGACACTTCCTGAAGTGAATATTGAGTTTTTGTTTTTCCTGTCATTAGGCTGGCCTACCTCAAGGAAAAGTTCTGACCCTTCCAGAGAGAGGATCAAAGAGGTCAATTATAAATGAAAGGTAGGGGAAGGAGGGATATTTTCCTGTCTTGCTTCATCATTTTTACTGATGGAGTCTGCAGAAGCAGAACAGTCTGGTGCTTGTAATATTTGGGGATGGCTCTGTGTTTTCTGAGCTCATTATGGAGAGGAGCCAGCGTGAGAGCTGCAGAAGTGCACAGCCTGCCCACATGTTTAGGAAGCTGCTCCACGTTCTGATTTCCCAATCACTGCCTGCAAAAAGGAGGGATGGGGGCGAGGAGATTTCTCCTATTCCTTTGTGGAGGTGTGGGGAACAGAGAAAGGAGTGAAGGATGGAAAATGAGAGAGAAATAGGAAGAATCTGCTTTCTCCTCGGGGGACTGTTGCTAGAGAGAGCTTTTGATGAAGAAAACGCCATGTTTGGGTTTTCAAATACTCCAATTTCAACTGTGCCATTGGCCTCTGAGGCTTGTAAGGCCAAGAGAAACAATCTTCTCTCCAAAGAGGTTTAGCTTGCATCATGTAGGCTCCTTTGCCTGTACAGTCAAATGAAGTGATGTAATGAAAAAAAGTGGAAGTGGTGTCTCTCAAATCTTGCTCTCAACCACCTCCAGGCCTGGACAGGAGAAACAAAGGATTTCTTATGGTCCACATTTGCCACTGTGTAGATGAAAGCAAAAAACGTTCAGTTTTATCTTGGTTTTGTTTGTAAATGCTTGATAAATTCCACACCCCCCTTCCCACCCCCCACAAACCAGAGAGGGAAGGAAAATGTTGACTTTGGAAAGTGTGAGCCCTCCACACAGGAGAGTCACTGATGTGTGGTCAGCAGCTTTGGATTTTTTGCTGGGGTTTTTGTGGGTCTTTTTTTTCCCCCCCACCAGTACAAGGCAATTCATTGAGAAAACCTTAAAAAGTCTGCAGAACATGACTGCAGTGGCAGCTCTGCAGTACTCACCTCAGCCTATCCTTTGGGTCAACACAGGAAAATAAAATGTTATGTGTTTTCAGCGTGGAGAGATTGTCCTACCTTTAAGAATTCCCTTGTTTCTCCAGCAAATTTATAATTATCATGAGTCAGGACCCTTGCATTTTTTACACAGCCTTGTCACTGCCCCACATAAACATATAATTCTGGGTGACCTCTCATAAGCAGAGAGCAGGTTTTTCACATGGTAGAATTTGCTGCAACTCACACTAAAATGTGCAAAACTACTGTGGTGACCCAGAGGTGACTTCTGTGCCATCACCCCTCCCATGGCAGTAGTCAAAAGTCACTGCTTAATTAATTTATACTGCTCCAGACTGGTCAGAGTGGAAAGAAATCTGGAGCTTTAGCATTGTACTGGAAGATGAGCCATTCATTCACCATTGCCATCCTCTGCTTCTTGCTAGAATTTGGCCCAAGTGGGAGCAGGGCAGGGACAGACTGGGCACGTTTCTGCCTGCTCTCTGCACTGCCTTCCCTCATCCTTCTGGAGACCTCTTTTATTTTTCAAAACTTGAAAGCTTTGTCCTCCCCTGAGCTTTGGATACTTGCCAACATCAGTGGACCTGGACACAATGGTTCTGCCACCCTGAGATGTCACAGGGGAGCTGAGGGCTCAGGAAACTCAGGAGGGAATTTACAGTCTTGAGCAAGTCAGCAAAATGGGGCATTTTTTATGTATGGGGTTTATCTTAGCTATCTTGTTTTGGAGTTAGGAGAGTGAGTAGGAAAAAAAGAAAAAAAGCAGCTTCATTTTTTGATAGAATTTAAATTCCTAGCATAGGTAATTCTGGCCAGAGGAGCAAATGAAGCCAAAGATCTGTATGTTTTTGAAGGGCACAGAGTATTTTTGAAATATGCTCATAGTAAGCATATGCTTTTAGCTAAATGTGCAGTGGTATATATAATTACTCTCTGAAACCCAGTACAAAGTAACAGCTGGTTTGAACTCAACTCCAGGAGCTTTTTATGGCTGAAAAATAAAAGTAAAAAAATCTTATATGAGATATAAAAATGTTAATGTTTCAATCAAATATATTTTTTCCTGTTGACCAGGTCACTAGATCTACTGTAAGCAGTAGGGCTGTTGCAGGAAGGCTTTATATTTCAATATAAAGGTCCTCTTTGTAATTAGTTATTTTGATATTATGCAGCTTTCCTTCTTGGAACTCAGAATATGTAAATAGTCAGTCTTAGAAACTTGTTTGCTAAAGGAGAAGAAAAAAAATATTTAACTCTGTGAATGAAGGGGCAAAAGTCACTTGTCTAAGGCTTAAAAACCAAATTGGTTTTGAGACCCATCTGTGTTTACAGTCCCTACAAACCCAGCTGATTGCTACTGCACCAGTTGGAATTCAGGTGGTCATTGCTTGTCTTTCCCCTCACCTGAGCACAGACATCAACATCCCACAGTAAATTAGACAGCTGATACAGCAGAAGCCTCAAGTGCAAGTGTTCATCATTGGAATGCTGTTTCTCACTTTTTTTCTTTCCTCCAAAGTGACATAAATGACATAAAAACACCAATAACTAAAACTCAGTGAATGAGATTAAAGAAAACATCTGGAAGAAGAGTAATGAAAGCTCAGGGTTACAAATTGTTGGGTTAAAGAATGAGTTCCCAGGAAAATAGATTGTTAGCAAAGCAAAATTAGTCTTCAATGAAGAATACATTTAGAAACTCTGAGAAGTGTTTAACCTTATTTTTTTTCTTCATTAATACAATATGTGGTTACCCAAACTTATGATTGAAGGGTTGCTTTGTTCTTTCTGTTAGAGACTAATGTTTCGACTGAATCAGGTAAATGGAACTTGTCTTACATAACTAAAAAAAAAAATATAATCTGAACCTAAAATGATTTTTCATTATACTTTAACGAGACACAGCTTCTGAGCTTGTTCACACTGGATGATTTCACTTGCTGCATCGTTTAAATATTCATGAAACTTGAAACAGAAATGCAGGCAGGTCTCACTTTTCTGACTGTATACTTCAAAAAACTCCACTGAAAAACGTTGTACAAGGATTTATTGAGCTTTCAGAAATAAGGAGAAGGTTAAAATTATGGTAGCCTGCATGAGCTTAATTAGCCTACATCCCATTATCCCCTTCATGTTCACCTCATGACCTAAACCTTTAAGGTAATATTCATCTCCTGCACATCTCTGAATATTTCTTTTTCCTACAGTTTCCTTGATCCATTCATTGCACAGAACAAACTTGTGCTGGAAGTAAATCTGTGCTCTCCACTGAGGGCAGCAGCATTTTCTCATTCTTGAGGATGCCAGAATATGTTTAGAGAATGAGTCAGATGATTGCAGAAGGAAAAACTTCAGGGTGAAGGTAGGTGAAGGATGCTCTAGAGTGATGACTTTTTGTGCAGAACTAGGCAATTTGTTTATAATCCAGATTCTTATAAATGAGTTCCAGTTTTTATGATGGCTTGACTCCTTATCTTATTTACTGAATTCTTCCAGAGATCAATGGGTACTCTTTTGAATATGGAAAGAATTATATAATCAGAAAACTTCTCAGAAATAGGCCTTGGACTTATACTGTACCTTTCACATCAGTAGATAGATTTGACCTGACACTCTTTGTCTTAGCTCTCTCTTCCTTAAGGAAGTTTTATTCAAATAAATATTTCTGAAGCTTTCAGATACTGTGGTGATGAATGTTAAAAGCTCCCAGAAAATAAAGGAAGAGACAGGAGAATTTCCATAGCTTGGAGTTAAATTTTAGTGCTATGTATACTGGAGAAAATGCAGCTGCTCATTCAAAGCATTTGCAGGCAGCACCCATTCTGTTTGCCAAATCAGAGTATTTCACCCTGCAGTGAAATACCTTATGGCCACTTCATTAAGCTCCCTGCTGTGCTGTAGAAGAAAGAGTGAAGTAAAATTGGAATTTTTTTAGTTGAAAAGTGGGGGTCTTTGTTTATTTGCAGCTTTTTTTTTTTTTTTTTTTTNTTTTTTTTTTTTTTTTTTTTTTTTTTTTTTTTTTTTTTTCAGTCATTATTCAGGTTAACCAGTAATTCAGAGAGATCAGGTTTCTGGCTGCCTCTGGCCATGGCAGGGCCATGTGTCTCAGCCCCAGGTTTGAAATGTGCCAGTGCTCTGTTGAGGGAATGCTTTGGCACATTTCTCCCAACTCTCACAGCTCTTGACTCATCTCACAAGTGCTTTCCCTGCTCATGTCTTTGATCTGTGGTCATGGTGTGTCAGAACCCAGGCTGTGTCTGACAGCCCTGGATGATCCCAGCTCCAGCCAGGGGCTCCAGAGCCCTGGCAGGGGGGTCACAGACCCTGGCAGCAGCCAGGGACTCCTGGGGCTTTGAGTTTGACCCCTGGAACAAATTACNCTCCTTCCCCAGGTGCTGTGTCTGCCTGACCAGGTCTCAGCCTCCCTGTGCTGCTCTCAGGGTGAGTGTGAGCAGCAATTTACACCCTGTCACAATCAGAGGGGGGTTATGACTTTCTGACAAGGTAAAAATGTGAAGCTTTTGTCACTTGTGGAGCCAGGCTGAAAGCCCAGCAGGCACTGGGAACCACTGGGACCACTCCAGTAAGAGCCTGGGTCAGCCTGAGGAGCACCCAGCACCCTCCCAGCACCCAGTGTGTCCCTGCTGCACCCTGCTGTGCCTCCCTGCCTCCTTTGAGCCCTTGGTTTCCCTGTGAAGTGGCTGCTCCCAGCTCCTTGTCTCCTGGACAAGGGGGGCTGAGAGCAGCTCTGGATTGCACACCAGGAAACAATTCTGTCCTTGAGGGTGGTGACACGGGCTGCTGAGAGCAGCTGTGGTGCCCCATCCCTGGCAGTGTCCCAGGGCTGGAGGGGCTCTGAGCAGCCTGGGGCAGTGCAAGGAGTCCCTGCCCAGGGCAGGGGGTGGAATGAGAGGATCTTTAAGGTTCCTTCCAACCCAGGCTGTTCTCTGGTCCTATGATTTTGGTTTTGCCAAGTCCCACCATGAATCCCTAACTGCCCAATGCCCCTTTCACTGTTACTGCAGTTTTCTTCCCAGGATTGTCCCACCTCCCCCAGCTCCTCATGGCCCTCTCCCTTTGCAGTCCCTTGCTGAGCCACTCTGGCTTTTTTCCTGGCACTGACACTCAGCTTTCACAGCAGAAGACAATGGGACTTTTTACCCCTCTGTTTCCTTCTTTTACCTAGGAGATAAGGCTGTTTAGTCTCCTTCTTGAAAGTATTTAGAAATCTGTGTAAGAAGCAGTTCAGCAGCCTGCAAGCACAAAGCACCACTGTTAATGAATGAAACGGGATGAAAGTGGAGTTGCTGATGGTGCACTGAGACAATGCTCAGACAGTTTTCTGCCAAGGTGCAGGGAGCCTTTCCAGCCATTTTAGTGCTGGCCATCAGGGCAGAAAGCTAGCCTCTGAAAACAAACAGCTGAGGCTCTGAGGCTCAGTTCAGCCTCCGTTTGGGGTCTCCCAACATTTGTTTTGCTCATGGAAGATGCAGTGCTGTGCACTCCCAGCCTGCAGAACCTGTGTGCCATCTGCCTCTGCTGCCATCTGCTCCCCTGAGCTGGCTGCACACACACAGCACATGCCCTTTCTGATAGCAGCAGCGAGGTTCTCTGTCCTCAACCAGGGCAGCATTTCTCCAGGGCAGCAGGGGAAGGTGGAGGTTTCCTGGCTTAGCATGCTTGTATTCCAGCTTGGCACTCACATCATTTTCGTGTGACCTTCCTGCAGCCTGGCTGCCTTGCAGCCCTGTGGAAAAGGCCTTGTAGCAGAGGCAGGAGGTGTTGCATAGGCAAGGTGATTCTTGTTTTTTCTTACTGGCATATCTTTTATTTTAAATTGAACAGCTCTTCTTTTTCCAGTGTATTGGAGGGATTCTTTTACACCCAGCTGTGTAACCTTGCTTGATGACAAAGCATTGATTCTTCGAAAGAATCAGAGGGCTTTGCTTCACTTTTTTCTTTTTTTTTCTAAATTTTTTTAACTTTAGACCTGTATGAGGTCATGCCCACATTTTCATCATGTTTTTATATTTATCTTAATGAATAATACATAAATGAACTTGAGAGACAATACACAAATTAGGCAAGAGTGTGTATCCACAGTTTCTTAGTGTTATCATCACCTCATCATGTGTATGTCTACATATAAAATGTATCCTCCATCTACACATTGGAAAACCCCTGAAGAATCCCTTCACAAACAGGTTTTGTTGCACGAGTTAAATATTTGAAGAGCAAAGTCCTGTGCGTGGTTCTCATGGGTCTATTTTTAGTTTCTTGTATGGGAAGAATGGCAAAAAATAGAGCAGAACTGTGACTTTGGGTTTAGTGCCCAGAGTGTTTATAGCTTAGCTGACAGGAGTGTGAGCATGTCTGTGCCACAGGACTTCAGTACTACACCTGTACACTCATTAACAGCACTCCCAGCAGAGCTACTGCAGTTTCAGCACTCCTAACACTAATTTTCACATGCTATGAAGTGTGCCATAGCTCTGGAGTGCTGTTTTCGGCCTTGATTAGGGATGCTGACCTGAAAGATCTATATTTCTCCACTGAGAGGCTTTCTTGAATTTATAAATCTCTGGTTTTGCCCAGAGTGCTTTGGTCCTCCATCTCTCCCTCCCTTCAGAAGCTGTGGGTGGGTGGGATGCACAGAGGTTTGCTGCACTTATGCAGAGGATGCATTTATAGCCTGCAAGTGCTAGTGCTGCATCTTTTAGATGTGCATTATTTTGAACAAATTAAAATATTGAAAAGCATCAGGATGTTCACTTCTTTGGTTATTGCTTTCACTTTCTTCTTCTGTCCAGACTATATTTTGATGCATATTTTCAAATCATGACTTGACAGGAATCAGGTAAGAGAAAGGAACACAGACATTTGATGTCTTTTCTCTTAAAACAAGCCAAAACTTAGACTGAAACATTTAAACGTTGAAAATTTTAGCAAAATAGCTCTTGTAGCTATTAAACTTTCCATGGAAATACCTGCCTCATATTTTCCATGTCACTTTCCATTGCAGCTGTTTCCTAACTAAATAAAATGTTCTGCCTCATGAATGGCCTGCTAGCATTTAAAAAAGAAAAAGGTGAGCATCTGACTGGGCAAAGCTTGTCTTCTTTGAAATCTTTTAAAGGAGGTGGCAATATTGAAGCAAAAAGCTTCCTATTGCCTGAGACAGACAGAAAGGAAAACAAAAGCCCCAAGTTCCCCAAAGTGGAGCAAGAATCAAAAATGTTTCAAGAGTGTCCCCTCCCTTTCTCTAAGTTCTCTTTGACACTTACAGAATACCTGCACTTTAAAAAAAAGTACCTTGAAATAGTGACTTGACTGGAAATGAAAAATTAAAAGCTCTGGCCTTTGTTGTTCAGCACTTATTGGGCAATTACATGGCAGCTTTGCATGAATTTGTCAGCATGGCTCTGAATTTGGTGTGCAAGACTGAATTGTTCAACACTCAATTCACTGGCCATTAAATGGGCAGATTATTCCAGTAGCAAAAAGGGCAAATTTTTACCTTGCCCTCATGTTTCCACCCATCTGTGTCATTCTCTGTTTATGTGAAAGGGAATGAGGAGGAAAGACAAATATTTCCCTGCCTCCAGGATTGCAGACAGTTGGAAGGGATGCTCTGGTCACTCCAGTCACTGTGCCAGGTTTGGTCCTCTGCATTTTTAGATGTGACTGTAGTGGACTGTCCATCTCTTTTGTATAATAGCACACAGATTTGAAAAGACATTTTCCTACAATTAGTGGATCCTGACTAGAAAACTGAACCAAAACCACTGTAGAGAGCCAGGTTAGGGTGATAAACTGTGTGGGTGGGGTAGCAGATTTTCTTTTACAAACTGGCTTCCTCAGGCAGCCAGCTCTGTTTTGGCTTGGATGAAGGCTGCATCTCACGTGTGGCACATCTTTCACTTTGCATTTTACAAATGCACAGAATACTCCAAACAGGTCACAGAAACTGATGGCTGGCCTGTCAGAACCGTGGTGTTACTGCAGATGACGAGGCACGGAACAGGAGCAGAGGGAATAAATTCTTTCAGCAGGCTTCATCTAAGTAGGTGTGTTTAATTTCCCCTGTTCTCCTGAGCGTGAAAACAGCAGAGAGGTCCCAGAGCACCTCGGAGCAGAAGAGCAAGTGGGGAAGCCAAGCTTTCAGTGAGGAGATGAAATCCCAGAGCCCCAGTCTGATGTCTCCCCCCTCTCTCCTCCTGCAGTGGTTCCTTGGCTCCCCTCAGCTCAGGGCTGCTGGCTGGTGACGTAGGTGACTCCCAGCAGTGACCCCCGTGGCAAACATTAGACAGCAGGAATAAGGAGTCTCTTATTAGGCCTGCAGTTGGCGAGAGGCAGACATATGGCAGCAAGGCTGTTTTGGAAGAAAGGCTTGACAAAGAACCCAGTCTCCTGATAAAGGTTTACACTGGCGCTTTCCTGTGTTTATAATACCATATGCCAGGGCCAGGGCCTCTTTTTTCATCATATTGTTGTTTAATTTTTTTTTTCTAAACCTAATCAGCCCTCAGGTTGAGGAGTCTGAAAAGCAGAAACTTGATATTGGTACAAGCTTTTCCTTAGAGTTCTTTGACAGGAGTTACACTGTTGTAACTGCCCGAGCTCAAATCTGCCTCGTGTATAAAGTGAAGGAAGTTTGTCAGGACCAGTTGTTCCTGTTCCGAAAAGAAAATTTTATTTTAAAAAATTTTCTCAAGATAGATTCAATGTTACCCACTTTTTTGGTTGTTTGGGTTTCTTTCCTGGTGTAGATATTCAGTCTTGTTTGTTTGCTTGCTGTTTTGCTGTGTTAGTTTAGTATTACAGGGCAGTATAAGCATGGCTGTTTTCAAGGAGGGTTAGTATCTGAGTGTGTTTTTAAAACCTCTGTTGCTCACAGCCTCACAATCTCAGTAATAAGCTTTTCTTAGGTCTAGGCATCTGGTCTCTTGTTTAAGAGCTGCAGCACAGTCATGCTGTTCCTCTATCAGTTCGGTGATAAACTGGTACTTTAAATAATCATCCTTGACCTTTTTGTAGTCTTTCAGGCTGGTTGATTGGTTAAAACTGTATTTAGAGTGGTAGCCTGAGAGGTTTTTGTTCAAGTGTAACTGCTGGTTTGTTTTTTATTTACAGGACAGTAGCTCTTAGGATTTCCCCTTGGGTATCTGGCCTCATTGTTCTAGAAGCAGCATAGAACCAGGACAGAACTATGCTTTCCTCTGCCCCAGAGAATTTTCAGTTAAACTGAGCTTTGGCTGGAGGAAAGTTCTACCTTGAACTGACTCAATACCACCTGGCCCCCATGAGTTATGCCAAGTATAAGAATTTCCCTCACGTTGGGAAATGAATGTTTTAAAATGCAGCGAGTTGTTTTCCTGGCTTTTTTTGCAGCCAGGTTTAGTGACAAAGCAGCTCTTTGGCTGCTGAGAGTTGAGGTGTTGGAGCTGTACTGACTGTGTCCTGTTAGGGCAAAAAAAATTCTTCAGTATAGCTACCCACTTTTTAGCAGTCAGGAGTTTGTTGGGCAAGATACTTTGTGAGGTAAAAACTGAAAAGAAATGGTTATAGCATAGGAGAGATGCTGATGAAATTAGAAAATAACAAGAGCTAAAAAGAAGTCTGGTCTCTTCTTTTTCATTTTTTTCTTGACTACTCAAGATGCAAATTAATCTTGTCTCATACCTTTTCCACATCTTGGATTTTTTCTTCTGATTTTGGCCAGAACCTGACAAAAATCACGAATTAGCTCTATGCTGGTACAGCTAATCCCATAAGACTTTTCTTTAAATGAAGTTACTGCTTCCTGTTGTTCCCACAGGGACTTGGGACCAATTAGAGAAGATTGGTAATGAAGATTGGAGCAGCTAAATTGGCCAATTCATCACTGTCCCTTGCTTGTTTGCTAGATTTAGGGATGGATTTTGCATCTCTTTGTAGAAGTGTGGCCTTTAAAAAAAAAACCAAAACAACCAAATAGAAGAAACAGTGAACACTCATCTGCTCACTGAGCAGTGGGTGTATCAATCAGACAAAAGGGTGAGTTGTATGTCCTGGCCTGCAAAAGTGAAATTCCTCCCAGGTACAGAATCCTGGGCATATGACTCCTCCACACCCAGCAAAACAAAACCAGCCAGCTGCTTGCCATGTTCGTAGCACAGTTCTGCTTTGGGTTCATTGTTTGCTTACCTGGTGGGTGCATGAACTTGAAGGATATTCCTTCTTCTCCCTCTGCCTCCCATTCAATAACAGGATTACAGCAAATTTTCAGCCTAGATGGAGCATGCTGCTCCCTTGCCTTGGCTGTGCCAGCAGTGTGTGCTCTGNCTCCCTGGGTTGATCAGACTGAGCACTCTGCTGTCTGGTGCCTACCCCCTGTGAGATCCCCAGGCCCTTGCCCCTCACAGCTTGGCCCTTTGGAAGTGTTTCCTTGCTGCTCTGCCCCCAGGGACACGGTTTGCTGGCACGAGCAGAGGAGCTGGATGTGCTCCTGTGCCCCAGGATGTCAGCACTGCTCTGGGCTGAGCCACACCTGGAAGCAGGGAGAGGGAGGACACCAGTGCTGTGAGCTCTCCTGGAGCACAGCACCTGCAGCACCATCCCCAGCTGGGCATCAGCTGCCTGTGAGCTGCTGGCAGCTCTTGCTCATCAACTTCTCCTGAGCTGCTCTGCCTGCCCTTCTCCCAGGGGTGCAGCCTCTGCTCCCTGACCTGAGAAAGGCTGACCAGCCTGCAAGTGCTGAAAATGTGGCCACTCATTGTAAGTTGAGAGTTGCCCAACAAATAGATTCACAGCCCAGGGACCAGGTTTGCAGGTAGGACTCTGGAAGCATTTCAGGAAACAAGGCCTGAATATCTTGAGAAACTCTGTGAGTGAAGTTGGACAACAGCAGAAAAGCTCATTTCAGTCAGCAAACCCTTTACAACTTGAAACAGTTGTGGAGGGTTTTTTCTCTGGGTTTTGGGGCTTCTTTTCTTTCAGATTTTATTTTCAACACTCTAGTAAAACAAAACTGAAAATGCTGTTGTTCTAGACATCAAAATATTGAAAAAGGATGTTCTGATGTCTCACAAATATCCTCTTTCTCCCTTCAAGTGCTTGTATCAAAACCAAAATCTTTAGCTGATCCCACTTGTGGGGCATTTGAGTTTTGAAGGAACCCATTTAATTCTTCCAGTCAAGTCAACTGGTTGTGTTATTTGCTTAATATGCAGGTGCTCTTTGCATTCTGGGGACAAGGAATCAATCTGTACTTCTACAAGATACCTCATATTATATCAGTTTTTTAATAAATAACCAGAAGGCTTTCACTGAAAAAAAAAAACAAAAAACAAACCCAAAAAGTCTTGTGTATTAGGATGTGAGGACATTAAATCTGTAGTATCCAAAGTAGGTTTTTAACTCATGCTCTTCAAATAAAAACTTGGCATATATTTGTGCTGTAAGACAGTAGGAATTTTTGTGCCATTCTGTACTGTTGCAATAGTAGATATTTAGGCAGTGGATAAGCTACTGGGTAAATTTTCACATGCTTTCTGACCTTCCTGGTGCTGGCATTGCCTAGGCTTCTCAAGTAGTACTGAGATAATTTGGCCCTTGAGATAAAGAAGGAACGATAAAGTTATTTTTAGCATTAGCTTGCTTTCATTCTGGCATTTTGTTCTGTCCTGCCCATCCTCCTGAGTGGAAGGATGCAGCTTGTTTGTTATGTTTTACCATATCTACTCTTCTGGCTTTTGATACCAGGCAGAGCTGAGGTTTACCCTTCAGCAGGTTTCCCTCCAGTGCTGGGGCAGCAGATCAGCCATGAACACTCAGTTTTCAGACCTTGTAGTTGTTTTTTTCTCCTCTTTGCAGTCCTGGAAGTTAAAATCCTTCTTTCTCTCAGAAGAGGAAATGTTTTCTTTTTCTTTCTTTCTTTCTTTCTTTCTTTCTTTCTTTCTTTCTTTCTTTCTTTCTTTCTTTCTTTCTTTCTTTCTTTCTTTCTTTCTTTCTTTCTATCTTTCTTTCTTTCTTTCTTTCTATCTTTCTTTCTCTCTTTCTTTCTTTCTTTCTCTCTTTCTTTCTTTCTTTCTCTCTTTCTTTCTTTCTCTTTCTTTCTTTCTTTCTCTTTCTTTCTTCCTTCCTTTCTTCCTTCCTTCCGACACTTACTTACTTACTTCCTTTTTCCCTTCCCCTCTTCCTCTAATAATTTCTAAGCAAACTTGAAATGCTGTGATTTTTATAACAGCAGAAAAAGACCCAGCTGTGCCTTCTGTAGGTATGAGTATTTAGTGCTGCTGTCTTTGGAGATTCCAAATGTTTGGAGCTTACCAGTGTGGGCACTTTTTTCTCCATCCTCTGTATTTAACATTGTGGAAAATGTTGGAATCATTGTGCATATGGAGGCTGGACATCACTTTTTAGTCATAGGGCCAACAAAATGTGCATTACAAGCCATTGGGGACCTTCTTTCCCCTCTTTGCTCATCTCTTCCTCGATGTCACACTCCAGACTGCCCCTGAGAAGTCTCTGCTGGCAATGCTCACCTGTGTGTGGCTCCTTGGTGAGAGCTGAGCACACAGGCAGCTCCTTGATCCTCCTTCAACTTCCTGATTTTCCCTCAAAGCACTGCAGGTGTTTCACCATGAGCTGTCTCTCCCTGAAAACAAATGAAAATGCTGTTTCCAGGAGCACACTGTGTGTGTTGGGGGAACAGGGCAGATGTGTGGGAAGAAAAGTGTAAGGTTAGGAAAACTATTTAGGCTATATACATTTTTATTTATGTTCTATATTTAGGTATGAGAAGGGAAGTTATTTTTTTTGTCTTTTGTAGTTCTCCCAAGCTCATCAAGCAGCTGTTTCTCAGCCTCTGTCACCCTTGCCTGAATCCAAGTTGTTGGTGGCCCTGGTTCTCCTTCAAGGAGCCTTTGTCCTAATAAAGGAACCCACTGAGAGGGCCCAAGGCACACTCAATATTCAGAATACAACTGCTTATCTCCTGGCAGCATGCTAGTGGAACAGGGCTCTTTATACTGATAGAGTGGTAAACTGCAATCATCTGTGGCTTCTCCTTCTGAAAAAAGAATTGCATGGAAAAGTTGAAAGTGGAAGAGAAGAAAATGGAGCTCTTGTTGTGAACACTTTCATGTCAGAGATGCTTCACACACCCCAGTAAATCAGAGGGTTTGGGGAGAATGCTTTCTCTCCTGGCATTTGGGTTCCTGATCTCCTCCTGCCACTGTTCATCTCTGCATCCACGGGCAGAGCTGCAGTGGGCTTGATGTCCTGAAAGCTTGGGGAGGTTCAGCCCAGGTCTGGGCACAGCTGTAAAGTTTTTCACTTTGTTCAAATTATTTTCTCTAGTTAGAGTCCTTTTAACTGAGGAAAGAGGATTGCAAGATGCCTGAGTTCAGCCCAGATACAGTGGATAAAAGTTATTTTTTTAATCCTTTGAGTTTTTCTACCTTTCCTGTTTCTTAAGGTTGTTGGTACATGTAGCCTGTCCTCCTTCTGATATTTAGAGGGCTGAACAGTTCATTTTCAGAAAGAGTGATAAGATCTCCAGGCAGCCAAAAATAAGAAAAATTCTGTTCCCTGGTGTATATCCTTGACTCCCCCCCAGAAAAGAATTTGGACATAAATAGTTGATCAAAACAAAGCCTATGGTCTGATCCCATGGACTGAAGATATTTACTTTCTATTCCCAGTTTTGCAGTACTGTGCTGGATAAATGCCTCAATTCTCCATCTGTGAAATGGAGATAAATAATTTCTTTTTCTCAGGAAGGTTCTGTCTGAGTTAACAAGTTTGTGTGGTGGCCTGGAAATGCTTTAGAAGTGGTTGCTGTTCAGATTTCCCTGATTTGCAGCTGGCAGATAATAGCAGGGAGGGACTCAGAGCCATCTTACAAAGACTCAGCCCAACTGTGTTTAAGCATGGAAAACCAGGCTGGTTCCCAGGCACAGGGGGAAAACCAAAGGACAACCTCCAGGCCAGGCTGAATTGATGAAAATGATGTTACATTATGGGCTCAGGATTGAATCTGTAATCAATGCAGGTCTGGAGAGCTCCTTTTTCAAAGGCAGATTTTCTGCACAGCCACTTAGCTCTGGGCAGAGCTCCCTCCCTTCCTTTTCTTTTTTTCTTGTTTGTTTTGATAGTTAGAAATATAAATACCTTTTCATGTGGACCCTGTTGGTTAGGGTAAAGTGATAATATTTCTAGTAAAGTAACACTTTTTCTGAATCAAAATAATATTCTTGCACACATTGAACATAGGAAGATGAAAGAAAAAGTATTTGGGACATGGGAAAAAGGAACTTAAATTACTTCCTCAGCAACAAAATGAAGGCACTGAAGACATTGTAATGAAATTAATAGAATGAAAGCTCTTATTTCTCAGGCAGTGCTGAACAGCTTGTCAGTAATAAGAGGAAACACTGTTTTTATTGATGAAGTTTGCATTAGAAGTTTATTTCAGCAGCATGCAAAGCTAAATCATTCAAGGAATAAAATTCTGGGGGGAAAAAGAGGACCAATGGTGGAGGTGCAAGTAGTTGCACATATAAAACAAAACAAATTTCAAAATTTTCTGTTTTGAGTAAATGGACCTTTTTGACACAATATATTCTTTCTTTTTTTTGCCCCTGAAATGGTACTTAATTTTGTTGAAGCCTGTTTCTGAAAGGCAAATAGTCCAAATATATTTTCAATATGGGATATTTGTCCAGCAAAGGATATTTCAGCAGTTTTCACGACTCAGTTTAAGTGAACCAAAACTAGGGGCTTGAAACAGAGGTTCAGCTGCATGTCTCTCCTTTGAGGTCTGCCCTCCCAGAAGGGGCTCCTTTCCCCTCTGTGCTGCTCTGCCTTTCTCCTTCTCACTCTGAAATGCCTCCTGGTGCATCCATTTGCACCCTGACCCCCAGAATATTGTATATTTTGTGCATCATTTACACCATGGTAGAGACTGCACCTTTGGTGGGCTCTGGTTTTGCTGTTGGCAGTGCTGTGACACTGTGGAAAGAAGATGGAAACAGGGCTTGGGTGACCACGTGGAATGAAGCATTGGCAGAGAGCATTGCAGGAGAATGTATTTTATGATATCCCTCTAAGCAAACATACATGGTTTTATTTAAATATAAAATCTGAGAAACAAAGCTTATTAAGAGTCAGGCTGGTTTGAAAGGCAGTATTTCAAATCATGCAAAAACCTGCAGCCATTGTGAAAAATCTGTCTTTGACTCCTAGAACCCTCCACTGTTAAGGGTGGGTGAAGGCTCCTGACAATTCCCCCTTGCACAGCACAAGCCCAGCATTCATCTGCCCAGCTTTGCCTGTTTATACCCAGCATGTCTGCAATCCAGATGGGGCAGAGCACATGTGAGAGCACATGAGTGTGATTTGGAGCAGCAGATGGCTGGAGTGACAAACTGCTGCCTGTGTGGGCACCTACCTAGGGCTGACTCAGTCCTGCCTCTGTGTGCTCTGGGAGAGGGCACTGCCAGGGCTCCTGCAGCTGCAGCTCCACCTGACTCCACAGGGACCCCATGCAGGCATCCAGATCCCAGGGCTGATGTCTGTTTGTGATGTGCCTCCTGTCTAAGAAAGTGCAGACTGGGTTAAAAATCATATCAGGAGAAAAGCAAGGTGGGATTGATTTGATATTCCAACTCTGTAGTAAAGGGAGATCTCCCTTCAGTGTCTTTTTAATTCCTCAAGTAGGGCTGTCCCCTGGCATTTTGTGTCCTGTTTCATTGCCTTGCCCTGTTCTGATCTTGCTCTGAGTGTGTTCTGCACAAAGAGAAGGGTGAGGGAAAGTGAAGAGCACTGAGAGAGGAGAGGCTGGTGTTTCTGCCATGGTCCTACAGCTTTTAATATTCCCACTGCACAGGTGTGATGTGCTCAGCTGGCACAGGGGTCACACAGGGTCTGACAGCATGACCCCAAGGAAACTGGTGCCAGTTCCAGCAGAGGGGAAATTTATGGCCCAGATGTGTTTTTGCATGCATTTCAACTGGACTGTCACTTAAAATTGTAGGATGGGAGAACCTAAAATATGTGTGTAGCTTATTTCCTTGGGCTGGGCCCTTTAGAGCCAGCAGGGTCACAAATGCTGTGGCCATGCTGCACATGGCCTTGCCAGGTTGGGAATGCACTTAGCACAGAGTTTGGTGTCTGACTCATGGCACTGATTTAAAATCCACAAATTCTGCAATTTCTCTGTGTGTTGGTCCTGACAGCTCTGCTGTAAGACCTGGCTGGGGTATCAAAAGCCAAGCCCAGCTCTGCCAGTGCTCTGAGCTCTGCTCATTCCATAGAGCCAGCAGAGCACCAAAGCTTTGGTGCCTGTGATCCCATAAATTTGAGGTAGGTAATCAACTCCTGCTGCTGTCTGGCTGAAACACACATTCTGTGACCAGGAATCACGTAAATGTCAGTGGGAAATGATCGTTGTGAATTTTCTGTGTGACAGTTGGCTTTTTTCCTTTATTTTGAATCATGCAGTTGCAAGGGTGAGTAGGAAAGATCCCTGGCTTGCTGTTGGAGAGCCACCTGAGCCCCATGTGAGCACCCTGGATAGTTGGAGGAGATGGGAGAACTGGGCTGCTTGGGGATGGAGTGGGTGAAATGTGTCAGGCTGGAAGAAGATCACTGAACTGATTTAATTAGTTCTGTTTCAGAGGATTCATTTTTGCTTGGGTCACTGCTATGTTCATCTATTTGCTTTTTTCCCCCCTCTTAGCAATAGACAAATGCAGGGTGATAATTAATTTGGCAGGTTGATTGAGATTGGGTGGCAGAGAGGGGAGTTTTCCTGGATGAGTGATGAAGCATTGCTGGTTGAGCTTAAAGTGAATAGTCTGAAATAGAAAGTAGTATAAAATCCCCCCAAGGGTGTGTTTAAACTGAATGTACTTTGAGTTTTGACATTGAGGCTTTTGAGTAAGCTAGCAGACTCTACAGTGTAATTTTAGGACATTTGCTAGCTGGGACCTAGCTGATGAAATATCAGTGCTATTCTTCTGCTTTGTGAAGCCTCAAAAACCAGGAAAATGGGGTCTTAATGAAAGAAGTGGCTTGTTTGTGTGGGTGTCAGCCTGAAATAAGCCTTGGCAGAGCAATGTTCTTTTTCTTTTCCAGGCCATCCCTGGAAGCTGAGGCTTCACCTGGCCAGACCCAGTGATGGGCTCAGGGTGGGCTGTGTGGGTCAGTCTCCTTTGTGGGAGGCCAAATTCTCTTTATCTTAAAATGTTCATTACTCCATCACAGCTATCCCTCAGTGCTACCATTACAGTTAATGTGTTTCAGTAAAATGAGCTGCTGAAACTGTATTACATTTCTGGCTTTCTGCCTCCCTGTGTTTTGGGCTCACCAGGGGCCAGTTCCTGTAGGCACCACGGTTTGTGTTTCACACCAGATGGACATTAAGTTGCCGTATTACTGTAAGCAAAGGTTGTTTTTTCTTTTCAGGAAGTGCTTATGGTATCACAGGAGATGTGGTTTGGTCAGGCTGCTGGATTCTGCTGCTGACAGAATTCCCAGCTCTGGGGCACAGTGGCACTGTCACCTTGGACACCCTGAGCAAGCAGGAGGAGTGAGGATGTTTCCTCTCTCAGTCCCTACCCCCTTTCTCTTTGTGAGTGACTGCTCTGCTGAGAGGTTTGACAGCTGTGACAAAATGCTATCCTGTGTGCACGAGGGAAGCACAGAGGAGACACCAAGGCATCCATGTCCCTGTCCCTTCTCAGTTCCCTTGCTCTGGAACCACTCCCAAAGGCTAAATACCTGGTGAAACCTCCATGCTTACTCAAGAACTTTTTTTTCTGCTGAGACTGCCTGTAAGGATGACAATTTGATGATGGTTTAGGGTTTGGGTTGTTGGGGTTTTTTTTCCTATGAGGTAGACACTTATCCACTGGGAATTGAATTGGAAAATTTCAATTTTTATGCAAACGACCAGAGAATGGTCAGCTATTTGGTTAATGCTCTTCCTAAACTCATTGGACTAATTTGCCTTCCATGGAGCTACCATGATCATATTGAGGGTGATCCACCTGAAATCAGAGCTGAAAAGCCCTGGAACAGTTACCTGCTTTTCCAGTGGGTTTTTAACTGCTGTGGAAAAAGACATTCCCTCTACCTTCAAGACATTTCTTTGGAAGCACAGACCCTTCTGTGCACTGGTAACTGGCCTCAAAGGACCCACGTCACCTTGGAGCTTTGTGTCAGCACACAAAGTGCAGATGAAACCCACGTGACACTAGGACCTCTGAAAAGATGGAAAGTGAGAGAAAAAACTGTGCACTAAAGAGAGAATGGTATTGGGAATATACATTGCAGAGTAGATTGTTTTGTAAAAGTCTTTGGACTCATTAAGAAAAGAAAAAAAAAAGTATTTTAGATACCTTATTGTGATTTCAGACTTTGCTAGCTCTGTCTGCTGTGGTAGATGTCTAGTGAGTCAAACTTGTGCCAGGCTTGGTATTGTGAGTGGGATTCTTAATGCACAGTGAATGGTTCCCAATGGGAAAAAAAGAAAGGAAAAAAAAAAAGTAAACAAGCTTTCTGGCTTTTCTAGGAACCTAATGGCACCAGAATTGCACCAGGATAGACTTGACTGTGTAGCTGTGAAATCCAGGAACTTCATGTGTGTACCTGCAAATAGCAAGCAACATCAGCATTTAAATAGCAAATTTTCTCCTTTTTATCAATATACATTTGTTCTTTTGTTAACTTGCTGTTATGTTTAGGAGCCTTGATGTTGCTGTGTTGCCCTGGCATTCCCATACTGAGGAATCTTCTCTAAGTGACTGTTTGTAAATTATGTCTGTGGCTAAGGGGGGAGGGTAGCAAAGTAGCTGTGCCCACAGTTTTTATGTCACCACCATAGATATTTTTCTCTAAGGCTTTGGTCTTCATGACTATGTTCAGAATGGGAAAATGGGTACATGAAGAATTTGGTGAACACTTTTGTATGTGGATTACTAATCCACCAGATCAATGTGCCTATTATTCGTCTACCAGATCAGTTCAAAGGGATAAAAAACCTATTTATGATCAGTTTAATTCTTTTATTCTGAAATCAAATATCCAGATTAAGATCATTAATTTAGGAAGCCTTTGTTAAAACATCTGCAATACATCTGCAAGTAACTCTTCGTGTGGCATCCATCATCGAGGATCACTGAAGAATAAGAATTGCTTCCAAAAAACCAAAATATAAACAGGGCAAAAACCACCACCACCACCTCCCTTCCACCACCCCCACTCCTCCCAAATCAGGTCTTTTCTCTATTTTACTACAGCTCTGCCTCCCAAACCTGTTGTTTAAAATCCTCTTTGATGCATGAAGGATTAATAGAGACCTGAGAAATTCAGTGGTAGGAGTGAAAATAATAGAAACACGCATGGATTTGTTTTACTACTGTCATCTGTTTAAGTAGTTGTGACAAAAATTTGTATAAAACCAGATACAGGGTGTGGAGGTGGATATTCCTGTGCCTTTTCTTCTTCCCACCTACTTTCTTCTTTTTTCCTGTTTTTTTTTTTNTTTTTTTTTTTTTTTTTTTTTTTTTTTTTTTTTTTTTTTTTTATTTCCCAGCAGCTTCACATTCTCTGGAGTTAAACCTGCTCATTTTCAGGGGTGCTGTGGGGCACAGTAGCTGCCCTGAGCCCAGGCTGCCAGCTTGCTGTGTCACACGTCTCTGTGCCCCCTGCCAGGATCCCTGAAGAAGGCAGAGGCAGTTTATTGTCTGGAAATAAAAAGGTTGTGTGCTGCCATGAGGGAGTCCTCCAAAGTGTGGACTCTTGGTGGTGTGCCAGTGGCAGATGTGAGCTCTCTCCTCTGGAGCTGGGTTCAGATTCCCTGGGGACAGTCACTGTCCCTGTGCCCCTCCAGCTGCTCCAGCCTTTCCCTCTCCCTGCTGCCACAGGCTCTGTCCTGCTCACTGCAGGATCTCCTGGCACACCAGGGGCTATGCCCTGACCTCCAGCCAGCTCCTGAGAGGGCTGGGGGAGGCAGCTCCCTGCAGGACCTCCAGCTCCCTGCAGGACCTCCAGCTCCCCAGGGCTGAGCTCCCTCCCCTGCAGTCCCTGACAATCAGCCTTCTGATTTGTTTGGGTATAATGGAGTCAGTTCTCATGAATTGTAAGGTAAACAAGGATCATGTTTGCATTCCTTTGTAAAAGATCTCACCTGATGGACTGCTCAAGTGCCCAGTGGAGATGGAGAGGTGGGAACTTCTCTGTCCAATCTCTGCTCACTGTCCAGACACTGAGAGATCCGAGGTCAGCAATAAACTGGAGAGTTCTTTTCTTCTTCTCTGCCTGAACCCCTGTGTGTGTGTTGCTGTGTCACAGTGACAGGGCTCAGCCTGCACAGGAGCCATTCCCTGCAGCTCCCCTCAGACCCATCACTGTACATCTGTACATCTCCTTGGTCCTGCCTCCACTTCAAAGCAAGGCCAAGTTCCAAAGCTTTTCTGCCTCTGCTGTGGTTTAAAAAACTTATCTCTGCCTCCAGCCGTTGTTGAGCAGCCCAGAAACCTTTGAGACAATGTCTTTGATTGGGAAGCAGCTGAATGGCTCTTAAATGCTAACCCCCAATTTAGTACTTTGGTTGGTTTGTTGTGGTGAATTTTTTGTTTGGGTTTTTTTAACCAGTCTTGGAACTGAGGCTGGCCCTGGTGGTTTGCAGGGCTACAAGATGCTGGGAGAATTTGGGTGGAGAGTTTCCTCTCCACAGTGGCTGTGATGACACGGGCGTGCAGCTCACACATCTGGCTGAACAGCACAGCTCTGACATCTCGTGCTTCGTGCTCACCCTGGGAGTTGGCCAGGGGCTGTGGAAAAGGGATTGTTTTTGCAAATGCTGGAGCCCTTTGCTGTCTGTGTGTGCTCACTCTCCCCACACAGCAAGGGAGGCAGCTCTGACACTTTGGATGCCTCTGGGCAAGGTGCAGTTCTCCCATTCCGGGGGAAGCTCAGAGCAGGCAGGTGTTTTCAGGATCTGGCAATGGTGAATCTCAGCAGCTCCAGCCTGCTTAGCTACTCCTGCTGATGGTGTCCACACCAAAATTCCCTCCCTAAATCAATCGAGTCAGTAAATCATCTCATTTATCTTGATTACCGTGAAAATGCAGGGAACGGTCTATTGGATACAAGGAATCCTACTCAAAATAGCATGTGCAAAAACACCCTGTTAGTTTCTGTGTGACCTGAACTCCTGCATGTTTGTAAAAATAAATGTTTCCTCTAATATGTAATCAAGGAAATAATTTGTGCTTTTATTTTTTTGTTACCAAAAAAAGAATTTATCGGGAACATTTTGTGCCGACATGCTGGTAACAAACAGTTTCTTCTTACCAGTGGAAATATGATCCTGCCTGGAGCATGGCTAATACCCATTCAGGCAGAGAATATGGATCATACTGTGCCCCATTCAGCACAGGCTGTAAGGAGGCAGTGTCAAAGAACTCAACAGTGAGACACTGTTTCACATCCTCAACATGCCCATTCAACTAAATCTCTTCCAAAGAGGGAAGATGTTATGCTCATGTTTAAATAGAAGCTCTGCTATTTTGGTGAAGGTTAAAACCAGGTGCCAGCCTGATTGGATACTCCTATCTTGCTCTTCTGGATGCTGATTCCCAAATATAAACAACTCTTAAAGCTGCTGGCCACCAGCCAGCCTAAACTTCTTATAATCTCATTGGAAATTCATTTTTACCTCTACTAAATGCTCTAAATCCATGCAGGAGTGGCAAAAAGGCATTTTTGTGGGTTCTCAGCTGTTTGGGAGAGCTCAGGCTGCCCTATTTATGTATCCCAGGCAGTTCAGTGGGAAATGTTGGATGCAAGTGTTTGGCTCCCAACCACAGATGGAGCAGAGGAGCAATTTCTCTCACATTCCTGGGCTTTGCCTTGTGTTCACCTTCCACTAGAGAGGGCAGGAGTCTTTTTTTGTTCACTATGATGGAAATGAGGTATCCAGCCACAGACTGTGTCTTTAAAATCCAAGGGAAGGAGCCAGTGACCTGGGGTGAGGTTCTCACGTGCATTTGGACTTTGGGATCCTCTTGAATCCCATTATGGCCTTGGGTGACTGCTGGCTGATTTAGCTCCCTTTTGTCATCACCATCTCAGTGTTTTTAGAACAGTGAAAGTAGTGTGTGTGTGTAAATACGTTTCAAAATAAAATTCCAGCATAATAGACTATAACCTGAATGGAATTAGAACAGACTTTGAATTGATTTAAAGGGTTTTATTAAACACTAAATGTAGCTATCTCATTGGTCCTCTTTAATACTGACAAGGAAAGGATCTGCTCATGCCCTCTGATGAAACTGTGCTGAGTGTCATATTTGCTTTCATAAGTCCATATGGTTTCAAAATGCTGTTGCATTCTGCTGCTGAGGACTCCCTCCCCTTTCAAAGAATATACATGGGACTGTTTTTATTTTCAATACTGGGGTTTGTTCCCGACTTGTGCCTAGTTAGGGACATCTTTATAATAAGATTATGCCTTTTCTATTTCTCTGACTGATTTTCGGGGTCTGGGTTTTTTTGGTTGGCTTAGATGGAGGATTTTTTATCTCTCTGGTTTTTTTTCCAGCCATTGCATAGTTAGCAGTATTGTTGTTTTGAGGGTGCCAAAATTAAAACCCCAGTCCAGAAAAGATTATATAAAGGAAGAACAGGACTTACAAACATCTGAAAAGGTTTAAATTGTCATATTTTACTTTCTTTTTATTTATTTAGATCTTCTACAATATGTGTGGGTCACATTATCCTGCAGTCCTCTAACACTAAGGAGGCTCAGAATTATCGTTTATGAATTTTAATGAAAGTTGGAATCATTATGTAATCATTTGCTGGGGTTTTAATTAAATAACCATATAGGAGAAGAACTGCATTTAGAGAGGCGAGGGCTGAAGATGCTAATTTTTAAACAGCTTTGTTCTACTTCAGTGTGGGTATCTCAGAGATCTAATGCAGACAGTTCTTTATACCATTCCTTCCTCCTTTGAAGGTATTGGTGCATTAGAGAACATAAGCTTTAAACCACAAACTGAGAAACTTGATGGTGTTTATAGCAAAACCCTGAAATTCAGAGCACAGACCACCTACATCTTCTAAGGGAGATGACCCCTTTCATTTCTCCTTTTCTGTCTGTGACTGGGGTTTTGGTATTGGGGGCTTTTGCACTCCTGCCCCTCTTCCACTGGCAGTCCTGGCCTCAGCTGGAATGGGGGAATGTTCCCCCTGGAGACCTAAAAAGTCAGTTTTTAGGGTAGCCCCAACCAGTTGGTTTTAGCAAAGCCCATGGTTTTGTGCTTTCCTGAACATGCAAGAATCCTTCTTGTTGCTAAAAGCTGCTTTCATCTGTGAGTATTAGAACTGTCAGAGATGGGTTTCCAGGACAGTTTCAGATGAAATGTAAAGTAGCTCCTTTTCTTCTAAGAGAGACTGCATGCATATAAACTGTGTGGGAGTTTGATTTTAGTTTTATCCCTCCTTTTCTGCTGCTGATACTCTTAGCCTTAGTTGCCTGGTCACTAAGAATAATAAATTGATGCTCTGAGGCTGTTTATCATCACTCTGGACCAAATTGATCCCAGAGAACTTTCAGAGGAGGTGGTGGGGTCTGGAGGAAACCCATCTGTTTGTGATAAACATAAATCACCCTACTTCCAAATGCATTTTTATGTCAGTATCTCTGTTTGCGTGCATGCACCAATTAAACAGTATATTATTTTCTTTTTCCATGATTTCAGAAGGTTGACTCACTCAAGTGGATGTCTGCACACACTCTGCTTTTTCTGAGTGTAGTTGGTTTGTTGTTTAGTTTGGGTTTTTTATTTTTTGTGGGTTTTTTTTGTTTGGTTTTGGGCTTTGTTTTTGCTTTTAATTCTGTTTTCTTCATCTTTTGATTTCTGTGCAAGTGTGTGGAAATTGTGATTTCTACCTAGCCCAATAGTTCAGGCATACTTTCTTTCCTCCTTTTCTGGGTATCATGCTCCAGCACTGTTTGTCCATGAAAAGAAAATCAGGTTCAGAAGTAATTGAGCAGAGCATGGCTTGTTGGGCTAAAGGGTGCCACACTGAGACAATCATCCCTCTGTAGAATGCTGGCCTGGCAGAGATCTTGTTATAACCTCTAGAGTTTTCCTCTTTCTGTCTTACAGCTTGAGGCCTTTTTGTGTGGTCTCCTTTTCCTTTCATTTCCATTCCTTCACACCTGTGTTGATAGGGACCACCATATGCCAAAGCATTCTAGCATGAGATGAGCATGGGTTTTAGATAACAAGGGAGAAATAACTTTAAAGCCAAGTGAGATTTGATAAAAATAAGAGGAAAATTTTGGCTTTGTAAGCCATGGATTTGACTATAATGCTTGAAAACAAGTCACTGTTTTAGCTGGTGACAGCCACAGCCCATGTCACTCACCCTGGGGACAACAGATCCATCAGCAAAAATACAAACAAGGCTGAGTCTACCAAGGCACCTCTGTAGAGAAATTTAACTGGACAGGGCTGTGTAATTTGGTATAAGGAGTTTGCTCATGAAATGGTGGCACAGTAAGGAAGGGGTCACTGTTGGTTCCAATGAATTTGTGACTGTTTCACTGGCAACTTTGGCTTCTCTCCTGTAAGTGATGGGAACTCCACTGGGAAGTGGAGCAAGGATGAGTTGTTACAGCCTTTGGACTCACTTGTCACTGTAGCATTAGCTGTTGCTGCTGCAACCTCCAGTCCCTGGAGCCCCCAGGATTGCCCACACTTGGTGGAGAGGCAGGATTAGAGATGTGTTATGTGATGCACAGAGGGAACACAGCAGCACACACACAGGGGTTCAGGCAGAGAAGAAGAAAAGAACTCTCCAGTTTATTGCTGACCTCGTATCTCTCAGTTTCTGGACAATGCCCAGAGATTGGACAGAGAAGTTCCCACCTCTCCATCTCCACTGGGCACTTGAGAAGTCCATCAGGTGAGATCTTTTACAAAGGAATGCAAACAGGATTCTTGTTTATCTTACAATTCATGAGAACTGACTCTACTATACTAAAAAAATCAGAAGGTTGATTTTCAAGGACAACAATGGTGGAACAAAAGCTCCCTGCAAGCTGGGCAGGAGGAGGAGTGGTGGAGCAGAGCAGGAGTTGGCTGTGGGGCTGAAATCTCTCTGTGGAGATGTGAAGCACCAGGCAAGAATAGGGATCAGGATGAGCAAACTCTGCCTAGAGGTGAATGAATGTTCAAGAGGACTTGGTTTAGGTGTGAGGATTAATGGTGACCACGAGTAACCACCCTGGCACACATCAGGCTGCTTTCCTGGGACTGGCTGCACTGGGAGCATCCCTCCACATGGGAATAGGAATTCCAGGCCTGACTTGTGCCTGCACCTCTCATTTTTGGGGGCAGTAATAAAGCAACCTTTCACTTTGCAGTGAAATGAGAGTAGGAGCATGAAGAGCCTGGCAGTGGGATCTCATGCCACACTTTGGTTTGAAGGTGTGCTGCAGAGCCTGGAGAGCCACAGTGGCCACAGCCAGACCATTAATCCTTCTTTCTTCACTGGGAGGCTTACTTCTTGTGCTAATTCCACTGATAGGAACCTGGAGGTAGAGGTAAGATTCCCTTATCATGCTGGGAATCACAGGTGGTCAGACTCAAGGTAAATTATTTTTTTTTAGCCAAGTAAATTAAGAAAGAAAGAGCTACTTCCTCCCAAGCTAAGTAAAACTGAAAAGAGTTTTTTGGCCCAGAGAGGCAGGAGCCACAGAGGAATGGCAGGTACCAGGGTTCTGGCAGAGGCTCTTGGAAGCACATAACCTTTGGTAGGTGCATCTCTTGGTAGTTTTTGCACACCAGTTATTTACTGGGGTCAGCTTTCACAAACATCAAAGCTGTGCTTCATGCAGTGATGGAGAACCAACAGGAAAGGCCAGCATAACCAGTGTTTCCACCAACAGTATATGGAAAATAGGAAAAAAATGCAGTGAAATGAGAGGTCAGTCACAGTGTTGTATCAGGTAAAAAAATGGTGTGACATTTCTGATCTTTGGTGCTTTTCTGCATATGTGGCTTGTCTCCAGTTATGGAGGTAGGTAGTTGTAATAACTCATAAAGAAGGGGCCCTTGGAAAAGAAAAGGATAAGTAAGAACAGTTGCTGGAGGAGATAAAAAAAAATCTCATCACAGGAGATGCATGTGGCTTTCCTGATTTTGCAAAGTGGTTTTAATCTCTTGTCCTGGGGTGAGTGTTTTGAAAGCATGTTCTGCTGTAAGTGTGGGCTGTAAATCTCCTTGCCTACCTCTGAACTGGGAGAAGGCATTTCCTTTGGGAAAGAATGTTGGGAAAAATGAGCAAGAAAATGTTCATGACTAAGTCATTGCATGTCACATTAACCCCCCTATATTTCATTCATATATTTTTATATTTGCATTAAGCAATGCTTCTGTGTATAGGAGCAAACAATGCAATGCCCAGAAGAAATCCCCAAGTACATGTAAAAAAACCCCATAATTCAATGGTGAAACAGATTTAAAGTTGTTTCTAATTATCATGGCAGACATAAAATGTACATTGTTGATTAATCAAATGTCCCTGATTTTGGTAATCTCCTTGTTGATGTCCTTTTGCCAGATCAGTATTGAACATTTGGCTAAAGCTGAATCTATGGCAATGGGAATTTTATTGGCACGAGCAGAGCTGTGATGCCAGGTGTGTTTGGATTCTGAATGTAAAGGTACAATGTTATATGGCTTTATTATGAAGCTAAAAGCTGTGTGAAATAAATCATAAAAGCAAACCTGTTTATTTCCAAGGAAAATGTGTAATAGATACAAAAGCATGAGTGCTTCAGTTAAAACTAACGAGTGCAATTTAGCACTTACCTCTGCTTTTCTTTGATTTTCAGCTCATGGGACATTCTGAATGGGATCACAAACGAGGACCCAGAGGCTCACAGGTCAGTTGCTCAGTATTTTGTATTTGATTTTGGCTTTTCCTGCATTTGAGGCATTCAAGCAAGTTTTCCATTTGAGTTTGGCAAATTTGTTAATTTTGTTAATATTTGCAGGGTTTGGAGCAATGGAAAAAAGCATAAAACCGTGACAGTTTTCATTTACATAATTTTTGAGCTGTAAGTTCAAACAGTTGATCCAGGCAGGGCTGAGTCATCCAACAGAAAAATTTTTTCAGTAGCAGAAAGATGGATTAGATGTATGGAGAAAGCATTTCTTACTCAGCTGTCTCCATCAGGACATCAAAGGAATGCAATTTCAAATAATGTGTCTATGTTTTGTTTGGTGGTTTCAGATTTTTTTTAACCTGACAAACTTGTAAAACTTGGATGGCTCTCTCACCATGAATCCTTTCATTATTGACCAAGGTTTAGAACTGTGTGGGGAGGTGCAGGGAAGCCACATGTAGCTCTTGGAAGGAAATTATGCCAGCAGTGTTCATGGTATCACAATGCAATTTAAAATTAGAGAATTACAATTGCTGCACACAAGCCATCACTACCATTATTGATGCTCAGGAATTTTCCTGCTTGGGTAAAGCAGTGTTTCCCATCTAGTGTTGAAAGAACAAATACATTATTAGAGCACCAGCGTTTTGCACTTGCTTTTACTTCAGGTGAAGGATTTTCATGCAGATATTCATACTTTGTACAAATGACATTCCAGATGTGTCATGAAAGCATTGAAGGTGGGAATAATAAAGTGGGAAAAGAAAACTGTAGAATCATAGAACAGTTGGGGTTGGAAGGGACCTTAGAGATCACCTCATTGCAACCCCCTGCCCTGGCACCTTGCCCTGTGCCAGCTGCTCAGAGCCCATCCACCCTGTGCCAGGGCATCACCACCCTCACAGCAGAGAATTTCTTCCTGACATTTATTATATTATTTACTCTCTGGCCATTTGAAGGTGTTCCCCCTTGTTTTCTCACAGCAGTTCCTGATGAAGAGTCCCAAAATCAGCCAAGCTTTCTGAGTACCGTGTGCTATCCTTGTGCCCAGACACAAAAACCAAGGAAAAAAAGGAAGAAAAGTTTCATTAAAGAGAAGAAAATATGCCTCAGTTATTCCATTGTAGATTAGAATCTCTCTTTTACATTACTCTGAAAATTGTCTAGATAGGAATAGCATTAAACCTAATTAAATTAAGTTCCTTGAAAGGTTAGGAGAAATTAAGGAGGTTCTGATTTTTGCATGTAATAGAAAATACATTTTTAATCCTTTTGTGATTCAGTTACCTTGCTGCCAGTTTATCTTTTATAAAATGCACCCATTGTAAAAAACAAGATATTGCTGAAAAATTAAGATGAGTGATGTGTTAGGTATACTTAAATACCTTAAAACTAGAAAGAAGAAAAGGGAAGTGGAATCTGCTTTGCCATAATGTACAACCAAAATCCACAGATGAATTCAAAAAGCTGTTCTATCAAGACTCATTAAAAAAGCTCTGATTCAGTGAAGGTTTTTTTTTTTTTTAAGAGCTAGTAGGTTTTCTATGGCATGTGTTGAAACATGAGGGGAAGCTACTACAGTGCATGTCATACTTCTTAATGGCCCACTTGGAAAACACATTCCCTTTCTGCACGTAGGAGTTAAATGCAGAGTGCTGTAGTTACAGGTAGGATGGATTTCAAATCAAACACACTGAGGCCTGTGGGAATTTCTGTTTGCAGCAGTTTGTCTCGTGATAAGCATCTGCAATTCAATAGAATGTAAATGGCACAGGTAAAAAGCTGTCTTTACAATATTTCACTTGCTCTTGACTCCTACCAGGGCCATCACTTTAAGAGGCTGCCCACATGTATGTGTATGTATGTTGTAGGATTCCTTTTCTTTTAGAATAATTATACTATTAAGGCTGCTCTAATTAGATTGAATTATAGGTTGCCTTACAAAGAGCAGTGAGTTCTTGGCTACATACTTGTTCTTTTTTTTCCCTTTCTTTTTTCATCCCTGAAGACAGCACTGCCTGCTGTAAGTGCTTTGTGCTGAGAATTTACTCTATGGATTTGAAATGAAGCAGGAAGGGCAAAGTGAATTTCATTACATTTCGTGCTTAATTTTAAAGATTAATACATGTTAGAATTAAGAATTTGGGCATGAAACTTCAAAATTGAGTTCCAAATTAAAAAAATCCTTAAGTGTTTAGGAATATTTGATTCACCTAAAGAAATCTCTCTCTCTCACACACATATATACATGCAGTCTGTAGAACCACATCATGTAAGGGGAAAATACTCAAACCCATTTGTAATGCTGGCACGTGCCACTCCAAAGTGTGACTGGCAGAATTCATCCTTGGAATATTATTGCTCGGCAGGAAAAAAAAAAAAAAAAATGCAAATTTTATTTTAATCATTCCACTAGAACACAGTACTTGATGCTCCCAAGATCTTTCAGGTGGGACCCACGGCACACTTCGTGCTCACGTTTTTACCAGGGCTCCTGGATGTGTGGGAGTGTTCTGTTGCTCTGTCATCAGGACTTGTTTGGCTTGCTGGAGCTGTAGGCGTAGCCCCAGAGTGGGTGCAATGGAGCAGTCCTTCCTCCAGCACTGTAGAGAATGGGGCTGGAGGGAGGACCACGGGGCCAGCCTTTTTCATTCTCTAACTCTAAGAGCTCTCCATTGTACATCCGAGGTGCTGCGTTTTACCCCTCCAGTTCCTAAGCAACAGCTATTTTCAGATTGAGTGCGTCTGGTGGCGTCTCCCTACTCCAGGCTCCTCTCTCTGAGGGAGCTGGTGGCTGCTCTCTGCCTCAGCTTTTGTCGTGGCACTGCAAGGACACAGATGCTGTAGAGCAGGAGCTGGGCTCTAACCAGGCTCAGCCTTGCAGCTCACAAAAACTTGTGTGCATCGGGGAGCCCTGCCGTCTACAATGAAGAGCAGGAGTCAGAAATAAAGTCCTTGCCACTGGTGTGGGACAGAAGCCTTTTTCTCAAGTGCAGGAAAGCCTCCAGAGCAGACTGAGAATCATGAGCCGGAAATCTCTGTACTTGCTGAAGAGAAGGTGGGAGTCAATTCCCGCTGCTGACCAGGTACTGTGCTCTGGGGATCTGCTGGGTCTCAGTCTGCCCTCAGTGCCACTGCAAAGGGACTGAGAGGGATTTAATGGGGGTGCAGGGGTTCTCTGCATACACTGAGAACCAGCTGACCACTATCTGTCGTTACAAAACGTTGGTGAAGCTGATTTTACAAGAGCATGAGCTTGTGAGCATGGCGATGCCACAGCAGCCCACTGAAGCAGATGTATTTAACCAATAAAGTCTCCCTGTCTCCAAAAGGAGACTTTTCTAAAGGCTTTAGGAGGGTTTTAAACTGAGTGGCTAAGGAAAATTGTAGTCTACTGTTGATGGGTTCCTCGGTGCATGACTTTTCTGTATTTCATATCTCACGTGTGTCCAAAGTCACTGAGGCATTGGCAGGACCTCAGAGTTTTCAGTCCTCTTGGCTGATGTGTCATTCCAAATGCTTTACCAAGATGAGAGTGAAGCAGATGTAAACAGAACATATGTAAACATCTCTGGGAAAAGCAAACACTGTCACCAGCAGCAGGACTAAGGTGTGATGAATGGCAGTGTGATTAGGATATTTCTGACTTCTTGCTCCAGGCACTCCAAGATTCTCTGATTTATTTTTTTTTTTAAATACTTTTCTTGGGATGTACAATGCCAAGTAGAAAGAATAATAGAATATTGGTGAAGGAAAAGAAAGAATATTGGTGAAGGAATATTGGTGAGCTAACAGCACCACTCTTCTCAATCATAATTCTATCTCAGTTTTCCATTTATAAAACAGTTCACTATCAATGGTAGTCTTTAGAAAAGAGACAACTGTTTGACAGGAAGAAGGATGGACAACAGAAATGCATCCCAGTTTTTGAGAAGCATCCTCCTGTGTATTTTTATTAAGAGGGAGAAGGGCAGGGCAGATTACATACCGTACTTTATGGAGTTGTAGATTGTGAAGATAAATCATAATACTTGGAACTTTTAGAGATCTCAGACATAGTAGTTGTCAAAAAAAACCAAAACCCCATGCTATCACAGTATTATTCACAATAAAATAATAAGGCATTGTTGATGAATACAATTTTATTGTACTGAAAGGAATTTAATTGATCCAGATCACTCCAGCATTCTTAAATTTCCTAGAAAAAAGGATAAATAAATGCTCTGTTAGGAAATGACTCACTTGTCATCTTGTTCCTGTTAAAAAGATGTGGAGACACTAATGTTATTTCAAAGGAAAGCTGGTTTTCAGCCTTACTTTTCCATCATTTCCTTTGAATCACTCTAACCCGATGTTGCATTGCATCATACATCATACTGTAACACAGCATGTGGGCAAAAGAAGTGTTCTCACCAAGGTGTGAGGGGTGCTTGGCTAGACTGAGCTGTGTATCAGTTCCACCATCAGTCCCTTGGAGCACTTTAAAAGAGGAAAGGAAATTTCCCTGACCATTTTCCCCCCTGGGAGAGTGAGACTCAGAAAATGATGCACATAAATACAGACAGCTTGAGCCAGGGGTGAGTCTGTAAGGACTGGCTGAAGGAAAATGCAGTTCCTGTGCAAGATGAAAACCCCAAAGAGGCAAGCTCCTGAGTGCTTTGGGCTGATCCCATTCACAAATTATTGTATAAAAATAATTCCTCTGCCTTTTGGTGCAAATTCATCCTTTAGTCCTTAAAGGGATGCAGTTGCTTACTGTGTTCTAGGCTGGCCTTGACAAAAGGACTTTATATTTTGACAGGTAAGGAGAAACATTTAGGTTAATTCTTTACTCAGAGAAGATAGAAGATATTTATGTTAACAAAACATCTCCAAATGGGCTTATAGCCACATAAAATGTAAACAAAAACCAAACAGAAAAAAAACTAAAGGAAGGAAATAAAATCAAATTGTAAAAGTGGAATATTTGGCTTGATCTTGGTTTTAGTGTAAAACAATGTGGCAGGTCTGACTTTTAAGAAAATGGGAGATGTAAGTCCACAGTGAAGTTTGATACTCTATTTGAACATACTTTCTGGGTTTTTTTAAGTTATAAAGTGATTTTTATTCCTCATCTTGCATACTCTGCATGAAATCAAATTACACCCAGGACTGTTTAGGCAAGGGTGAGCAGCCTGAGAAGGAAGGGTAGAGAAAAAATGAGAGTAGTTATGTTCTCTATAGACACTGTGGTTGGAGCTTCTTGGTTTGGGTTTGGGTTTTCTTAGCTTGGTTGTTACATAATTTTATTTTTGATCTTTTGAGCATTGTTTATGCTCTCAGACACTACATCACAGAGGTCTCCATGGTTTCCAGGCTCTGGTATGACAAAGGAATTTTCCGCTCATTGTTTTGTATTTTATGTGTGTGAAAGAGTGAGGAAAGCAGATTTAACTGTGAACCCTGAATTTTGATCTTTTGGGGGTTGGTTGATGAAAAATGTCTGATCTACCCATTCATTTTTAGATGTGGAAATGTATCTGTATGCTGTGGGTGTTTTGCATGGGTAAATTTAAGCTAAATAGTGATAAATTGAATACCACATATTGGCCTCTATTTAACAAACTGCAATATTTCTTACTTCTTGAATCTTGAATGGCTTTGTCAATAATTTCAGAAGGAATTACCTTTTAACTAAGGAAAGAATTTGTGACTGCTTTTCTTTCTTGTCCATCCAGCTGTTCAGATTGCTTGAAAGCCCTCCCTGAAGTTTCAGTACAGGTTTGGGGGGAAATTCTCTGTTGGGTTTATTTGCTGTATGTGCTTAAGAAACAATAATTGTTTCTTAGACTCATCCTAATTTTTTATTCCTGAGAACTGCAACTGAGAATGCTTTCACTGAATAGCTATGGATTTAAAATGTTGTGGTGACCAGATGAGCCAGAGGTATTAAATATTTGCTGTAATGTTGTAGTATTTCCATCAACCTGAGTTTCCTTTTAAATTCCATGAGCTGTAGCTTTTGAACATAATTTGGTTTTGATACTGGTCCTAAGAGAGGAAAAATCTCCCCACATAATTATTATTATTAAGATGGAAACTTCTAATTGCTTCATTGATGACTGTGAACCTAAAAACACAAAGTAGATTTCCCCAAGGCTGTAAGAAGAACACAACCAATGTAGGGATTTATACACACATAGCTTGGAGAGGTGAAAGGAAGGGACTGAGCAGTTCAACAAAAGCAGGAATATTTTCTTAGGTAGGAATTCCTGCTCACAGCAGTGTGAGCAGTGGTAGTTAGTAGCACTAAGTCACCAGTTTGCATTGTGATGGATTAGTGTAAAGCCCATGCAGTGATGCTTCCTTTACAGCCAGGGGTCACAGCCCAGCTGTGCCTGAGGCACTCTGTGCAGGGCCATACCCTGCTCCTTGCCACTGGGGGGGTAGGTGGGACAAACTTCCAGTCTGCAACCTGTGCACGGTGCTAGGCTGCAAATGAACTGATCCTGAGTGAGTCAGAACTGAGAAATGGTAAACCAAGGGATTTTCTGAGTTTCATATAACATTACATCATGCAGCCACCATATGCACTGTGTGTTCATATATAAAGCAGAGTCCTGCTGGGACATGTCACTACAGTGATCCCTGTATCTAACCAAATCCCTTCCACTTTACCTGGAAAAAAGAAAAAGAAAAAAAAAAAAAAAAGGTTTCCTGTTAAGAATTGTGAGTTTTCACAGGTATTCGTTGTTAATAAAACCTTACATTATCCTTTCATTCAGCAGACAAGCTTTCAAAGCTTTAGTGGCAGAGCTGAGATTTGCAGGGTTTGGGCTGTTATTGGAAAGAGGCCTCATGGGAGGGTTGTGGGCTGCTTGGAATATCCAGCTGGGGGAGGAGATCTGCTTTTGCACAGCAGGGAAGGTGCAGGAAGCTGAGTCTGGATTAAGAAAAGATCTTGGAAATACTTCCTTGCTGTGGAATGCAGCAGGTGAGTGGTGCAGAGCACAAAGCTATGTCAAAGAAATAATCTGCCTCAAATTTGTCCTTGCTCCTCTTAGAATGAGGAGTTGAGCCACAGGCACTCTCTGGGTCTGTGGGACCATTTCTTTTTGTCCTGCAGGCTTTCTACCCTGCTGCTCTGAGGTAGGACAGGATCTGTCACCCTGGCAGCTGGGACCCAGATGATGTGGGCAAACTTCCCCATCCATCACTCCCAGGATGGAGAAAAACTTTTAAATCATTTCAGCCACCCTGTGAACCCTCTTTGCTCTCAAACTCTCCATCTCAAAATGACTGGCAGGGGGACAGGAGTGGATTGGAGGCTAAATAATGCCTGTCACTGTGTCATGTCACAATTCTTCATAAGCAAGCAGGAGCTCCACACAGATTTCCAGGACTGTTGCCATTGTTCTTCAAATCCCTTCCCCACCATTATTGCTCTCAGGTCTGTAGGGCAAGTCCAGCTGTGTGACAGAGAAGCTTGCTGACAGTACTCAAACTGTATTTGACTTTATTCAGTTTGGTTCAGGGAGGCTGCAGTTTGTGGGATCATAGCCATGCTGCAGATCAGTGCACGTTGGGAAAGGAGTCAGTTCTGACTCCAGGAGTGGGAAATCACATCCTGGTGAAATGACTCCTTGCAGAAGCAGCAGGGTAGGAGTATAAGTCTGGCATGGTGCCATCATTTCTCTTGGTACTTTGAAAAGCAGAGATAGTGGCAGAAGCTGATACTTGTCTTTTTTTTTTTT
>VXBS01007105.1:0-10425 GCA_013400255.1 Sitta europaea
AGAATTGTACCCAATATAGTCAGTGTAAATCAGGGAAGGTGAGTGTGCAGGAGAGGCAGCTCTGTGGATCAATTCATAGTGCAGACACAGGCAAGCCCTTGTGCAGGTTTGCTTTGGAAAGTCTGAGTTTTATTAAAAGTCCAAAATATATCTTTCACTGTAATTCAAATTGTATGATCATATTAATTAGGCTCTAGTGTTTTTAAAAAGGAAAAGTAAGGAAATCTTGTAGGAGAGCTAAAGAATTGAAACAAATCATTAAACTTTATAAAAATCCTAACCTGCAAAAGCAAACTAAGAAGTATATTCCCTTTCTTTTTTCTTTTTTACAGAATGGAAGTACATTTGGTAATAAAGACTAAATTAAGTTTTCTTGTTCTGATATAAATATTTTACAGACTTTCCCAGTGTGTCAGTGGAAAGGAATGAGACGTGCAGTAGCATACAAAAATCCCTGGTTTCAATTTAAAAATACTTCTCTAATAAGAAGTATGGATTTAAGAGCTCTCTCAGTAAAAGTTTGAAATGGGATGCTGGTTCTGAGTTTTATCCATGATCTCAAAGACAGCTGTAGGCTTTTCTCTCTAAAAAGGAGGGGAAGAGGGAAATTCTAGGTGATAGTTTAGAGCCTCTGCTTTCTTGCATTCAAGAATATTTTTTCTTTGATCAAAATAAAAATTTTTTAAAGTACTTGCTCAGAAATTACAGGGAGTGCTGTTCAGTGCTGCTCCCAGGCCATTTCAGGGAGCAGGGGATGGAAAAGGCTCAGCCTTGCCCTGAGAGTGCTGGGCCAGGATTCAGGGCTCTGGAGCTGCTCCCTTTTACAGCCTCTTTAGTGTTTGCTATAAAAAATGGAATATCATCAACTCTGCTCGTGCCTTTCAAAGTAAAGCTCTCTATTTTTTTAACTAAAAACATGAATGAATAATGTACAATCCAAAACACTGTTGAATTTAGAATGAGAAAGGGTTTGGGGCTTCCAGGCATCATTAAAATGAGAGTTGTGTTACAAACAGCACAACCTCCTCTCTGCTGAGTACAAGGTTTCACATTTGGTCAAGGTCTGGTTCAACTGGCTGAAGATTTGAATTCTTAAATTCATGAACAGACTTTTTAAGATTTAAAATAGAAGCCTGTGTGCTTGTTGTTTCTTGGCTGTACATACTCTTGCTCTTTTGGCACCACCATCCCATCTTAAATGAGAAAGAACAAAACTAATAACTTTAAGCTTTACTTGACTAATGACAAAAATAATATTATTTTTCTATTTTGCTATCTGCAGTAAAGAGGAACATTATCAAAGCACTACCTAAGGTTGTTACTAATTTTAAAAGATTTTTTAGGCTTCTATAAAAATGATGTTTTTATGTGATCACATTTATAGACATTCAATCTCAGCGGATAAGTGTGAATACAAAAGAATATAATTATTTAAACATTTTGCAGCATTAGTGTTAGAAGGCCAGGTGCTTTGTAAACTGCAGTATGGCAGATGGAGATGGGGGCAATGGGATGTGTCCCTGAGCTTCTTCCTCTTGTTCTCCATCTTCTGTGGTGGTGTGGCACATTTGGATTGGTTTGGAGTAAAAGAACACTGTACAACATAGTTAGTAGATATTGGATAATTGTTATAAATAAAGTACACGTANGGAGCCGCCGGAGGCTGCGCCGGGCGCGGAGCCCGCGCTGCCCTCGCTGTGCCTCAAGCAGGTGTTCCCCAAGTACGCCAAGCAGTTCAGCTACCTGCGCCTCGTGGACAGGGTGGCCGCCCTCTTCATCCACTTCCTCGGCGTCAAGGGCACAACCAAGCTGGGCCCGACGGGATTCCGCACCTTTATCAGGTCAGCTGGGGACACGCTGGCCCTGGGAGGGGGACACGCTCAGCTTGCAGGCTTTGCAGTGCCTTCCAGCGTGGAGCCAGTGCCTGTTCTCTTCTAAAATAAATGTATTTTCATCCTTCCGAGCTCCCGGAATACCTGACCTAGGAGTGGGTGTCTGGGAGGAAGTCAGGCCTTTATTTGACAGCAGAGCAGTGATACTTGGCCAGATACAATTTGCCATCTTAGTCAACATGTCACATTCCCAGTGAAGGGCAGGAGTATCCCTGTGAGGAGGTGACAGCTGGAATTGGGTCACTGGCTGTGAGTCTGTCAGCTGGGGGCACCACTGGCAGCTCCAGGCTGCAGGGAGGATTCCCCAACTCCAGTTCCTGATGAGCTGTAGAGGGAGGATTTGCATTGGGAAATTGCACCTTGCAATGTCAAGGAACTCAATTTATTTTTTTCCCATACTTTTTATTTAGGAGGGTTTTTTCCATTGTTTTTTATGGCTGTATCTGTTCTAGTCATGGTACAAATACCTCATTTTCTGTCTTTCATTGACTATGACAAAAGAAATGAGCAGCAGCAGCAGATGTACTCTTAAAACACAGATCCTGTTTCTATGCAGATGCATTTAGCATTCAGGAATGAATACAAAACAACTTGGTTTATACAAATTACGATATATAGAAAATGTCTGAAGGCATCTGCTCTATCCACGGACCAGCACAGGATTGCATCCAGTTCTGTATTTTTTGTAGTTTAATTCAGCCTTATTTTGGCACTTGTCAGAGGAACACAGTGTAAATACCAACGTTTTCTTTTAGGAATATTTAGATAAATTGCCATATCTCAGTGAAATAGCATTTGCAGTTTCTTAATGCATGTGAAAATAAACTTTTTAATACTGGCAGACATTTTTATTTTCTCCCAGAGCATCTATACCAGCTATAAGGCCCTTTTTTGAAGAGCTGTCATTGCTGTTCATTTCAGAAGGGAGGTCAGGTTTCTGTTTGTTGTACCACTTCTCAGGAATAAAATGGTACACAAGTGGGATTTTGTGTGTGGGCAAGTGCTTGTAAAGACTGCACCCAAATTCTGGCTCATCAAAATCTGTTATCCTTTAATATTTTCTTCATTCTAAAAAAGTAGTTAAAAGGAAAACACTGACTGTGTCTCTAGTCCTTGCTTGCTTGCTGCCTGGGAATTTTTGGGCTAACTAGGCAAGGCCTTTATTTTAAGTGAGTTCTGTTGAGGTTACTAAAGAGTGAGATTTGCTTTAATTATCTAAGTTTGGGGTAGGGTTTTTAGGGCTTTTTGTTTCTTTTCTGGCTAGAAATTTTGGCCAGCTCTTTGGCACGTGCAGTGGTGGCAGCCAGGCTGCCAGACATCTGGGAATCCTGGACATGGGGCTTGTTCCCAGCCATGAGCAGCACCACGGCCTCGGGGCACCCAGAGCCCCAGCTGCACTCAGAGCTGCCTTCAGTACCACCAGGGTGAATCCTGTCGGTGTTCAGGCATGGAGAGGCCAGGCTGTGCCTGAAAGCTTCCTCCAGCCCTTTCCAAACAGATCAGTCAGACAAATAAAAGGATATTTCTCTGTGCAAACTCTGCCTCGTGCAGATAGTCCGTGCAGATTTGCGGTGGGTTTTGCAGTGCACCAATTAATTCCATTCTCTTACAGCCTCAGAGTACTGGCAATACCCTGGGAGAAAGCTCTGTGTAACAGTCAGGTCATATTTTTAATTGAAATATTCCAGGTTTGGGCCTGTTCCATTCAGATAGGAGCACTTAATGAATGCTGGTTTGTTTGCTCTCTGCTGTGTGTGTTTTATTAAACTGAGCACGTTACAGTGGGTCTGTACAAATGACATGGGGAAACTTTTCTCCTACAAGTTGCCCTTGCAGAATTTTTCCTAACTTGGAAGTTTGGATGTAATGATAATCTCTTCTTTATTTTGTTTCTTTTTAACAGAAACTGCAAACTGAGTAACAGCAATTTTTCAATGGCTGCTGTAGATATCCTATATATTGATATCACAAGGAGATGGAACAGCATGGGCATTGACCACAAGGAATCAGGTAACCCAGGTCTGTATTCAAAAACTGTGAAATCTGACTTTTGGGGTTATTTTTTCAATTTTAGTTGCTCAGGTACACCTCAAACATTTGATAGAAATGGGAAGAAGCCATGTACACCTGAGGCATGCACATACACATCCAATTCTCCTGATCAGTGCTGTGGCAGTTTCCCTTCAGGGTAGTATTTCTTTAGGTATGTGAAGGTCACCTCAGTTTCACAGCCATATAAAATTTGAGTATTTGCATTTAGCATTTCAGGGGGGGTATAAATCACTTACGTGGTTGGCTGGTCGGAAAAGTAACACACACGCAACTGAATCTTCAGGCTTTCAAAAATTAAGAGATTTGTGTATGGTGTCAATGAACCAGATGCTTTTTAGGTGTTAAAACACAAACTATCCACCTGTTTCTGCTGGCTTTATGTTTGGCCCACTCCCAGCTGTAACCAAGACAAGCATGATTCTGTTGTTCTCAAACAGCTTCTAACTTTTCTCATAATATGCTTCACATGAGTGTCACTTCTGGGGAGAAAGTGTGTGTGTGCTACCAGAGGTGCTTTCCCTGCCTGCAGCTCACCGTGACTGATAAAATAATTTACTGAGCTGGCAGCTGCTGCTTTCAGATAACTCAACAATTCCTTTGCAAGCTGTTTTACAGCCAAGATCGTAAACGACCCCAGCTGCAGCCTTGCTTGAGAGAAATTATACTTCAGAATGTAATTGTCATATTTTGAAAAGGTGCCTTTCCTACAGCATCAATAAGCCAACACCGTTAAAAACCCCAAACCTTTCAATATCTCTCCTAAAATAATCTTCTTAAGTGTATGTTCAAACTGGGAGAGCTTGTGGCATTCTGCACAACCAATTGGGGTCTGGCTTCTTAATTAAGGATTTGAGTAGGTATTACTTCAAGGTTTTAAATACAATAATTAGTGTTAATGCTCAGCTGCTCTTCCCCTTGGCTCTGGTAATGTGCAGTTAGTGAGATGTGATCGAACAGCAGCTGAAGAGTCTCTCCTGCAGCACAGGGCTTCTGCAGAGGACTTTTGTGTGGGAAGGGGCAGAGTAATTGTATTATAGCAGAGACATCTTCTGGCACTGCACTCTTCAGCTGTTTGTTTTTCATTCAGTTGAAGCAACTATTGTGGAGTTGCTGGGTATGACTGAAAAAATGGCCTCTTCACCTTCTAAAGGGTTCGTACCTGGTACAGGCTGTGCAGGAGGGAAGTAGTGCTTCAAATAAACTCACATCTTGCTAAGGTGATACTTGGTAATGGGGTTACCTTCATAGTGCTTCAGACTGAAATAACACACTGGTGTGAACTCTTGGGTCAGATCCGTCTCTAAAAATACAGGGTTCAAAAGACTCCATTCAGCTGCCAATATGAACTTGTTTTTCTCTCCAGCTGGATTGTTTTCCTTGATGATCAGTATGTTACTCTGTGTCTCATCTGGTTTCAACNAGCCTGCAGCCCTCCCCGCAGCTCCGGGCGCTGCTGTGCCGGGACAGGACCGGCAGTTAATCCCCAGCCCCGTGTGCAGCCTGCAGCCCTCCCCGCAGCTCCGGGCGNTTGCTCAGGTACACCTCAAACATTTGATAGAAATGGGAAGAAGCCATGTACACCTGAGGCATGCACATACACATCCAATTCTCCTGATCAGTGCTGTGGCAGTTTCCCTTCAGGGTAGTATTTCTTTAGGTATGTGAAGGTCACCTCAGTTTCACAGCCATATAAAATTTGAGTATTTGCATTTAGCATTTCAGGGGGGGTATAAATCACTTACGTGGTTGGCTGGTCGGAAAAGTAACACACACGCAACTGAATCTTCAGGCTTTCAAAAATTAAGAGATTTGTGTATGGTGTCAATGAACCAGATGCTTTTTAGGTGTTAAAACACAAACTATCCACCTGTTTCTGCTGGCTTTATGTTTGGCCCACTCCCAGCTGTAACCAAGACAAGCATGATTCTGTTGTTCTCAAACAGCTTCTAACTTTTCTCATAATATGCTTCACATGAGTGTCACTTCTGGGGAGAAAGTGTGTGTGTGCTACCAGAGGTGCTTTCCCTGCCTGCAGCTCACCGTGACTGATAAAATAATTTACTGAGCTGGCAGCTGCTGCTTTCAGATAACTCAACAATTCCTTTGCAAGCTGTTTTACAGCCAAGATCGTAAACGACCCCAGCTGCAGCCTTGCTTGAGAGAAATTATACTTCAGAATGTAATTGTCATATTTTGAAAAGGTGCCTTTCCTACAGCATCAATAAGCCAACACCGTTAAAAACCCCAAACCTTTCAATATCTCTCCTAAAATAATCTTCTTAAGTGTATGTTCAAACTGGGAGAGCTTGTGGCATTCTGCACAACCAATTGGGGTCTGGCTTCTTAATTAAGGATTTGAGTAGGTATTACTTCAAGGTTTTAAATACAATAATTAGTGTTAATGCTCAGCTGCTCTTCCCCTTGGCTCTGGTAATGTGCAGTTAGTGAGATGTGATCGAACAGCAGCTGAAGAGTCTCTCCTGCAGCACAGGGCTTCTGCAGAGGACTTTTGTGTGGGAAGGGGCAGAGTAATTGTATTATAGCAGAGACATCTTCTGGCACTGCACTCTTCAGCTGTTTGTTTTTCATTCAGTTGAAGCAACTATTGTGGAGTTGCTGGGTATGACTGAAAAAATGGCCTCTTCACCTTCTAAAGGGTTCGTACCTGGTACAGGCTGTGCAGGAGGGAAGTAGTGCTTCAAATAAACTCACATCTTGCTAAGGTGATACTTGGTAATGGGGTTACCTTCATAGTGCTTCAGACTGAAATAACACACTGGTGTGAACTCTTGGGTCAGATCCGTCTCTAAAAATACAGGGTTCAAAAGACTCCATTCAGCTGCCAATATGAACTTGTTTTTCTCTCCAGCTGGATTGTTTTCCTTGATGATCAGTATGTTACTCTGTGTCTCATCTGGTTTCAACTTAATAATTTTGACAGCAGAAACCAAGGCTAATACTACATCAGTTTAATGGTGTGATATCCTAAAATGGGTTCTTGCTGTACCACTTTGCCCCTGGATTCCAGAAGCTGCCTCAGTGACAGAGAATGTCACCTATCTGTAACCCAGCTTGGGCTTCCCCTGCCCTGAAACACACCATGAGTGTGACACAAGTAAACCAAACCTTGGCTTTTGCTCTTTGAAGGACAGACAATTCCTTTGCTTTCTGAGCATTCCCCTTGGCTGCCATTTAAATGAAAAGATGTGAACTAGCACGATTGTGTGTGTTCACACCCACCCCTAAGGAACGCAGGCTGCCAGCAGTGCCGCGCTCCCAGTCCTCTGTGAGCACCTTTCCCTTGCAGGAATGTGTCTGCAAGCCTTTGTGGAAGCCTTCTTCTGCCTGGCCCAGAAGAAATACAAGTCCCTGCCGCTGCACGAGCAGGTGGCGTCGCTGATCGAGCTGTGCGAGTGCCGCCTGGCCCACGGGCAGCGCCTGCTCTGCGGCTGCCCCGGNTGGCGCTGGAATCCCGTCCTTTTACTGACAGCTTTTTATTTCAGCTGTGTTTTTTATTTATGCTTTTCAAAAAGTCTACTTGCAACCTCCCGTTTTTAAATAATGACCCCGGCAATGGCTATTTCTTCACATCTCTGTGGGATTTATGGTGCACATCCCGTGACAAACTGTGCATTCATCCTGAGTGCGTGGAAGAGAAGGACCAAACCACAGGGGATGATAACCAGCATCGTGGGATCGGCTGCACTGGCTGAGGCACGCTTGTGTCAAAGGATTTACATTGCTTTGTGTGCACAGGACATGTCACAGAAACCAAGGAAGGAACTGCAGTCACAAATACCAGACTGGAAAACTGAAATCTGCAATTACACTTGTGGTCAGACTTCAGGCCTTGACTCTCTTCTTTCCATGGCTTGGACTGTACATGTTGAAATCAATACAGATTTGGTCAATGTCTGTGTACTTATTTTTTAAAATCAGTCTTAAAATACTGAAATAATATTTTGGCTGCTACTTCTTTGTACATGTCTTTGCCATGACAAGTACTGTTAGTTTTTTAAAGAAGAACTAAAACTGTTCATCCTTTTGCTTCCACAGAACCAATAAGCTCACACTTATTCACAGAAAAAGATTTACTTTCTTAAGTCAAATTTGGTGAATCAAGTGATGGTTTTGTCTTCAGGGAATCGGCACTGCTTCTGCAGAAAGCTGTACAGTGTAAAGGCCTAAGAGGCCATATAAATTCCAGTGGAACCAACCCTGTCACTGACTTTAGCCTGAACTAACTGTACTTTAGGTTTGCTTAGTTTTTGTCTTTTGCATGTTTGTTACCCTTTTGGGACCTGCAGTAACAACTAGAGCAGATCTTTTTTGTGTCTTTGCATATACTCTTAATTTTTCCCCTTAAATAACAGTGTAACTGTACAAATTAGATCTGAGGATGTTGTGTCAAAACTGCTGGGCTGTACTGTTGGAGTTATACAGAAGGGTTTTATTTTTCAGGAAATGAACCGTAACGTCCATGATCACACACTTCTTGTGGGGGGCTAAGCAGAACATGAGACTGGAAGGACAGGAATAACTTGGAACTTCAGGGCTGTTAAGTGAAATTCTTTGTGGTCTCCAGTTTATTACAATAATGAATGGCTACATTTGGGCTTGATTTTCCTCCTCTATTCTACTCTTTAATGTTAACGACTTGGTTTATGTTTTAGTGTCCTCCATGCTACCAGAAATGGCAAAGCTGCAAGGTGGGCACTGGGCTGGAGAACATTCCCTGAGCTCCATGTCAAAATGTTCCAGTGGCTGGTGCCTCCGAGATGTTGCTGTGCCACTGAGGGGGAGTGCACCTGTTTCATGCCAGGGACTAAATGCACACACGGTATGGAGTGAGTTTTCACTTCAGGGAATGTTTGTAGAGTTTTTTTCCTGATTTCAGTTTTAAGTAAACAGCATGTGTTTTTCCCAAGCAGCAATAGCAGCATGGCAATGCAATGCAGGAGTCAGGCTGAGCCCACACAAAACTAGTCCCCAGCATGTGTTCATCTCAGATGTGGGCATCCCTTCTCCTTATCTTTTCCTGTTACACGAATAAAATAGTAGTAGATAATCTTTTTTAGCTCAATAGCTAGACTCTTTGAAATTTTATGTATTGTACATAAGAGGACAATTGTAGGCTAACTAATACCACTGCCCTCAGCCTTGTTCAAATGCCATAAAGATTATTGCAGTATGAAGATAAAATGCAGAACTCCAAAGTCTGGCACCTGTCAGAACAAATGAAGCTGAAAGGGTCATTTTTTTCACACTTTCATTGTAATATATTTGAAGACATTCACAGGTTGAAAAATGGTTACTTCTCCTTTTGTGACATCTGACATTTGTCTTGCGATTGGCAGTGTGTTACTGGAAAATAGCTTACAGTTCCTCTCATCTCATGATTGATGTCCTGTAAAGACAGAGTTATAGAGGAGTCGGATTTGAAATGCTATGGCTGCGACTGCCTTTCCTTGCACCTTTGAAGTAGTACAATGTGTGGCCTAAAATATCCCAGTTTTGCAATTGTAGGACTTACCCCGGTATCAGTGGAATAAATTAACTATTGTATATTGAACACTGATAAGATCTCTCTCTCTATGGGAGACCTTTATTCTCTCTGGATCTAATAGAGGTTTTTATAGCTCATGCATCCACAGGCTGATGCTGCACACCCTATTCATCTCCCACTTCAAATATGAAGGGTCCCTTGTAGAATAGTCAAAATATTCAATTATCTGCCTCTAGTAATCCAGTGTTCATGTATTTATATAATTGGAAAATTGAATGCCATATTATTCTCGGGGGGAGGGAATAAACCAGGAATGTACTTTAGAGATTTAATGGCAGTCACATTTCTCTTCCCTCCTGTCTAATTCAATTTCCTCTGAATATTATTTAGCATCCAATTTCATAGAGCCTGTAAGTTACCAGTCTGTGCCCATGCAAATGACCAGAGCCACTTTATCCAGGATATGAATGCTAATGCACTGATAATCTGTTAATCCTGAGGTACCTCTCTAGCTGAAGAAACAATACAGAAAAGGCATTGGATTTTTAACAGCACTTTTGTATATATTCTCTTCAGAGAATACCACAGCACTGCACTCATGATTCTATTTATGCCATATATGATATGAATATTGTATACCAGTGGAATCTTGTTATCAGACACACCGGGTCTGGTATTCCTCTCTGGGTAGAAATCAGAATAAAACAACATCTAACGGAAATTTGAGGCAAGTGAGTCCAGAATTTCAACCCTCTTCCCTGCAGGCTTGTGTGCACCCTCAATGTGCCCAGACCCTCGCGGTGATTCCTTGTTGCCTTCGTGTTCTTTCTCTGCATCGGGCTGCTGCAGGTGAGTCACCTGCACTGCGCCCTGGGCTCGGGGCACGCCCCGTCCCTGCCGAACCTTCCGGAACTGAGCCCACACCTGTGGCTGCTGCCTTAAAAGGAAGGGGGCAGGTGTTGCTGGTTACACCCC
>VXBS01007105.1:10745-58145 GCA_013400255.1 Sitta europaea
GCTCCAGCCCGAGCCTGGCGGGGTAGGTGCCTTCTTCCTTGTGCTGGGTGCTCGGTTAGGCGGGGATTTGGGGTTGAGCGGGGCGTTGCTCCTGCGCTACTTTATGTGGGAGTCCCCCAGGGCCGTGCTGGGGCCTTAGGAAGGCGAGGGCCGGCCCCGCTCAGCCCTTGGCAGGGACGTGACGGGGCCCGGTGCCTGGGATACCCTTCGCTTTCACGGAGCAGAACTGTGGGGTGGCTTCTCGGTCAGATCCTCCCGATGGAGCAGATGGAGCCCCATGGGCTTCCCGGAGAGCCCAGAGCAGGAAAATGTCCCCGGGAGGGTCCCGGCGCTTCCAGAAGCTTCCAGGCGGCGGGGCCGAGAGGGAAGGGAAGGGGCGGCCCGGGCCCGGGCCCCGGCGGGGTGTCAGTGCCCGGCTACGCGGGGCGTTTCCAAAAGAACGCGTCCATAGCACTGTCCGGGGTTTGTCCCTCTTTGCGCCGGCTGAGCCCTGTCAGTGGCCCGTGGAGATGCGTGTGAAGGCGCTGGTAAGTGCTGCACTTCGCGTTTTGTTCCACCTCCCGTCTCTGTCATTGCAGAGGTTGATTGAATCCTTCTGGAGCAGGGAGCACTGCATGGCGTAGCTCCGTGTGGGGGAATCTCATTACACTCCGTGTCGTGGGCAAGGACACCTTCCTCTGCCCCAGACTATTCCCAGCCCCATCCCGCCTGGCCTTGGACACTTCCAGGGATCCAGGGACAGCCACAGCTTCTCTGGGCACCCTGGGCCAGGGCCTCCCCACCCACACAGGGAAGGATTTCCTCTGCTTTCTCAGAGGTCCTGCTCCCTCTGCAGACACGTGGCTGTGCAGTGGTCCTGCAGCTCCTTGATGCCCACCTGAGCAAGAATAAACTGCTCCAGGCACAAGCTGAGCCCTTGATTTTCTGAGGTACTGACTCTGCACATGCAGCTGCCCCTCCTTTGGCCACACTGACGGGCACTGCTGCTGCACCTCAGCCTGAGAGAGCACTCTGCATCTGTTCCTTCATCCACTGCAGATGTCCTGGGTGGATGAGAGGTGGTGTTTGGGCTCCAAATTCCTGCTGAAATATCAGCAGTGAGGTCTCTACATCTTCCCAGCTAGGCTTGACTTGTCTTGCTCTGCCCTCTGGTTGTTCCTCCATAAGGGGAAATTGATAAAGTATTTATTTTTCTCTGGCTGTTTCCATCTGTACTGCCTTGAGAGCATCCTCCGGCTCGCTTGGTTTGTTGCAGCAGGATGAGGTCCCGAGCCTCCCGCTATCCCTGCTCCAACCGCACGCAGCCCAGCTCGTGCTTTTCTCTCAGATTATTTCTGCCTTACTTACCTTCACTTCACCTTAAGCACACGCACAAAAAATCATCAGCGCTACCCAGATAAATCCATCTGGTCTCTGTCTCAGCCTCATTTAACCTCCCATTGAAGAGATTGTATCACATGGTATTCAGCTGGAACCTATTACCTTGCATGCCCAAGCATATCACATTGAATTACCCTGGCCCACAGGCCTGCGGTGTTTGCTAATAGCTAATGGCTGCTTTTAACTTAGAGGTGATTTATTCGGCCGCGTTTCTGTTCGCAGTGCACCGGGGGGTGTGGCAGTGTGTGAAGCAGAGCTCAGCCAGGCACCGCCGGTGAGCTCCGCGGGATGCCTGGAGGCAGCCTGGCTTCACACCTCCGCCAGCTGCTGGCCTTTCCCGGTGCTCCCGTTCCTCGCCGCTGTCCCGGATGCAGTGTTAGGGACCGGGAGTGCTCCTGGCTGCGCGCAGCAAGAGATGCGGCAGGGCACAGCGCTCTGCCTGCCTGCTGTCACAAGTGCCGGGGGGCGTGTGGCACATCCGTGCGCCCGGGAATGGCCCGGGAAGGGGGCACCCACACCCTGCCCTCTGCCTCAGCTGCCTCTCTGGGACATGAATGTTTTTGCTGTTCTGATGGCAGAATTAAGTTCACTTGTGTCATTGCTGAATTTACTGCAGGTGTGGTGTGAAAGTGGTATGAAATTGCAGTAAAAGACAAAATTGAAAGCCTGTTATGGTGATGTGATGCAATGCAATTTTCCCTGTTCCTTTGCCTCATCAGTGGAAATACAAAAGCCCTTCTGCAGGTCAGGTACAGATACATTGGTGAACAAACAGGAGAAAGGGAGAATGCGAGTTTTGGAGGCAAACCCAGCTCCCTGATTTGTGGTTTGCTGAGTCTTTGAGCCTCATGTTTGTCCTCCCAGGTCCCCCAGCACACAGCTCTCCTTGCTCAGGGGCCAGAAGGGACCGTAGTTTCCAGGAGGAAGAGTAGTTAGTGACTGTAATAAATCAAAGTCAATCAACTTGGAAGCTCTGTTATTCAGGCTTCACTCTTTGATGATGTAGCACAAAAATCAAGTGGTTGAGGTTATTCAATTATGGCTCATACCACCAGTGGGGAAATCTGATCATGTACAGGGCCTGCATCAATATTATTTATGTGTTGAGGGGCTGTGCTGGCTGTCAGGTGGGAAATGCCAGAAATCCTACACGTGTCCAAGTCCTCCTCTTTTCCTCTCACCTTACTTAATAACCAAGTAACACGCTCCACTGTCCATCTAAGATCAGTAATAGCACAAGGCACAATGTAACAAGCTGGAAAACATTTTTCATGAGTGTCTCAGGGCACTGCAATTGCTGAGGTGAGGGTGTGGAAGGAGGTGCTGGGACACAAACCATCTCCATCCTGGCCTGGCTCTGGGCAGCACCACAGCCCTTGCTGCAGGATGTAGAAGAGTGTGGGCAGTCAATAGACATGGATAAAATAAAGTTGTGAACAACAGCAGGAGCTAAAATAGCAACATCAATAGCAGTTTCCAGATAATGATCTAATTAGCACAAACAACAAGTTTCCACTAATGACTCTTGTTCTTCCAGCTCCTTCCTTTCTGCTCGCCTGTCATTATTGACTCTCTGGCAGGGAGCGGCTGCTCTGGGGGCCAAGGCTTTGGAGGTTTGTTTACTGCCTGGCTTTGAATTACTTCTCCAGAGGATGTTTGCTCAGGAGCCTGGGCTGCTGTGCGTGGGATGGCTGCACGCAGAAAGCAGGGCGGGGGGGGGGGAAAGGGGGAAGGAAAATCAGCTGTTTAGCTTTTGGGAGGCCTTGGGAAAGTTGTGCTCCTGCTGCAAGTCCCTGTTGTAAAAATAAGGATTCTGACATTCACCCACTGCACTGGAGTGGGAGCTGACTGCTTGTGAAGGACTTGGGAAGCTGTGAGGGAAAGATGCTTGTCGGGAGCACATTAGAGGCTGTTATTGGAGGAACAAAAGCTGTTCTATCCCTTCCCTCCCTAGGCATGAGCCTCATCTCTGCACCTCCCTGCCTCCCTCCCACTGAAACAAACGGGCTCTTCTGTGCTCTTAAGGCCCCAGCTTGGCCAAGTATTGGCTTAATCTGTGACTTCCTCAGTTGTCAGTGGCCTCTGTTCTGCCTGCTGCTTTGTCCTCAGTTGTGGTGAGCAGGATTCTTGCATTTGCCTGTTTTGAAGGTGCCCAGTTCTGACATCTCCCAGCTGCCAGTTGCTGCTGTGGGACTCGGCTTTGCCGGGACAATGGAGTGGGACCTCAGCCTTGCCTGAGGTGCTTACTGGGCTGTGCTGGAGAAGTTGCTGCCTGGCACCAGGAGCAGCTCATGGGCCAGTGACTCTCACTTACTGAACTCAGAACAAACCCTCTACTTGTAAGGGTGCAATTACTGGAACATCATTGTTGCTGATGAGTCTTGTGCTAAAGCGACTCTCCAGATTAAAAACCTCTCACAAACACACGTGTGCTCCCCAGCCTCCCAGCCCCGTATTCCCGCGGCTGCTCTGGCCGCTGATCTGCGATTCCGCGTCTCGCTTCTCGCAGCCCTGCCTGTCTGCCGGGGCTCGCTGGGAGCGGCTGCAGCCGGGCTGCGGAGCCGCGGATGCTGAGAGCTGTCAAGTGCACAGAGACGTTCGGGCTGTTTTCGGCTGAGAATTCAGCTCTGCTCTAATGAAGCCAAACTGCCGCTAAGGAGGTTTTATTCGAGTCAAGGTGGTTTTGACTAATCCCGCCTTGCAGCGTTTTCTGAGGCGCTCTGTGGTTCCAGGGCTGCATTTTTCTTTTTCTCAGCTTTCCAAATCAACAGTGTTGCGGGGGATGGCAGAGCCCCGAGAGAGGCTTTTGGCCTGGGTGGGTTTTGCCTTCCCTCCCTGGGCAGGTGCCGGTTCCTAGCAGGAACAGGAGGGTTGTCCCGGCTGGGCGGAGCCCAGTGCCCAGCCCGGCTCCGGCGCTGCTGAGCACAGGAATAGCCACAGGTGCTCTCACATCCCGACTCATGTGCAGCCAGCCTGTCTTCCACCTCTCCCGGAGGAGCTAATTATGATGATGTTAATGAGGCAGAGGTGCTGATGCTGCCCAGGGTTTTAATGACTTTCCTCCAAGTTTTCTGCTACTTTTACTGGAGGCAGAAGCGTTGTTTGTAAGGACTGGTGGGGGCAGGAGCAGGCCCCCAAACACGTGAAGGGAAAGTGGTGGAGCCAGGTCAGGGCTAAAATACTACTGGGAGCAAATTTCAGTGATCTCTTTGGGGAGGCAGATAGAGGTTTGTGTGTGCATGTGGCATGTGCCAGGATGCTGTAAAAGCTGGAAATGACTCAGTAGAGGTGCTGGAGCACTTATGTAAAATATCTAAATAAATCTTTAATATTTCTAATTGCAAATGTACATAAATTGCACAGCCACATCATTTCTTTGAACACCAACAACTTTCTCTGTACATTATTACATAGTTTAAAAGGAGCTGAAGGAGATTCAGCAAACACTTCCACTTTGCTTTTTTGTTTTTTAAACATACTTACAAAAAAAGATTTTTCTTTATAAGAGGATATAAAACATAGCGACTGCTTATCAGGAACAAGTATCAGCCTAAGCAGATATACAGAGAGAGGTATATCTTAAGACACAGTGATGTATGATAAAGGAATATGTGAACATGGAGGCTGCACTCTGGGGTACTGGTAGCTGATGCAGAGCCACATGGCATTTACAGCAATGTCACAGCTCAGGTGATCTGTGAAAGTCAGTGCTTGAACATGACACCCTTTTCTGAAGCATGATTGTTTCTGGATGTTGTGCAACACCTTCAGGATTGGATTTGATTTGGAAAGCCCATGAGCTGCATGTTCTCATGCTGCTGTTGTCCTCCCGCTCGCCCATGGGTGATTTTCCCCAGGGGAGGAGGAAAAGGCAGCAGTTATCTGTGTGAGGTCAGACCAGGGTGGGTGCCACTGTGTGAGCCTCCTGGCTAGGCAGTCTCCTCTGGAATAGCCCTGAGGCTCAGAGCCCGGCTGGGGATGGGCAGAGTGTCCCTTCCTGTGGCCACTGAAGGGAGCTCCTGGTGGCCGTGACTCTGTCCCACACCAGGTCCCAGTCCTGGCCACCCTGGACTGTTTTGAATGCAACCCTTTGGGAGGAGGTGACCCCAGCAGTCCCTGCAGGTGGGAAGGACAGAGCATCCACCCAGGGACAGTGCCACAGGTGTTCCCTTTGGGCTTTTGCTTTGTGCTGTCCAGGCAAAGCTGTGTGAAGGACAGGGCAGGGACGGTGGTGGAGCTGCTGGGCCCACTGGGCACAGGCTGCCCTCAGAAGGGCCTCACCCCTGCCCTGGGATCGCTGGGGGAAACGAGCCCCTCCCAGATCAGACCCCTGGGCCACAGCCTGTGGCTGTCCTGGCTGAACACATCAATGCAGCTGCCTTCTGTGACTGAAAATTCTCTCCTTGTCCGTCACAGAACAGACGGCAGCGCATTTTCTATTGCATCTGGGTGTGGACATTAGGAACAGGAAAAAGCCTATGAGCTATCTAAATTTTGGGAATGATTGATTCTTTGCTGATTGCTTTCCTAGGAGAGCCTGTGACACCTCACTGAGGTCCAGCAAGTCCCTTTGCCCTTTAGGAATATTCATGGTAGCAGAACCTATGTCCTGCAACCTTGCAGCAACCTCTGGGACTGGCTCCCAGACCAGAGGGTTCCACGTGTTCTCACAGTGCAATCAGTGCTTTACAGCTGCAAAAGCAGAAAACAAAACCAACCAGACTCAAATGACAATGCAAAGTGACACTGGACTCTTTGGATGGCACCAGGATTTGCTTAAACTGGTGCAAAAGGGGCTGGTGACTACACTGTAATATTAGTTGGCATGGGGAAGGACTGGGGTCCATCCCATCTTTTGGCACTGAAGCCATAATCCCTGTCCAAAATGATGATACTTACAGTGCACAGAGACCTTGGGATACAGGTCAGCCTATTTCATCCCCCTTCGCACAAAACCGCTCATTTTTTCAGGAGGGTTCAACTACAGTTTAACAAAACCCCAAATCAAAACTCTTAAAACAGAATCTTTGAGGTGGGCCCACCACAAATCTGGATCCATGGCTTTGCTCCCTTCCCTCAGATTGCCAAGGGAGGAGGCTGGAATCAGGACGTGGGTCTGGATCCCAGTTTGGCAGCCCGAGCCCACCTCTCCAACACAGCAGTGAGATACAGCCAAATCCCGACCGAATAAGCAGCACCAGAAGTAAGTTACTATATACAACTGTTAGTGAGATAGATACGGTACAGTAAACACTGAGAACATTTACAAAAAAATATTAAGACTTGTATTAAGATAAAAATTGGAGTGTTTTTGCTTTGTTTACACTTTGACAAGTTTGCACTAGAACAGCCTCTTACTGTAGAAAGCGCAAGAACCAGGAAGGAAATGGAGCTGATCACAAAACCTTGGGGACAGTGGTGGTTTGCAGTGGTGCTGCAGCACCTCTCGGGATCCAGGTATTGCTATGCCAGGTACCAGCTCCGAGGCCACGGCAGGAACGCACGGGGCTCCCGCACTCACACACGCACACACACACACACAAATGTACAGCTTATAAATAACAGAAGCACAAACTGAAGGAACAGAACTGAGCCTGGACCTGAACACCTGCCCCCAAACCTTCTTAGGGGAGGGTCACGGTTAGGTCCAGTTGTTGACAGTTGCAGGGAAAGGAAACAGGGAAAAACAGGGGGGGAATATCTACTGTAATGAGACTGTCCTGATTAAAATTTCTTTTTGTACTGGCTCAGGAAACTAAGTAACAACTCCAGAAGGTGTTGGCACTGGAACTTTTAAGATTTTAATAACTGGCTGTGGAAGCATTTAAGCATTCCTGCTATTTCAGCAGAACAGTGTGTTCAGTAATTTTTAAGTTTGAGGGTAACCAGGAGTTTGTGACAGATCGGGGTGTGTGGGGGGGAGCAGTGCCTTGGCTTGTGGTTGAGGAGAAGATTAAGATGTACTGTGCTTAGCTTCAGCACTAAACAATTGGCTTGTGGGTGTTTCTTTTTCCAGCTCTTACAGAGAGCACTGACTGCACCCCAAAATTACTTCCATGTACGAATGGAAACGTCGCTGGTGGGGCGCCTGCCCCATGCCCTGTTAGCGTTTCCATTCCTTTATGTCACTTCTGTCTTGAAAAACTCCAGTCTCTTGCAACACAAATACTTAGAATTCAAAACAATCATCTCTAAACAGGCATCTTAGGGCAAAAGCATTTAAAATAGTCTTTTTTGCAGGGTTCTTATAATGTATTTGACTCTGAGACAGTGGCAGGTGTAAAGCTACGTACCCAACGGTTCACAGTACCCTGTATATTCCTAACCTGTCTGGGTCTTTCTCCAGTTGTAACCTTGTCAGATTTGTGAGGTTCTTCAAAGCCATCTGTGCTAGTCTCCAAAATTCAAAGGTACTTGCCATAAGTACTGAGTTATGACATTGCTCTGAGGAGCTCCATTTGGGGTCTGCTGTGTGCTGCACCCCTCGGCAGGTGTTGGCGGGGTGTGGAGACCTCAGTGCAACACGTTCGCTCCTCCTGGGCTTGGCCCAGGGCTTCCAGGGACCAGAAAAACATGTAGGAAAAAGAGCATCTTTAATTTTGCAAACGATTGCATGAGGAAGAATGCTGTTAAGGAGCCTTATGGCTGTGGGGCAGCACGGCAATGCAGAGCTTACTGGCAAAGTGTCCTGCTCAGGCAGCCTGAGAAGTGTGAGGCTGGAGACGGTACCTAAGCAGAGCAGAGCTCAGGGAACGTCCTAGTCCCTTGGGCTGTACATTTACACAAGGCAGGAGGAGCTAGGACAGGCGTTGAGCAGTGTGTTAACCTTTAGAGGGAGCATAGGCAGATGTCCTGTACACTGTCATCCGTATCTCAGAGAAACCTCTGGCTCTCGGTACGAGGGACCTGCTCTGAGAGTGGGACTTGTGCAGGACTAACTGCCAGAACCACAGACCCACGAGCACACCGCGGCAGGTCAGCGGCACAACCCCCGTGAAGGGGTGTGCGCCCTCCGCTGAGCACAACGTGTCTGTGCCGAGGCCGCGCGGGTCGGCGCGGGGAAAGTCTAATCCTGGCTTATGCCTGCACAGTGCTCCTGACAGGGGGCCTTTCGGTGGTGGCTGCTGTTCTTGGTGGTTACTCCCTTATGACCATGTTTTACATTCTTCAAGCCGGTTAATTTCCATGCAGTGCTCATTCCCAATTTAAAGAGGACAGTATTCCAGAAAATGGGATCTTTTTTTTTCTAATGCATACTGTGAAAGAAAAGAAATACAATTACCGATCTTCATGGTTCTTCAGGGATTTTTCTTGTTTCTTTGTTTGTTTTTCTCCCCAGAAAACAGTAAAACTCTCAGCACAGAGCATTCCATCCCCACAATGAACCCCTGATCAAGCAGGAAGCTGCCACTCCACGTAGCCCCTCGCTCCCCCTCTACCACAACAGGCACCAGCAAATCCAGCCCCTGTCCCTCAATCACAGCTCAGGGACCAAGCTCAGGCAACATTCACTTTATTCTGTGGTGGGAAGTGTGCGTGGGACAGTGCCTGGGGCTATTGCTTACAAAACTCTTCCCCTTTATTTGTGAGAGAGCAGAAGCTGTTGAAAGGAATCGAGTTGCCATTCACCAGGTACCAGCTCCTCCCTCCACTCCTGTGCCAGAGCCTTGGCCTTGCTCTGTACCCCTGGGCTGCCCAGGGACCCCCAGCAGCACCAGCCCTGCCCCCCTGCCACCGGGGTTCCCCACACAGCACCCCTTTGGGCACCACGCCACCCTGACCTTCCATCTGCACTGTGCTCCCTGTATGGGCGGAGTTCATTAAACACTAATTAGCTGCATAAATGCCCTGTGGATGCTGTAAAAGTCAGTGCCCTCACAAAGGCCCCCAGGAAGGATGCTGGGCTCAGCTGGGGTTCACTTTGGGAGGGCTGTGCTCCAGGGGGAGTCACAGGAGGAGCAGGCCAGGCTTTGCTGCCGTCCCTCGGACGCTACATCCAGCAGCACACTTGAACTGGACTTACTGGGCCCCTGCCTGCTGCAGGCTCTGCCCAGCTCCCTTTATTTCGCTTACTGCAATGACAAGGACGTTACTCCTTGCTGGGAGGGGTGAGGGATATCCTTTGGGCAGTTTAGAAGGAAAAGGTTACTTTTGTTTAAACATTAAACACTGATTCAAATCCAACAGTGACAGCGATTCTCAAATATATGTTATTTCCTTATGCCACTCATCTCACACTCGACATTCCCGTCCCTCAATGTGCTGGCAGGACATGTCCCAGCAGGGTCAGTCGGCGCCGTCCGCAGTAAGGAGCTGGTGCTCGGGGAGCAGCCGTTCTCTGAAGCCGCGGCTCACGCCCGCTGCGCACGGTCCCTCCGGCCAGGCCTCTCCTGCGGCAGCGCCCTCCGCGCGTTAACAATTACTGCTGTTTCTGAATTCGCCATTCTCTGTAATCTGCAATTTAGTTGGGTTTGTGGGGGAGATCCCATTACGTGTCTGCATGCTGTACCTCTCTTTCAGCTGAGTAAGGGCACTCATTAGCCGTGCGTTGGCAGCATCCAGGGAAGCAATGCGTTTCTCCTGCAAGCAAAGGGGCAGAGGGCACAGTCAGTGGAAAGGCACGAGCTCTGTCCCTCTGGGATGTTAGCCCATGACAGTGACCCAGAGGCCTTCTGGACCAGGACCTTTGGCATTCTTAGGTGGGGGGGTTTAAGTGCTACATAGCACTTTTCGAAATCTGCAGGGCTACAAATATCCCCTGCCTGTGCAATGTGAGCTACATTTATTTTAGGATCCTGATGAAAATGGAGGTAACACAGTTGCTCTTACTATTCAGTTATACAGTGGACTGTTTTAACTCAGCTGTTACAAAGATGGTAGGATTCTTTTTCTAAACCCAAACTCTCCCAAGATAGTTATTTCTGTCAGTATTTAATTAGTTTAAATTAATAGTTTAAATTACTTGTATCCTCCCAGGCTGTCTTTGATGGCAGCTCTCACCCATTACAGCATTGTAGGGATAGAAGCAACAGCTTCCATGTTGCAGCCTGATTCTACTACTCCTGTTCTTTGTGACACGGAACAAATGTCATCCTCCTGTGACTGCCACAAGCAGAGGAACAGAACCAGCTCAGGGCCACAGCAGTTGCTTGTGTGTAACTCTGCTGACTCACCCACACGCTCTCCCCGTGGGCTGGCACTGCTGCAGGGGACGACTATGTGTTGGCAAACCCACCCTGAAAACTGCAGCAGCCTTTGGCATGGGGCACTCACCTGTGCATCAATAATCTTCTGCTTGGAATCCACAGCAGCCTGCATTTCAGCGTGGTCCTTCTTTAACTCCTCCTCAACCGACATCAGTCTGGGAGCCAAGCACACAAGAAAAAATTACATTGGCTGGGCTCTGCAAAGCCCAGGCATACCCTCACACTCTGCCCACTCTGCCTCCTCTTACCCACAAACCAAGCTTTTTTTTTTGGCTCTTACTCTACCCTGGAGCTCTCTCTAGCGGAAGTGCCCCAAAGCTGAGTAACAGTGAAGGCTGATCCAGTGGTGAGGGCCGACTGAAAGCACTAAGTGGGCCTGGCTCACATAAAGGTGAAACCAGCTGCAGCAAAACAGTCCTGGACAAATGTAAACACCACTTCCCACTGGGTGGGAGAAAGGAATTTAGAGTTACAAGTAAGGGATGGTGGTGAGATCCACAGCTATATGTACAGAACAAGCCTGCCAGAGCCTCCAAGCTCTCCCCTCCTGAAGTTCTACCCTGGTGCATCAGGAAAACACTGGGGTTCTCTTTGTCCCAGGTAACACTGAGGGGAAAACCCGTATGTGAAACCTACCTGCACCTCCAAAGAATCCTGATTCTCCTGAGAAGGGGTGAGCTCTAATGCCAGCCAGGCTGCCCTGCCTTACTGCCATGCCCTGTACCACTCCCCTACACCCCTGTAGCACTCCCATCTCCCTGTACCTGCTGATGATGCCCTTCATCTGGATCTCCTTATCCTCCTGCTGCCTCCGGAGCCGCTCCTCGCTCTCCTCCAGCCTGGCCTGGTACTCCAGCACCAGCTTATGTGTGGTCTCCTCCTGGCATTTGAAGCGAGTCTCATATTCCTCCAGCTTCATGTTGGACATGCGGAGCTTGTCCTGCAGCACCACCAGGTCCTGCTGGTACTGAGCGTGCAGGGACAGACACAGGAGGAGAAAACACACGTGGCACGTTACCTCGTAGGGTCTGCCCTTGCCAGGGTCTCCCCCAAACCCGCTCACGCCCCTCTCCTTGTATCAGACTATAGCTGCAAACCCGTCTCAGACAACCCCGCTCGCCGACACCTCCTCTTCCGTCCTCTGCGCGGCGCCAGGAGCGATGCCGGGTCCGCGGGGCGGGCAGGTCGCTGGCAGTGCAGAGAGTGGGCTGTTAGCAGAGTCTGGCATTTCACAGGGGAAATGCAGGTTAGAGCGGGCCCTGGCAAAGGCGGCGGGCAGCTTCTCACACTGACAGCGCGGCGCTCGCACAGGCAGGAGGGGCTGCAGCCGTGGGATTTGGGGTTCACACAACAGCTCTCCAGTCTGCAGCAATAAACCCGGGGGCTCTGGGCAGCCCGGGTGCCAAGCACGAGGGACAGTGACAAATGCAGGACGCTGCTCTCATCACCCTCTATCGAGCCGAGGGCAGCGTGCTGGCTGAGCAGGGCACAGAGCACTCCTGTCTTTTGGGGCCCAGCATGTAATTCAGTTTTCAACCAGGGTTCAGTCCAAGAAGAGCTGCTGCATGAAGCCAAGACCCCACAGTTGTACTGTTCATTTGGGTGAAGCAATAAATCAGCAGCAGAATCACATAAAGCAGTTAAAAAAATTAAGAGCTTTTGAACTCAGTGAAACTGGGTTCAGCTATTGAGGCAGCACAGCATTCAGTATACTTGCTTTGCTAAAGGAAAATCCAGTGAGTGTGTGCACAAGAATACTGCTTTAATTTTAAAAAATTATATTTGGACATAGTCTTTTAGAAAGGCATGTCAACTGGAGTTACTTTAGAATAATTAACGTGCAGCTGATAATGTAGCAAGTTGCTTTTAAAGAGTGGATACAGGAAAAAGGCTTCCATCTGAGTCATGAAGGCTGCTAAAGCTCCAGGTGTTATTAATGAACTGAGAGAAGTGCACTCTGTTGTGTCTTTGGCCATCATACCTGGGTAGGCACTGCAGTGATGGGCTGGGTCATGTCCCAGGTCAGAGTGTCCTCCCTGGACCATGTGACCCCAAACCTGTTTAGGGAGAGGGGAGGGCAGCCAGGCTGCTGCTGGGGACTGGCCAGCACTCTGCTCACAGCAAAAATAACTGCAGCTCCCAGGGATTGCAAACTTAGGAAGCTGATGTTTCCTGAACTGCTGAAGTACTGGAGTGAGGCGGTTTTCCTTTAGCAAAGCTCTTACTGCAGCACAGGAACGACACAGTTTGCACATGGAATCTGAAGCAATGAGGGAACAAAGCGCCTGTACAGCTGCACAGAAGCACTAAAGTCAGACAGCAGGGAGTTGCTTGAACAGGAAAGATTAAATACCTACCCTAGCCTTAAAATAGGAGCAGCGTAAGTGAGCTCAGAGGAGAGCAGGAGCAGCCTCAGAGCCCGAAGGAGTCGCTCCTGTCTCTAGAACACTTGTCTCATTCTCAGTTACCATTCAGGTCTTACAGTAATGGGGAGAGAGGTTATGCTAATGGTGCTCTTGAATGTCAGTGACTGATGGGACAGCAGAGTAAGGACAGATGCTGCATGGCAATGAGACTGCCTGGGCCGGGGCTCCTGCCAGGCTTGGGGCAGGCACTGGGATGCTGCAGTGCCATCAGAGTTTGTAACCCCCCCTTGCCTGCCCTGCACCCAGTCAGGATGGGCTGAACCCACAAAACTGCCCTCATCTTCCTGGGGCAGCTGGGAGCTGCTGCCTTGCACCTCCTGGGTCCTATGACACCTGCCCTCAGCATTTTCCTTGGGTTTAGGAGGTGAGAGTCCCCAAATGACACAGCACAGCCAAATGAGCACAGGAAGGCACTTGGAACAAAACCAGAAACATGTCTGTGCTGGGAAACAGGACGGGGTTTAGGGAAGGGTGATGTCTGCAGTGCTGGTGTGACAGAAGAGAAGCACTTTGAGGAAATATCCCAAATGCTATTGGTGCTCAAGTGCCACAATCCTGGCAGAGCCAGGCTGCTGGCAAAGAACCTTGTAGAAGCAGCAAAGATGGGATTTTCCCAGCTTCTGATAGCTGGATCCTCATTTTTATCCTTCTTTTTCACCCGAGCCAGGCCTACTTTGTCTCTTCTGACCTTCTTCCATCCCAGACTCACCCTAGAAGGAGGAGGGGAAGGGAGTAGCACCCCTCTGCTTCAGAGGCACAAGGGCCTCTGTGGGCCCAGCGGCTGAGGCTGAATACTCTGGACGTGGCTTCCTGGCAGACCTCTGACTGGCCAGGCCCTGATCTGTATGACACTGCCATAAGCTTGTGGAAATGCCACAAAGTCACCCCAGGCACCAGTGCTGTCTCTGAGACCAAAATTTGGATTTACTTTTTAGGTCTAAAAACAGCTTTTTGACATGGAAGCTTCTTCCTGCTCCATGTCCCTGTTGTGAGGCACTAGGCTGCCTGTGTCTTACTCCCAGCTCTGTTACAGGTGTGCTTAATCCACTTTATAAGCTTTCTTCCAAGCAGCTGGGTGGGTTGGAACAGGGAGAGTAAGAGTCACTGGCTGGCTGCAGAGTTTGTTTCAGGGCAGCATCAGCACTTAATTCCTGGCTCCTGTCTTTCTTACTTGCTTTCATCAGAAGGTGATTACAGTCACTGGGTGTGTGAAAACCTCCCAAACGTTCCCCACAAGTTCCTGTGCGGCTGAGTAGGACAGGGAGAAACCTGGCCCCCTCTCTACTGGGCAGGGACCTGCACACAGCCCACCTTCTCCCCAGGGTGCTCAGAGAATGACATTCAAGGAAATCCTCTCTCTATTCAGAAACTTGTTTCAATCCAATCAGGTTTTACCTTTTCTGCTTGGCTGAGCTCGTCCTTATTCCTGAGCTTATCCCTGTGCTTGGAATCTGGGTCAATGCTTTCATCTTCTAAAAACTGCATGTTCATATTCAAAAGCCAAGCAGCAGTGCGGTCCAGGGCATTGGGGTTCACAGGAGAAGGGGCCTACAATGAAACAATGATACAACCATGACAAAAGAAAAACCTGTAACACAAATGGTCATGAAGCTGGAGAGAGTGAGTTTCCTTCCAAGCAGACCCTCTCCCATGCTGCTCAGACAGCAACAAGCTGGGGCTGGAGCAGGAACAACTCTGTTCTGCAGCTGGACATTATTTTGGGTCAAGCAGTGGGAGCCTGCTCGAAGTCATGGCCCCGGTGTCTGAGCAGATCCTGTCACCTCACAAAGGACACGACCTGTGGAGGTGCTGAGCTGCAAGTGAGCAGAGTGGCTGGGTGTGGTTTATTGACTCCAGGAGCAGAGTTCTCTCAAGTCTTCATCTTGTTATGAGCCATCTTTGCTTCTGTGGATTCCATAAAACAAGATCTGAAAACTGAAATGCTCCTTATTGACCATGCAGGTGCCTTCCTGGAGAAGGAAAGTTTCTTTTCAGCCAAGGCTCCATTAAGGATGCTGAAGAGGTCTGGATGCTCAGTAACACTTAGCAGCAGTGATGGTCCATGGTCAGTGAGCTTACAGTCATGTCTGCTGCCTTTCAGTCCTGGCCTGGGCAGGGACTGCCAGTGGCATTGCCTAAATATTTTCCAACCACATTACGAGGAAGTCACTCTTCAGCTATTTCCCCTCCATCCTGCCTTGTTATAAGCTGCAGTAAACAGACAGATGAACACATGGGATCTGGATGACTTGGTCATTCAAGTTAATGACTTGGGAATTCAAGTTAACAAATCAGAAATGTCAGAGACTTTCTCCTTTATATTCCAACCTCTGGATAGAGAAACCCAGTCACTGTCAGGCAGCAGAATTGGAGGTTCTGTGTTAGAGGGAGTGGGGACTGGTTTAATTTCCTCACTAGGGTCAGGGGCTTTCCCATGCCATCTTCCAGTCTGGTCTTCAACCTCCAGAATTATGAATCCAAAGCATGAGACTTGGCTTGTGAACATCACTTGCTACAAATCCTCATGCTGCCAACATGCAAATAAAACATGCAGAGTGAGGATGGGAGAGGCATTCTGAGACTTCAGGTCTGAAGAGAAACTTCCGAGAGGTCCACAGGGGTGGGTGGAGGAATCTTCTGTGAAGAGAACCTAACCAGGGCTTTCTGACTGCCACCTGGAGAATCCTTGTCTTTCTAGAAGAAACCCTGCTACAACCAGGCCTCTGCTCCTTGCACAGCTCTGTGCCCTCTGTCCCTAACAAGTATTGACTGTGTTACACAAGGCTGTGCACAGTGCTGCTGATGCCAGCACCTACGGATCGATACCGGAATCACAGAGCAGCCCTGGATGGGAGCATGAACAGCTTCTGTGGGCAGCACTGACCAGGCTCCACAGCTGCCCTGTGCAGGAGAGGCAGACACAGCAACACTGAGTGCTGGAGAAGGGCCTGAGCTAACTCAGGGTCTGGGTGCAGTGGGCTCTTGCTTGTTGTCCAGTCTCCATGTTTGCTTTTCTTTTACAACTCTTCCTTTAGGCATAAAGGTCTTACTGTGATAACATTCTGTAAGGCTGGTTTTGAAATGCAGAGTGAATAAATGAGCACTATAAAAACCATTTGTCCATGCCAGGACAACCAGAGGGCCCTAGGCCTGTGACCTACTGCCTTCCATTTTACCTCCACGGACAGTGGAATGGAACTCTGTGCAGCCCAGCACGTGGTCTGGGACTGGTGCAGAGCTCTGCACAAGCAGGAACGTCGCTCTCGGCTCCTTCCTCCCCGCCCCTATGGGAGGGTCTCACGGAGCAAACAGGAATGTCCAGGAGTGCCATGGCCCCGCTGGGACGGGAGCAGCAGCAGGGAGGCTCTGCGTTACAGATCAGGGTCTGTTCCAAGCCTGGGGGATGGCGCGGGGTATGGCATGGGATGAGAGCCTGGGCATGGAGAGGCAAAGCAGTGACAAGATGGTAGCGCAGGACAGCGGCACGGCTGCCACTGCCCTCGAGCCTCTGCCACCTACCGCCGCCACGCTCCAGTGTGCCACGTGACGGAGGGACCCGGCACTGGCCGCTGCTCAGTTCCTGTCCCTGGAGGGCCTCTGTCTCAGCCACAGGTGCCAGAGCCGAGGTACATCTCCACAGGCGATGCCACCATGGNTCGTGGGGGTCTGGCCCACCCGGCGCACGGTGGCCATGCCCGTCACGCTGTTCTGCTGAGTCCGAGTGGTCCAAACGCCCTGCAACTGCCCCAGGGACGACTGACTGTCATTGAGCGAGTCGGCCGTGCCAGGCACGCTGGCCCCACTGTCCAAGAGCCGATTGTCCTGCAAGTCCACCATGGACAAACTCTTGCTGCCATTAGACATCTGCACGTCGGGCTCATTGGCCTCTGAGTAACTGGAGCTTCGGGCAGGTGAGGGCTGGGCCCCAGCAGACCTTGTGACAAAAAACAAGTCCTTGTTTTCAGGGGTTGGAGATGGTAACCGTGTGAAATCTATCAGACTGCGGGGAAGTCAGTGCATAAGGAAGAGGAGAGGAAAACAAAACAAAAAAGAAGAGTTGTGAATGCTGCACTGGAGTAGGAAAACGAAATCACTCAGAAATCAGGGTGGCTCAGCTGTGTGGGACAGAGATGGGGACAGGGACACACACGATCCAGCCCCAGCAGGAGCAGGAACAGGGCTGGCCCAGCCAGGGACAGTGTGAGGAGTGGGGAGGGTGCTGCAGAGCCCCAGGCTGGCTGGCAATGGGCAGGCAGTGAGGGCAGTGTGTGCACAAAGGGCACTGCACTGTCCCAAGGCTCAGGGACACACTCCTGGGGGCTGCTCTGGGTCAGTGTGTGTCACCCTTCCTGCTCCCAAGGCTGTATCCATGGCAGTCCCATGTCCCCTGCTCTGAACCTGGGCAGCAAGCTCCTGTGGGCACACTGGCCAGGATTTGGACAGCACAGAACACCACAGGGGCTGGGTCCACACCAGGCCTCCCAGGTCACTGAGTGCTCACACAGCAGAGCTAAAGCCTGGCAGCTGAAGGTTATCTCCCCACTCCTGCTGCAATGCACATTCATGCAATATTGATTTCTTGAGGATAGGAAGAGAGAGCTTTGCAGTAGCTTAATGTGAATATTCTGCTGATCAAAGATGGTGCATTGTAAGCAAGTATTGGGGGGGAAGCATATTGTCAGAGATCCTCCATAGCACTGGATTTAAATAATTGCACCTCATGCTGGGAGGCACTAGAGACGAAAGCTCTGATTAGAGCAAGTCCAGTGCCATTGCTGCCTTTCATTCCTAATTAAACTGTTAAATATTATGCAGTTTCCACTAACAAACTCTTTTACTAGCACAGTCTTTCCGTTCGTGTGGGTTCCATTTCGTTTTCCACAAACAGAAACATTAGAGGTCTGCAGAAGCCTCATCCTCCCCATAAATGAAGCTCCTTTCTTAATCAGGTCAGAAAGTATGTAGGTGACTGTGTCTGTGAATCACTGCTCAGCACTGAAAACTCCCAGTTCTATAAAAACCGGACAGAGTAGACTGAAATTCTTTGTGAGGCCTCTACAGTTCCAGAACTATCCAGGTTTGGGTCTCTGTAAACTCAGCACACACCGTACTTTGTACAAAGATGGGCACAGCCTCTCCTCCACATCTCTTATAGCCCTTAACAACACCACCCCTCACCTCCAGGTGAGCATTAACAGACCCTCAAGTCCTGAAAGGATGAACACTTTGTTTCTGCAGCCACATCTCAGCAGCTGAGACCAGAATCACCAGGTTCCTGACTTCCCAGACCACATCCCCACTTTTGGCTCTCATGGGGGACCCGGGGTGGAGCCATGGACTGGCACTACCACCCACTGCTCTCTCCAGTCAGAGCTGGACTACATCCAGCACCATTCTGCGATGGGAGAGCCTGCTCAGTGGATCAGGGAGCTCCACACTGCAGCCTGTGCTGCCTGTGCCCATGTGAACACTCCGTCTGTCCCTGGGGCGTGGCCAGGCCTGCTGGTCTCTTACCCAGACAAGTCATTCTCTATGACCATTTTCTGCAGCCCTGCAGAGATGCTGTTGCCAGCGCTGGGCGTGGAGGCGGCGTGGTCGGCCGTGACCGACACCTGCACACAGGCCGGGTTACTGAGCGCGGCGTTGACGTCCCGCAGGATCCGCGGCAGAGGGCCCAGTTTGGTGGCAGTGCCCTGGGCAGAAGAGAGAGAACAATTACCACCACCATCTTGTGCTTTTTGCTAGAGAACTGTGGGCTTTGCCAGTTGCTGAACGGTCTCTTCAGGGAATCACACAAACCACATTTTCTCCATCGTTTCCCACCCCCAAGGCTGTCCCTGCCATCGCCTGGATACCTGCTCCAGTTGGGAAATGACTTCCCAGAGTAGTGAGTGCAACGTGGACAGTTCCCGGCCCAGGTCAATGTAGCCCTCAAAGCCAGCTGTGTTTGAGATGGTTTCAGGATTGGAAATCTCCAGGAGAAATCTCTGCATGTTAGTCCATTCATGTTCCAGGAACTGATTCATAAAGGACATGTATTCCTCTTTGCTGCCAAACCTATTGAGAGAGCAACACAGATTTCAGCTAAATCCAGGGAAAAAAAGAAAGGGCAGGTACAACACAGCTAAGAACCCACCTCTGGCACCACAACCCTTACAAGTCTTTGGGATCCCTGGGCTGTGAGCAGGCACCTGGGACACCTTACTGACCACAGAACCAAAATTAAACCCAGCCTGATCCAGCTAAGCCCTCATCAGTGTGGGATCTGCACAGCAGAAACGAAGGTGAAAGCGGGAGAAACAAAGGAGTTCTTGGTAACCCAGTGTCTCACTGCTGGGTCAGGGCACAGCCTCCAGAAACAGGCCCTGTCACTGGAAATCAAGATGCTGTCACAGCAATCAGCCTCAGCTGACTGGAGCCCAGTGACGGGTGGGGCTGGAATCCTGCACTCTCCAGCACTGCCAGCACAAGTGCTCTGGGATCACCCTGGAGAGCCACCCCTGCAGCTGGGCCAGCCCTATCACCCCCTCAGGCTTCCTGCCACCTCCTTCTGCCCTCCAAGCTCTCCAGCCTCAGTCTGTTGTCTGATTTAGAGCACAACAGGGAGGGCCTCGTGGCTGGACTGTCCTGGCAGCAGTTGATGCTGTGCCAGTGGTTCCATGGGACAGGCTCGGCCCAGTGCCTGTCACAGGACAGCTCGGCTTGATCACTTCAGCTTGGCTAACGTCAGCTTAGTTAAAGAGCCTTTCCTGCAAAGTGCTGGAAATCTGAAAACCCTTTAGTTAGGGATTGGTCAGGAATACAGAGCATTTCTGTCATCTAGTGTAACACACTTGTACATCTCCTGCTGGTGTCCGCAGGCACGTCTGTGTGTTCCTGACTGTGAGTGTGAGCACTAAGCCAGTTTCCAGATCTAAGGAGCTTTAGATAGAAACTGTCCATTCATGTTTCAGAAAGCTCATCATTTTGTTATCAGAGCTCAGGATAAGTAGCTCAGAGCTACAGCCAGTGGAAAGATTTTCAGAAATCTCTCGCTTTGTTACCATCAAACCAATGGGCTTAGTTAGAAATTGAAGGTGTCCCTGTTCTCAGGCCTTCCCAGTTCAGTCAGCTGCATTTTAATAGCAGGGAAGGTCCCAGAGCTCAAAGGAGGGATGGAACAGCTCCTGAGCTGAGCACATCACTGCTGCTGATCGGGTTCTGGTCCTACACCCCCAGGACATCCATCACAGGACAAAGTCCCCGCTGCCACCCCGCTGCTTGTCCATGTGGTCAAAACAGCCTGTTTTCCTGCTCAATAAAACATGTCCTGTTTTGGAAACTTGAATGATCTCCCTGACCTGACAGTGAGGGAACGAGTCCCAGAGCGATGTGGGGAAAAAGCCAACAGGAAGCAAACAGGCCCTTTCCAGTGGGGAAAGGAGTGGCCAGCGTGGGACTCTGCCGGCGCCGTGGCTCTGCCCACGCAGCCGGAGGTTCTGTCCCCTCCCCAGCCCTGCCCTGCCCACAGCCTGGCTTACTTGGCGAAGTTGGCGAGGTTCTGGGTGACCTTGGCGATGAGGGTCAAAGTGCGAGCGGTGCGGTCGTCGGGGTACTCCTGGAGCAGGCTGAACAGGGACGGGGACATGATGGCCGGGCACAGGAAGCGCAGGAACAGCGAGGCGCTGATCAGGCGCTCGCTGATGTCGGGCCGGCCTCGGTTGCTGCACTCCTGTCTCCACGAGGCAAAAACTTCTTTGAGCTCTCTTGGGAAGACACTGAAATGACACAAGGACAGGCAGTGTCTGTCAGGGTTGGAGTGTCAGGAGTCTCAAAGCACACAGGGGAAAAAGCGAAGGTGCTCTGTAAGGCTGTGAGAGAAGCAGCTTCTACTGGACCTTATGCCGGATGCCAAGACCCCAGAAAACTGCTAAGACTGGGATATGCAACAAACTGTGCACAGCAGCTCTTCAGGACTCAGTGGCTGTGCCATGAGGTGCTCTGAGCTGGAGGAAGCTCAGCCAGCAAGGAGAGCATCTCCCAAAGAATCACCAGCAGCACTGGAATCTCTGACACAGCTGGAGCTTGGAGGAGGGGCTCTGTGCAAACTGTAATACTCCTGTTCAAGCACCTGGATCAAATCCCACTGTGCCTAGTACAGACACAGAGCCCCACCAGAGTTACTCCAGCCTTGTAGCTGCACAGACTCAGCCTGCCTTTCCTGGATGCCAGAATTCCCTGGGGGCCAGCAGACACTTATCACTGGAGAACTGCTGCCTGTTCCTGCTCGGCCCTCCCCAGCTCCCTGCTCCCACCTTATCCTGCTCCCAGCACGTGTTATTTATCCAGCTGGAAACTCCCACCTGGAAGCAGGCTGGCACTGGGATGCCACTGGTCCCAGTGTCCTGGCACAGATCCCATTGCCCTGGCCAGGAACCACCGTCCTTGTGTCACACCCAGAGCTGTTCCCTGACAGCAGGGGTGCAACAGCGAGTGAGGGGGTCGGGCTCCATTTCAGGCCATCTGACCTTCTGACACAGGGTGACACTCCATGGAAGTGCCTGGAAAATGCTGCCATCCTGTTCAGCTTCTCTGTGCTTCACACTTTCACCCTCGAGAACTTTTTTACCCTGAGCTCTACAAATAACATTAGCCAACGTCTGGATAAATTCTCCTCTGTCTTTGGCTTGATCCACACAATTAGACAAAACCCTTTCACTTCATGGTATTTGCCCAGAAACAGGAGAATCCTTTGAGCAATTTGAAGCTTGAGTGCTCAGGAGAGGTTGTGCAGTGACTGGAGAGCAAACCCCTGAAATGCAGCACCCGCACATTCCTGTCACAGGCTGCAGCCCGTGGAAGTTTGATTGTGTCACAGCGGATGGAATTTGGATCGTTGGCTTTATGTGACAAACGGGCCTGTAATTCATTACCCAACTTCCCAGTAACGAGCTTCCACATGCTGAAATTCTGCTTACACTGAAACTTTCCAGATGTCCAAATTATGTCATAATTATAACAATTTTCGGTTATTGTGAACCTCTTTCCTCTCCCTGACTCTCTCCACAGATGAGCACACACACTCCAGTGCTCTATTTAAAGCAGGATCGTTGGCTGTTGGGATACCTTGGCCAATCCCAACACTCATCAGCCCAATCAATCCCTAAGAACCACTGAGCTCAAAGGACTGAGGGGGAACCACTCAGAGCAGCAGCTCAGCTGCTCCAGCCTTCCTTGGAAAGGCAGGATGAGAGGAACAAACTTCCCATGCATTCCTCACTTTCCCTGGGTAACTTTTCAAGCCTATTTTTAGAGTGACCTTTTGAGTGCTGCTGTGGATATTTTTAGGAAGACATTAATTCAAACCATTATGATCCACTGCTGACTGGAAGTGGTGAATCTCTCCTGGGAGAGCAGGTAAACGCCATTCCTGAGTCAGAGGTATTAATTGGCCAAGGATAAGGAATAGGATACCTGTAAAGAACCTGCCCTTTGTGTACCTGTGGTAGATAATGGCAGCCTGAGCAAGCCTCTTGCTGCTTGCTCTCCTCCTGAGCAGGATCAGTTCCCTTCCTGGCTTCTAGGAGGGCACACTCAGTATATCTTGGGAGATTATTTATAATAAGTTTTCTGACCCCAACACAACAGCCAGGAGAGGAGAGAAAATGAGAAATCCTCGTTATCAAAGACCTCCTTCCTCCAATATTATCCTTCATTGATGCTTTGCAACAACAGTGTTGCTACTAAAATACATTAATAAAAACTAAGCCCAGATTTTAGCAGAAAGGCTGAAAATCCAGCAGTGAGACAAAAATGCTCCTTCTCTCATGATCAGGACCAAAGGCTCTGAGTATGTTAGCAAAAAGCAGAAAGACAGTATTTTTATTTCTCCAAATAAAGAGTCCCAAGTCCATCTTCTTCCCCTTTGAGGTCACCTCTGCTGGCAGCAGCTGTCTCAGACCCAGGGTCTCCTGGCTGCCAGTCCCAGCAGGAACACCATGAGCACAGCTGTGCTCAACAACCACCTCCTCCTCAGCAGGAGCCATGCCTCACGCCAGCCCATGTGGGATACTCGGGCCTGTCCCAACCAGTTGCAAGAACCTCTACCCTGAGAACAAACAACTCGGAAATGCCTCCAGCTGCATACCAGGCCTTGGGCCAAGGAGGCAAAGGGCTCCCATCACCCAGCAACCACCCAGGGCTGTGAGAGACAGGGGTTAATCCAGACAAATTGGGATGCTGAGCCAAGGGAGAACAGCATCCTCCTCCCAGCTCCAGCACTCTGCAACCAGAGAAACATCTGCCCAAACAAAAGCTGCCTGTGCTAGGGCAGCTCCTCGCAGGTGCCACAGCCCCTGCCTGCTGCAGGATTTCTGGGCTTTGCTGGATTCTCCTGGAGGTGTAGATCCATCAGGCCCATCCAGAGTGACTCGTTCCATGGGTGAAAGACCCAGGACATGCATCTCTGCCCTTTATTCCAGAATTCCATACACATTTGGCATCATGTACCTCTCTGAAGCAGTCACACTTGGTGTGCCTTGACTCCACTGCCCTGTCCCTGTGCCCCAGAGACCCTTCAGCACCTCTGAAAACAAGGGTGCCAGAGAATCTGGGAGGGTGCCACATCCCCAGAGCAGGTACTCCAACTCTGGCAGAGCCCTGCAGCTCCCCCTGCCCCTGCACAGCTCTGCCAGAGCCATGGACAGGCCCCAACCCCTGCAGACCCAGCACTCCCTGAGGAGGGAGTGCCACCCCTGATACCCACCAGTAGGAGTTGATGATCTTGCAGAAGGCCAGCTCACAGCACATCTTCAGGTTGCCCTGATGTTCAGGGAGGTCTGAAGATGAACATTTGCTGGGATCCACCTCACAATTTTCATCTGATTCGTACAGTGCCTTGATGAACTCCCCTGTAAAACAGAGTTGGTGAGGGGTTTGGAGACATGAGAAGTGCAGCCTTCAAGCAGCTCTGTTCCTAAGCCCAGTGCCTGAGCAGCTCCCTGGCACCCATCACACTGGGGGAAGATGAGAGGGATCCACGTGGTGGCCCCTGGGGCAGCTCTCTGGCTCTCCATGGCTCCAGCAGGACCCAGGAGAGCCCAGCAGTTCCCTGGGAGCTCACAAGCAGCACAGCAGACCCAGCACCCTGCACATTCCATCCCTGTTCCCCAGCTGGCAGAGCTGCCCATGAAGCTCTGGGATATTGCACCAGGACTGTGCTGACCCCTGCACCAGCTCCAGAGATGCTCCCTCGGGCTAATCCAGGAGGAAGGATGCTGGCAGGCCTGTAATTATTGGCAGCATGGCCTGCTTCTGCAGCCTGTGCCCTGGTGCTGACAAACCACTGTGATTCACAGGAGAAATAGGTAATTAAAGGAAAGGAATTTACTTGGTTTATTTTGAGCTGAACATCACACAAAATGAAATTAAAATATTTCCTTGAATTTTCCTGTACTCCTCTGCTGCCCGGCTGCTCCTCCTCTCCCTTGCAGAGGCTCACACTGAGCTGCTCCACCAGCTTCTGCTCTTGTGCCACCTTTCACTGCAGGGTACCTGGGCACAGCCCCTCACTCAGGGTTGGGGGTCAGTTCTTCACTCCAGCAGTGACTGGGGAGATGGGGGACAGGGTAACAGGGATGAGGAAGCAGCATTTAGCTTGGGTGATGTTCTGGGAGAAAGGTTTGCTTTGGTTTTCTTCTAATTCCAGTTGGTTTGCTCCAAATTCCTGACTGTCATGGATTTTCCCATCCTGTTTTTCCCCACTCCAATTTGCATTCCTTCCCTATTGCCAAAACAAATTTTAATTATATGCTGGAGAGTCTCTCCAGTATTTTCAGCTCTGCCAGGGAGCTCTGGTGCCTCTCTGCTCACTTGCAGGTGTTGCCTGCTGTTCTTACCTGGCCCCATCACCTGCTCCATGGTTCCAAGGACAGTGCCACGCTGCCCTGGGGCACCCTGTGACACGCAGGTGATTCATCTCCCTGGGAAAAGGTCACTCAGAACCAGCAGCCCACAGTGAGCAGCAACCCCAGGCTCCTCCTGCACAAGATGGAACTGGCCTGGCAGCATTGAGCCCCCAAAAAGGAATATTCCAAAATTCTCTGGTATCATTAATCTCCTGGCTTTTGAGAATTTTTATAAGTAATCTACTTACAGACTTGCCTTCAACCAGAAAGCATTACAAGGCAGAAATAAATAATATTCCTTTTGCTATTCTTACGGGCTCTCTGCCTGAATTTGCTCAATTATTTCCCTTTCTTCAAGGTTTTCATTATAATCATTATTCTCTTAATAAAGTATTTATGCTTCTTTGCTCCTTACTAAAATTATACTAATCCACTAGCAGGAACCCAACACACTGAAAAATGAACACCTCAATAGAAACTCTGCTCATCCTGCCCTGGGATGTGGATCCAATGGAAACTCACAGAGCTTCCAAGGCAGCCTCTCCCATCCTCGTGCTGTGTTCCCTGCATGCAGCAATTCCTTCCTGACCTGCCCAGAAGCAGAAGCTTCTAATTATTTTCATTTGCATCAAGAGAAGTATTTTTGGAGCCATAAACAGAGCCAGCACTTGGAAAAAAAAACCACCAGGAGGGTTCCCAGTGCTGATGATGCGGGAGGCAGCAAATCACTGCGACTTGGGAGATCTCATCTGACTGGGCAGTGCTGCAGGAGCCGGGCAGTGTCTCTGGTGGGGTGCAAGGGGGGATTCAATCAGCCCGTGGCAGCCAGTGCTGAGACAGAAGCCCTGGCAGGCAGCAGAGTGCCTCAAACATCCACTGTTATCTCTGAAAGCAGAGGAGGTGCCAGCTCTGCGGTCACCTTCACCTGGCAGCAGGGAGCTGCCGTGGCCAGGCTCGGAGCTGCTGCCAGGGAAAGCCTCCAGCAGGAAGTGCTGGGGCCTCTGAGAGCCCCCAGGGCTCAGGTGACATCCCCAGCATAGCCTGGAGAGCCCCTCTGGGCCAGAGCTGCCAACGCTCCGTACGTACCTAAGGCATCTTGTAAGTATTTCTGCCCCACCAGCTTCAGGTATTCTTCGATTGCTTTGGTGGCCAGTGTGTTCTCCCTGAAAATGAGATGCTCATTCTCACCACAGCGATCAACTTCAGACATCATCAGGTCAGTCAAGAAATCCTGGAAAGCAAAGCCCACGGTGGGTCACCACACACTGACACCGGTTCCACAGAGCTGCAGCTCCCCAGCCCCAAGAGCTCCCACCTTCATGGCCCAAATTTCCTCAGAGATGAGGAGAAATTAACCTCTGGAGAGCCTCCACTCTGGTACCCCAACAATGACTCATCCCAGACCTGTATCTGCCTCTCCATTCTCGTGTCAGCCTCACATTGTGTGGGCAATACCTTTTCTCCCCTGTTCAGCATGGCTGTGTTTGGTGCACAACTGCACTGGCTGCAAACCAGGACTATGCTCTGATGTCATGAGCTGTGCCCAGTTAATGGCTGGGACATAAGCCTCTGATATGCTCTGAGATACTCAAATTTCCATTTCCTCCCTATTCATGGAGATAAACAGCACTGACAGTGCCCATTTTGGGCACATTCTTGGTCTGCTGTGCACACAACCAAATCCACGGGATGTGATAATGCCCTGTGCTGCACAGCAGTGTAAGAGGTGAGCAGGAGCAGCCCCTGACAGCTGCCTCTGCATCAGTTTGGCCTCAAATGCAAATTCCAGAGGAAAACCAGATTTGGAACAAGCTCCAGGTCTGCTTCAGCCACAGCATTCACAGGGCAGGGGTCAGGAGCTCTGTGCCTGCTGCTGCTCCGAGGATGCTGCAGCCAGGCCTGATCCAGGAGGAATGCCAGGCTCCTGCTAGTGCTGAGCCATATTCTCTGCACTGCTGATGGACAGAGCAGCTCTGCCCAGCTCCTCCTCCTCCTGCACCAGGTGCTGAGGTGTCACCACTCACCTGAGTGACAATGGAAGGAGGCTGCTGGCACTGTGCACATCACCCACGTTAACCCTCTGACTGCCTCCCATGTAGGGGACAGAGAAATGATGACACACACATTCATTCACCTCCACAACCAAGGGCACCTTCTTAAACTCCTTTCCATTAAAACAACAGAATCTGCTTAGTAATAACCTTCCCCTAAGAAATTCTTCAATTCCCCTGGCAGTCACAGCCTGCTCCTGGCAGGGGCAGCAGCAGCACCCCAGGCTGCCACACAGGGCCCTGGGTCCTGTCCCTGATGTCCCCAAGCACAGCAGAGATGCCATGCTCCAGCCCACACTGGGCACAGGGGACATCAGCTCCCACTCCCTGCCAGTGGCTGGATGGGAGCTGTGCATCAGAGGCAACTTACTCTCATTTTTCACATGGACATCTCTGCATTGAAGGTTTAGTCAAGGTTCAACAAACAGCCTTCCCTGAACCCAGGAGACCCAAATAATTTAATCCCCAGACCCTCCATCACTGTGCTCCTGTGCCAGGCAAAGGCAAAACCTGGGGCAGGCAGGTACATCCCCGTGTAGGAGCACAGGAGAGGAGCTGATATCCCTGCAGTACCCAACTGCTCTCACCTTCCCTCAACACTGACTGCAACCAACACACTGCCTTGACCTTCCCCCACGACCCTCCAGAAGAGCCAGAGGAGGAGCTCTGGGCTAAAAAAAAAAGGAGTCACTTCCATTATTTCTTTAGCCAGAAGATGCCCTTCCTCAAATCCTGCTACGTCTGCAACGCTCCGGCAGCTGCAGAGGCAAAAATCCCTCCTGGAAGCAAAGCACGTGCCTCCCTCTGCTATTTTCTCTCATTTTGCCCTTTTTATCAGCCAAGCTGGAATGAAACTTTAAACCCTGCTCAAATCCCGTTAGCTGCTATCTGGGTAACTCTATCACCTTTATCTTCCCAGGGCTCTCCCAGGGTACGTTTCAATTCCAAGCCACCGCTCAGGCTGACACAAGGTGCTGATTCTTAATTAGCAGCCGCTGACCTTGGCTTTGCTTGATTCTCTTTCCTGTCACTTTCCCAACATACTAATTATCTCAGGAACACTGAGTTTTACAGCGTCTCTTAGCCAAGTGTTTGCTTTTCCCCCTCTTGTCAGCTGAGCACTGGCTGCTGAGTCCTGGAAACCCAGGGCCAAGTGGGAGCCAGAGTTAATGTGAATTTGGGTGACTTGGGCTGATCTACAGAATTCACTAGAATTTAAAACAAGGCAAGATTCCATGACAGGACTCAACACAAAGCCAGTAAAGATCCCCTGGAAATCTCTGCTGCTGTTATTACTCCCTATGGAGCATCTGCAGCTCAGCAGCTGGGAAAAGCTCAAGCTTTTCCCTTGTCTCCAAAGTGGAAAGGAAAGCTGCTAAAGTCCCAGAGAACTGCATTATGGCACAGCACCCAAAGCTGAGGAGTAACACTGCAGAATCTGGCCCTGCAACTGAGCAGGGAAGGAGGGGAGAGCCAGGATGCCCAGCAGCATCCCACAGGTCAGCATTCTCCCTGTCCCTGCAGGGCTGGGCTGCAGAGCCAGCCGGGCTGTAGGAGCTGCCCTGGGATGTGTCAGGGGTCACAATTCCCCCAGGCAGTGTCCTTGGGCCAGTTCCTCTGCAGGGACTGCTCTGGGCAGCTCTGTGAGCCGTGGGTCACTTCCCATGACATGCTGCCTTTTCTGTCCCAGGGCCATGGGCCAGACCTTCCCTTCTTGCCTTCCCTCCACAGGGAAAAGCCACATCAGCTCTGGATCACACTTCTGCTATCTCTGCCTTAAGTACTCCAGCAGCCAGCACTCAGAAGACACAAATGGAATGCAAATACTTGTGGAATCCCTCCGGGGGCCTCACTCACCCACATACAAGGTCCTGAATAAAATGCAATAACTAAAGCCAATAAAACTCCCTGTTTCTGAGCAGCAGAGATCAGCAGGGGGTTGTTTTCAGTTAGGGCCCCTGGCAGTGGAAGAAAATAAGATGCTTTATTTCATTACATCAGAGTTGAGAGGGGAAGGAAGAGGTCTACAGTCAAAATTAAGGGCTGTGGCAGTGTTCTTCAGGCTTGTTCCCATGTTTATTTTAAGGCTTTTTGCTTCAGACTGGACAGATCTGAACCTGTGCGACCCCAGTTGCTGCACATATGCTGATAAAGAGCGATTCATAAATAAATAAATTCAGAGCATGATGGCACAAGGCTGCACTCTGCACATAACCCAGCCCGAGCCATTCCAAGGCAGGGCAGGCAGGAGCCGGCAGCCCCAGTCCCGAGGGTGGCACTGGCAGTGCCCCACCCTGCAGCTCTGAGCCCGGGGGGCAGAAGGATGAAACCAGCTGGGCTGGGAGCAGGAGCACTTCCGAGGGAGCCAGACAACACAAGTCTTGTAGGATGTGTCCTGTCCAAATCCAGGAAGGACTCTGCACTTTGCCATCCCAGCCCAGCCTCTCTGGGATCTGTCCAGAGCTGGAGCACGGGGGGTGCCCGTGGTGGTCACACACCCTCTGGGCTGGGGAGGATCATTCCTGGAATGGTAACTGACTGATGGACAGATTGACTTTGAAATAATAAGGTTCTCCAAATCACAAGCCTGATTAATAGGATTGACTTAACCTTAAGAGGATTGAATTGATAAAGGTAATAAGATTATTGCTTATTTCTAAGACTGGCTCAGAGTCCAGCTGGGCCCTTATGCAAAGGTGAAAACCACCAGTGGTCGGCAGGGCTGTAGGCTGCAGGTGGAGGAGCACTGGGACCCTCGGGGGAGGGAGAGGAGAGGGGCACAGGGGCCGTAGCTGGGTCCTGCACAGATGTGTGAAACCAAGGACCCAGCCCCAAGTACTCAACTCTTCCATCACACAGCCCCTCTGAGGATCTACTCCAGACACTCCTCAGCCAGGACACAGAGTGATGTTCCTTCTTTCAAACCCTGGAACTCAGCCATGGCACTTTTGGCCTTTTCTAACTCTCCTTGGGAAAAGGTGGTGAACAGCAATGTGAGGGTTAACTCACAGCAATCCGTGGCCATCACCTTGCTCAGGGAAATAATCAAACCTGAGGGATGCAGCACTAACACTGAGTGCCCTCTGTGTCCCTGTCCCTGCCTGAGCCCAGCAGTCCCTTTTGCACAGCCCTGTGTGGTGTCTGCAGGTCCCAGAGCCCTGACCCAGCCCTGCCTCTGGAATGTGGGGTTCCAGCAGACCCACACGGGGGGAGCAGCTCCATCTGCTCAGCTGAGGCACATCCTCACAGCACAAACAAACAGGCACACATGTTTATTCCTCACTCCATTCCCAACACCATAAATATTTATTTCCAGTGAGCAGCTGGTTAGTTAGAGCTTTGTCTAATGCTGGGTTTGATCTACCAGTGCTCTGGAAAAGAGAAGTTTTTTTGTATATTTATGGTCATGATCTGAGCTCTGGGAGCTCTAAGACAGCCCTGAAACAAATCTAAGCATGGGAAATATTCTGGAAGCATCAGAAGTCCTTTGGGAAGGATGCAGCCACCTATCCACAACCACATCACAGGGGCCACACCAAGCCCTGTAAGGCAGGACTGAGCACTCCTGCTAACTCCAACCCTGGCAGCAGAACTACTCTGTGCCTTTGTGTCTTCTGTCTGTGGGTTGCACAACATGTGAAAGCCGTGGGGCATCTCCACATCCTTACAGGGAACAAACACTTCATCAGTGCTCTCACTAGGAAGGTGAAAACAGGTAACAAGTGCAGGACTGAGCTGAGAGGCCACACCTCTCTTTCAACCACCAAACATCCCCTAAGAGACAGGGAACGGCCGTGTGTGCCAAGAGCTGAGCACTGGGTGTCTGTCAGATTTTCCAGCGGGCTGGGGCAGCTCCCTGCCTCCCCGGGTGCCTGCACTCAGAACCTTATCAAAACCCTCTCTCTTCCCCTCCACCCACTGCCTTGGCAGCTGCTCAGGGCTTTCCAGGCGTGCCCCGTGCACACCAAGGCAGCGCTGCAGGGATGAAGTTCTTCCCTTTCCCACACAGAGATCAAGGGAAGCACGGACTTTGACTCCAGAGGGGACTCTCTGCTTTCATGCTCCACCTTTTAACCTGCTGTGAAACAGCTACGCGGCCCAGGAAGAAGCAGAGATTTACAGAAAAAATGCAGCCACAGCCCTTGTCCCCCTTCCACCCGCAGCCCCAGGTGTGCTGCCCCCCGGGCAGGAGGGACTCCGGGTTTTAGCAGCTCCAGGTAACCACGCCTGGCTGGCAGGGCTCCCTCGGAAAGGGGGCTCTGTGGGTAAGGACAGCCCTGCCTCCGCAGGGACACTGTCTGGCACGTGGCACCATCGCACCCCTCCTGCCCCGGAGCTCCGGGCACACGCGGGACCGATCCCGGCCTCATTAAGGGATTACCCCGTATTTACGGCAAATCGCTGCAGAAAACAGGGCCCGAAACAGCACAACAGCAATTAGCTGCTAACGAGTCTTCGGAGATAATCTACTGGACACTTGTTTTGCAGTCCAACCCTAATTGCTGCTTTAGGTCAGCTACAGCAGCCAAGAGCCACAAACCCCTGTACCAGAGAAACCAACCAGTGGTTGCCGATGGCCACGGCTGCTGTGAAGGGGGGGTTTTGAAGGGCTGGGAAGGCTCCTGGAGATGCACAAGGATGAGAAACCCACCTCTAGCCCGGGCAAGTCACGAGGGGACAGAGGCCTGGAGAAGGGGGGTCCCTGCCCTGCTGGGCCCAACTCAGGGCTCAGGGTGGTGGGGCAGCCACGGGGAGCTCTCCTGAGGGGCACTGGGGTGCACCCACAGCCCCCATGCAGGTCTGAGGGGCTGCTTCCTTCTCTCATTATTTTTCTACCTTTCTGCTGCTTTTCCCTCTCCCAGTTTGTCCAGCCCAAGATGCACCACCTGGTTCCCATGCTCCAATAACTCCTGTTGCTCTGACAGCTCCCCAAACCCTGCACTAATGCTGATGGCAGATGACAGGCAGGGAAAGCAGAAGCTCCATTTTAGGGGAAAAGTCATCAAGTCTGTTTACTGTTTGCTGTGTCCCCTGTGTAGAGCCTCTGGGATCTCAAGCACTGATGCAGACACATGTCTGGAAACACACTTGCTCTCTCTGGAGCCTCTCCAGTACTGGGAGGCAGAGGGAAAAAGGCTGGAGCAGTGACAACCACTCTCAGCCATGCCCACACATGATCCATGGTGACTAAGACTGGGATGACACTTGAAGCCTTTTGCACCAGAACTGTCTAAACCCTGGACAGGGTCTTTCATGGCAATGTTATTCCTACAAAGCCCTGGCATTAGAGCTGCAGGAGCCACAGCAAGGGGCAGCAGAGCCCCTGGTGCCAGCACAAGGCAGGGCTGTGCCCAGGAGCCACGTGCTGACAGCTCTGGAGCCCTGGAACCAGAGAGAGCAGAGGCAGCAGCCCCAGCTCCCTGGGCAGCCCCAGCCTTATTCCACGCAGGGCAGGGGCCCTCCCTGCACTCCCAGGATCAGGGGCTCTAACAGAGCTGTTTTCTCTGCTGCTGCAACAGCAGGCCCTGGCTCCCAATCCTCTCAGTGAGCTTTGCCTGCCTTGAACTAGATCAGCAGGCCAAGCCACTTCTCTGCCCGACAGATGGGAACTAAACCTAATCCACGAGCCCGGCCACGGGCCCGGCAGCAGCGGCAGCTGCCAAGGAAGCAGAGCCTTGTGGCTGCCCCTCAGGTGAGCAGCTCATGTCTCCTTGGCACTGCAAAAGCTTTAGACATCTTGCCCTTCCACAGCTCTCTCCTGCAGAGTGCAGGGGGATGGTAACAGAAGCTGTGATGCTTTAACTCCTGCAGCCCTGACATGGGCACTGCTGCCGTGGCTGTGTCAGGCCACCAGGGATGGAGGAAGCTCTGCAGCAGGGCTCACCCCCTGCCCTGTGTGCTGGGAACCTCAGCAAGGAAGGGCATTCCAGCTCTGCCCACCCTGCCTGTCCCCTCACAGATCACAACCAGGAGTAACTCCTGCTCTCTGCCTCCTCCTGGCCTGCTTCCTCCCCAGACCTGGCAGGGCATTCCCAGCCAGGAAGGAGGCTCAAAGTGGTCCACAAAAGCTGAACTTCCACCATGTGCAAGTCAGTAGCATCAACTCCCAACAAGCACTGCCATGGGAGCACCTCCAAAAGCAGTAGGACAGATCCTGAAGACCAAGAGCTCATCCAGAGACATGCATGCCTGCAGGCACTTTTATCTGGAATTCTGGAGAGGCTGCTCACTCCTGTTCAGCTTCCACTGTGCAGGGTGGAAGCTGCACAGAGGGAGCAGAGCACAGAACCTGCTGGGTCCTTCAGGAATACCCAGCACACACAGGCTGCTCAGCTCAGGCCAGCACTGCTTACATTCCATCCTGGAAAACTGCCTTCTTGCTTACTTTCACAACTGAGTCTGTTTATACAGAAAGAGCCTGGCCCCTCAGCCTCCAGAAGAAGAGTGAAGCAAAGTGGCTCAGTTGGTGTCTCATGGTCCCACCAACCTCTCTGCTAATTAAGCAACTCGTGCTGTGTGTGCTACCAACTTGTTTGCAATCAAAAGAAAAACAGAGCATATCAAGGATGGCCGGAAGCCCCACTGAGGAGTTTTCCCACCCCACCCCCGGGTGTGCCCCCGGTGTGTCTGGGGGACACCCCAGCCAGCAGGGGGTCCTACCTTGGCCTTGCCCGTGCTCTGCAGGATGTGCACCAGCGCCGAGGCCATCTCCTCCTTGTTCTTCACACTCAGCGAGGGCTCCAGCACCGAGCACAGCACCATGTAATTGTTGGTGATGTACTCAGCAAACTCCTTGTACATCTCCATGGGCAGGATGCTCATGCTCTGGTAGCGGGCCTTGATGCGGATCATGGGCGCCGGGGCCTTGCCCTTGCCGGGGTTGGGGCTCAGCACCGGGTACCACTTCTCCACGAACTGCCGGCCCGTCACCGAGCTCACCGCGATGCTCACCTGCCCAAGGAAGTTGGTCTTGTCCTTCTTCTTCTTCTTGTCAGTCTCTTTGTATAAGTGCACAGTAATGTTTTTGAGTGATGGGAGGTTATTAAATTCAAAGTGCTCCCCCCAGAAGACATTATCAGTTTTCAATTTACAGGTAGTTCGTGCATAAAGAACATCATCCAGGCATAATTCACACAAGTATTTTTTCTTAGCTGGCAGGTCCTTGGCTTCAATAATCCATAACTTTAACATATTCTCTACCCTTCTGCTGTTGTCCTGAAAAAAAAGATGCAAAGAAAAAAAGGTCAATAAAAAAACCCCACGAAGCCAAGCAGCACAACAAAACTGGAGATAGGAATTAATTATTTCGGGTGTGCTAAATGAGCAGAGGCTTAATTACACTTTATTTTAAGGAAATACTGGCTCTCAAGAATTTGCATAATAACACTACTTATGTTAATTTTCCAAAATATCATCGTGCTCTCCATGTCTGTTGGTGCCAATTAATATAAGGAACAAGGGAGATAAAACCCTTCCAAATCATAAATGTACCATTTCCCATTCCCTGCCAAGAGGGCCTCTGAAGAATCTGAAAGAACCTCACTGGTCCTTAATGGCCTGTGCAAAGCAGAAGCTGTTAAAGGTATCCCACAGCCTCCTCTTTTCTCAGAAGAGCTGCTTTACAGCAGCACAGAGTTCACCATATTTCCTGTAACACAGTAACACAAAGGGACCTGAACGCACACCCAGGGATCACCTCATCCATGTGGGAATGCCACCACCACTGGCAGGGAAAAAACTGTTCCTAAAACCTCACCATACTTTAGGGCCGAAGTCCAGAGGACCCAAGATAAACATTGAGAGGAATCAAGGGAGAGGGTGTCCCATGGGAGAGCCTTGACAAATCAGGGACAGAAATCTGCCTTGGATAACTTTTAAACAATAACAGAGCCAAGAATACTGTGGGTCTTGCAGAGCTCCCTCGTGATGCTGACCTCATCCTGGAGGAACATCCAGGGGTATTTGCAGCAGGAGTGACTCCAAAGATAAAGCACTGGCAGCTGCACCACTGCTGGGATTTTGCAAACCCTGTTTTGTTTGGAAACCCCTCACTGAAACAGCAGCCATGTCTTACTCTGCTCAGCCCAGGAGTCTGGGCAGGAACGTTTCTGCTGGAAGTCCACAATGGGGTACTGTAGGTTCAGGAAGTACACACAGGAACTGCACAAGAACACTGAATTCCTGACAGAAATATCAAGTCAGATACTGAGAGTTTATTGTCTCTGAACTCAAACAAAGATGGAAAGTCAGCCATCAGTTACTGCCGGTTTTGAGATGATGGAAACACTTCCAAATGGATTTCCACTCAACACTGCACCTTGCAGCCACAGTGACAGGCCCAGCCCCAGCTTGAATTCCCAGGAGTTCTCTCATGCTAAGTGTGAGCTCACAAACCTTACAATCCTCTCAGGTCAGGATCAGCAGGACAAGCCCTTGGAAAGCAAGGAGCCACTGAACTCCTCTGGAGGAACATGCTGCCAGGGGCAGAAGGCCACCTCTCCCCTCCACTGCTCACACTCTGATACTACAGGAAATCTTTTATTCTGACATTTGGCACTGTGCTGGGAACAACAAACTCTGAGACTGAGGGCCCCTTTAGAACCCACCAGGCCTGGGCTGCCTTAGTGTGCACAACCAGGAGTAGTTCATAGGACCCCATCATTTGTGTCCTCTCTGACCAGTGGGAGAAGACTTGGCTGAGCCCATCAGCTGTGGCATCCTGCATTAATCCTGACCAATCTTTGCAGCCAGCCCCAGCACAGTGGGGAAGAAGCAGCTGTACGTTTTATTTTAGGATGTACTTGGTGTTGGTGGGCCATAAAAACACATATTGGGTATCCCTGTGTTCTAGTGAAGAGAAGGATTTGTTCCTGTAAATCCCAGGAGATGACTTTGCACCTCGACTGGCTGGGGAAGGGAAAGCTCCATTCCACTGCTGCCTCTGAAAATGGCCATGTGAGCTCCTCCACCACTAGAGCAGACTGTGTCAGGAGCTGACACGGCAACTCTCCAGGCTGCTCAGCCTTGTGACTTTGCTGGCAGCAACCTGACATCTGTCCCACAGCTTTTGGGAGGTGAAAGTCCTGTGCAAGTGGCAAGTACCATCAGTAACAGCAACACTGAAGATTCTTCATGTCTGATCAATTCTTAGCAAGAGCTGAAACAGCATGTGCTGAGAAGAGAGGGGAAGGAATAATTGGCGCTTGTCTGTAAATATAATTGTGGAAGAAAGCAATATGGAAAAAGGCTGACCCAGAGTTCCACTTACTCACTCCAATGACAATACTTCCCCTGCTGCTGCCATGCACTGGGCTATAAAATGTAATAAGGAGGAACTGAACTAGAGCAGAGGCAATTCCTCACAGCCACTACCTTGTTGGGGTGCACGGCACGCCGCAGGTTCTCCATCCATTTATCTCGCTCTGCTGCCGAACGACACGAGAAGCACTTACTTCCTGATGAAGTCGTCACCTACAGGGAAAGAACAGGATTATGTCTTGACCAGCACACTGCAGAGTGTGGCTGGGGGGAGTGGGGGGCTCAGGGAAGATGCTAGTGGATTTCATATTTTTTTCTTAGGTAAACAGTTTTATCCAAGCATGAAGCAACAGCCCCTAAGGCTGGCAGAAAAACAGGATGACCCTGTATGTCACAGAAATAATCATAGAAGCAAATTCCAATTACTTCTCCTCTTCCACACCAGAAAACACTAGATAATGGGCCCCATGCATGTGATGCTTTAAACCACCAAGTTCCACAACTGAGAGAGTGCAAATCCTTAGATGAACTAAAGATAAATTGAAACTCTGAGTGGTTACTTGGCATTCCTCCAGGCTCAGCCCAAAGCCTGTGACAGTAACAACCCATTCCTTGTTTCCAGTAGAATATCAGGCTGAAAAAGGCTGCTTTCCCACCTCCTCTTTCGTGTCCTGCTGCTCCTGGAGCCCTTGCAGTGAAGATTTTGGGGACAGGTCTGTACCCCACTCCTGGCTGTGGTACAGCTCATGGCCCAGCTGGGCACTCAGAGCTCACAGCACCCATCCCCAGCTGGGGAGAACCAGGGGGGCTTCCCAACCTGGACATGGCTGAAGGGCTGCTGAGCCCTCCTCTCACCTCTCATGCTTCCAGGTTCATCCCAAGGGATTTTCTGCAGTGTTTGTGTGACTTTCTCTGGCCATTGGGAGTTCATAGCCAGGGTTTAAGAAACACACTCATAGCAGTGACATTTCCAGAAGTGCAAGTGGCCCTTGTGCCTCGTCACACTCCTGCTACCCCAGGGAGACTCAATCCTGCTGAGCCCATGGAAGCACCACTGCCTGGCAGCCCAGAACAACAGGCACCAAATTCCCTTCCTATGCCCCCAGGCCAAACTTCCTTGGCATCAAAGCCAACAGCTCCCTGCACCTGCTCCTCACACAGAGACATCCCCCAAGCTGCCATCTCCTCCACACGTGGTGGTCCTGACCACCAGGAACGTGGCTCCAGCTCTGTGCCCTTTGCATTTGCTTTTGTCCAGCAGTATTCACCATGTGCAGTCTGCTGGGAGGCTGAATGGACCTGGCTGGTACTTTAAATAACTCCCCTCTGAGCTTCATTTCCGCCAGTCTCAACCTGCAGAGTTATTTGTGAGTGCTTTATCATCTCCCAGTGTTTGTGTTTACACACTGTGCACTGGGTTATCAGCTGCTGGGAGACACAATCTCCTTTAATTTCATGTATCTCCCAGAAGCCCAACCTGTTCTTACAGCAGAGCTGGCACTCACTGAGATTTGTCATTAGCAAACCTCAATGCTAAGCTGAACACATCCCTTCCTTTGAACACAGAGCAGGGCAGAGTGAGGCCTGTTCTGTCTTTACAGAAGAACGCAAAGAATCTTCCAACTCCTGATATTCCAGAGGCTCTCTCCTTCACACAGACACTCTCCCAGTCCTTGCATGCTTTTATACTCTGCTGTAAAATACATTCTGTTGGGCACAAGCCCTCCTGTAGTTCTAAGAACAGACTCCACACCAGCAGGCCCAGCAGTGTGATCTCTCCAGCATCCTTTCATGCTCCTAAGTATTTCCAGCTTCTTCAAAATCTCCCAATGCCTCATCCCCTCTCTGCTGCTGCTCCAGTTAATCTCCATCCCTGAGCCTGCCCACACAGAGTTCTGCTGGCACACAGGACTGTCACTTTTTTCTTGCCACACTTAGGTAAACACATGCATTACCATTGCCAAATTAATTATTCAGTTTTAAACCAATTATAAATTAATCTCTCAAAATCTAAAAAACCTGTAACTGTCATACTGAAGTGACAGAAGGGGAAAATCACATGTCAGATATGAAGTGTGTCTTGGCCTGATGGAAGCTGAAGATCATATCTACCATGACCAAAAATGTAATTTTCCCCAGATCTGCAATCAGATCCCAGCTTTGAGTTCTGACTTAAATATCATATGGCATTAATGATCTTTATGAGATATTAATTATCTTTATAAAGACAGTATTCTGGTCTCATCCAGACTTTGGATATGCTGGAATACTCTTAATGTAAAGGATAAACTCATTTAATAAAATTCATTAATTTCTGAAATGTTACCTTTCCTATTCATTATGCCCAGTCCTTGGGTGGGTGATCTGTTCAGATAAAATCTTGCCTTTTTAGGCCAGTCCTAAGGGACAGGGTGGCTTCACTTGCAGGGCCATGCAGGCCTGGCAGGGGGTGATAAGTGGGCACTGCAGGTGCTCCCCTTGTGTCCCAGGATTTCCCAGGGGCACTCAGGGCCCAGCTGCTCCAGGCACCCCAAGGGCCACGCCAGCCATGGCCAACGTTTGCACAGCTGCACCAAATTTAGTGCTGCTAAATTTAGCTGCACTAAATTCTCTCTTGCTGAGGCAAGGCCAGGATGAGGCAACAGGCTCAGTTGTACTGGAGCAACCAGAGTTTGTCTTTCCCCCAGCTGTGTCCTGGGACAGCTCAGGCACGACTGTGCAACGGGACAAGGCTTTGGGCTGCCAAGACTTAAGAGAGCCCCTCAGCCCTAATGGCCCTGCCTGGCCCAGGACCCCCCAAACCCCAGGGCCAGGAACAGGCTCTGGAGCCTGGGCTCTGAGCCTCTGGCACTGGCTGAGATGCCCACTGTATATTTAGCACACGCAGCACGTGCAGTGGCACGGGATGATTTGCTGACTGAGGAGTCTTGCAAGGAGAAAGAAGATGATGCTGAGTAATTTAAAAAAAAAAAAAAAAATCAATGAAAGAAACAAGTAAATACCGACTGCCAAGTACTCAGCAAGTGAGAAAAAAGCAAGTTTCACAAAACTAAGTAAGCAGAAAAAGCCAAATGCAGCCTGTGGAAAAGCCCTGCCCTGGTGCTGACTGTGCTCCCTGGCAGAGCTGAGGGGAGCAGATCGAGCACGTCTTAATGCAGGGTGCTGGAGATAGAAGGGAGGAACAATTCCCTGCACCTTCATCCACCAGCTGCCTCCCAACGAGCCACTTGGTTGTTTTCCACTGCAGATGGCTCTGGCACCTCTCGCTTTTGTCTCCGTCTGGGTGTGCTGCCAGTTCCTCTCCAAACCCGCTCTCCTCCATCTGCAGCCGTGTCAGATCTTCCTGGCCCGTTCCCCGAGGCTGCTCTGGGGGGAGGAGCTGTGTCAGGTGAGCACTGGTGGCCCCTGGCCAGCTGGGGATGGGCACAGCTGCCGAGGCACTGTCCCTGCCCGGGCACCCCAGCGTGGGCAGGAGGCGAGGGGCTGAGCCACAGCCCCCCGGCCTGGCCCGACACCTGCTGAGGGAGCAGGGCCACAGCAGCCCCAGGAGGCAGCTGCACCACCTGCAGCACCCCCCACCCCCTGCACAGAGGACACCTCAGCTCCCCTCACCCCTGCCACTTCTTGCTCAGGGCTGCTTTTCCAGGACATGCCCTGGGCTCCTTTGTGTCCACCAGTGACACCACAGTGCTGGGGGCTGGAGTCACTGCCTGGCCCCCACAGGGACCCCAGGAGAGCTGCAAACCCACTGCAGTGCTGACCCCACTCCAGCCTGGCAGAGGCTCTCAGGAGAGCTGAGCCCAAGGCCCTGACACAAAGTGCCATTCAGCTCTCACCTCGGTCCCTCCCGCTGGAGCTCCTTGGTGAGCAGCCACCAGTGACAAATCAATGTCCCTGTTGTTTCCTGGCATTCTTCCTCTCCTCTGCAGGGTTTGCAGAACAGCAATTAACACGTTCTTTTTTTACAGTGTGACTTCTCTTTATCCAACTCACTTAACCCCAACATTTTCTTCCTCCTCCCAAGCGCATGGCTTGTGTAATTTCCCCCTCACTCAACTTTCTATGAGTTCTGTTCATATCCCTTCCTCTGCTCTTGTGGGCTGAACAGAATTGGTAAACAACTCTTATATTATGGATGTCACATCTCTTTTCCATCTAGCTTCATTTTATCTTTCTTGAGTGGAATGTAATAGAGGACACATAATTTACAAAACTGTTCCCCTCCTGACCCATTGCACTTGCTCAATTCCACAAAGAATGAACAGCACTGCAAAATTTATACCTCAGCCAACTACAGAGTTTATGTTTGAGGCTATTGTTTTGTAAGACTGTTTTCATGTTACCCACTTATATTTTAAGAAATATATCTTTTAACTCACTTATTTCAAAACGTGTTGATTTCAGTAAAGAAAAATGTCTTTTTCTTTCCAGTCTGACTCCTCTAGAACACTGACATGTGTTCTCATCCAAGGACAGCCTGCAGCCCCATCACCCCTGCAGCACAATCCAAGCATGGCTACACCACTTATCTGCTTCTCTGTGTCCAAGCACAAACAGGTGTTACGTGCTCTTCACAGAAACACAAATATCCACCACCTTATTACTGTAAGAAAACCATTTCCCAGTCCTGTACCCAGCCACTGCCACTAGCAATAATACTTTGCCATCCACAATTCAGGACAAATGATTCCCAAGATATCCTGTACTGAATTATCCAGCTACAGCCTGGCTTGTACATGTCCTACTCCCTCCTGCTAGCACAGACCTTACCACATGCCATAACAGATGTCAAAGTAATCTGAAATACTCACAGATTTTTCTATTTACCCAAACAAGGGAAGCTTCAGTTTTCTAGACAAAGTCCTCCACACTCCCACTGACAGCAGCAGGCTGGCTCTGTGACCACATGTAATGTCTTTGGGAGCACTGAGGAGGGATTAGCACTTCCTAATATCTGTATGAACATAAACTGTGGGAGCATAAACAAATTTATGCTCTGCTGATACACAGCCCTAAGCAGAGCAGCACCTGTGCCAGCAGCTCTGCTGCCACAGCGCTTACAAGGAGCTCATTGCTCTGATTGTGTGGAGATGATCCTCCTCGGAAAGATGGGAGCAATTTTCTGCCTATGAAATGGTCTCTGTGTAGCAATTCTGAGCAGCAGTGTTTGGTAACAAGCAGACCCCAGGTGCCAGCCCACACCTGGCTCCCCAGGAGGCCCTGGCACAGCAGGAACAGCCCCAGCACAGCTCCTTACCTCAAAGCAGTAGTCTTGTCCCAGGATGCTACTGTGGACTGGCTTGATGACCACTTCCTCCTCCATACTGAGATCCAGAGCCTCAACAGCACTACTGGGACTGAGCAAGGACTCGTGGGAGCGTGATTCTTTCAGCCTCGGCATTAGATGGGATCTGGAGGAAAACAGAACAGTGTCAGAGGCTGCTCTCCTTCCCAGAGAAATCTGCTGCAGCATCTGTTAGCAGCAACTGCACAGTATTCCTGGGAATGTTCTGTCATGAAATAACCAAGGGTCCTGAAGAACAGGGGCTACACTGTCCCATTTGTTATTTCTACTGTAAAGCTTCCACAACAGCAAAACAAATTTTCCCAACTCAGATGCAGTCAGGAGTCAATCTTTAGAGGTTTGCACACTGTGGGGTCTCTGAACAACTGAATCAAACTCTAAATGGCCACCACACCTGCTGAGGGACACTTCCCAGGTGTGGAGTGTTCCTAACGAGACTCCACAGGTGGGATGAGCTCCTAAACCAGGCCCCACAGGTGGGATGAGTTCCTAATGAGGCTCTCCAGGTGTGATGCATTCCTAAATGAGACTCCCCCGGTGTGGGGTGTAGCAGGGTGGGTGCACTGGAGGCCAGCTGGCTGCAGCACCCACTGCTGTCTCAGCAGCACCTGGTGCTGAGCTCTGGTGGTGGCAGAACCTCACCAGAACACCTGGTCTGCATCTGTCACCAACAACCCTTGGGCTCCTGTGCTCTCTTGGATTGTCACACATGTCCCTGGGATGGGGACAGTTGGAAAATAAGGCTGTGATAGCCCTATTGATTGATCTAAATGCTCTGGAGTCCCACTGGCAGCATTTAGCAGCGGGGAGCCCACAGACAGTGAGCAGAGCACCATTTTTGAGACAGCCAATACAATCAATGGTGCTGTAACTCTTAAAGCAAAACCAGAGAGCTCAAGGGAAAAAAAAAAAAAAAAAAGAAAGATAGTTAAGTACTCCCAGGGAAAACACAGCAAACCCATAAACTGGAAAGGGAAAAATAACTTGAGTGCAAAGGGAGCTGCTGCCTTCTCTCCAGGCTGCACCATGTCAGATGTTCCTGTGCCAGAGTTCCCATCCTGGTAACTGGCCTTTAAACCTCTGGCAAGCACTGTGGGGGCCCAAAGAGACTAAGGGTTCCTGACTACAAAGGGGTGTGATGCCTTCTCCAAAGGCATGGGAGGATAGCAATAAGGGCAGTTTGTGATATTCTCAGCATGGTCTTTCATGAGCCAAACAACAATGCTCCCACTATACTCCCAGCTCACTCTGATGTGTGCATTGGGTTTTGTTGTTCTCCAGAACAAGGCTGACCAAAACAGGGAAATGTCAACAGTGCATGCAAAACCCAGAGCTTCCAGTGAATCACACAGCAGGCTGGATCCAGAGAAGAGCCCAAGGAGATTCTGAGGCAGCAGATAAACAGGTGCCTCTCCAGATTTGCCATTCAGATTCAGGCCATGCAGGAAGCCCCAGGTGATAACGGAACTGCCCGTGGTGCTTCCCTGCCTGAGCTGCCAGCTCTGAGTGCCAGGGCCACCTCCTGCCCGGGGCCACCAGCCTGGGGCCACGCTGCCCAAGGGCTCTGGGACATTCCCTGTGCCTCCTGGGGGGCCAGCCAGGAGCAGCTGTGGTGCCACCAGGGAAACATCTGCACAACAGCCCCAGCACAGGGTTCTGAGGAGCCTGCAGGAGCTGCCAGCCCTGTGGGGGTTGGCACAGACCTGTGCCAGAGCAGAGCCCCGGGTTCCCAGCAAAGGCTCTCCATGCCATTAGCCATTCTCTCAGCTGCCCACTCACCCCACCTCCATGGCCAGTAAATTGATCTTTAGGAACCCAGCAGAGTCATTTCCCAGTACTTTGTGGCAATTTTACACTATTTTCAGGGAAAAGGGTCCCTATCCTTTTCCTCTGAATGGTACTGTAAATTAACTCTAATACAGGCAGACAGATCAAGTTACCTCTGGATGCTGAGTGCAGAACTAATATCCAGCAGCTCAAGAACTGACAGTACAGGCTTCTCATCCAGCCCAGAAAAGCCCAGAATCAAGGCACTTCTGGTAAATCTTATTTCCATATTTTAAAGATGAAATTAGAAAAGGTAAATAACCAAGCTGAGACTTGCATTCTTGTGTAGACAAATATAAATACTGATAAAATAAACCCTCGACTCAGTACATCCCTGAGTTGCATCGCCTCACACTGGCCTAAAATTTTTTGTAAAAATTAAAACAAAACAAGTTTATTTTTCATTTAAAACTACTACAGCTGGATGGCCACGGGTGGGAGTGCAGATGTGCAATTCGAGCATTACCAAGGGTTGTTTCTCAGGACATATTATGCTCTCACCAGGGTCAGCAAATGTGTGTTTACATCCCTCCACGCTGTGCTGAATGCCTCTGGGAATCCCAAAATGAAGGGGATGTTTTTTGGGAGGTGATGTGTCAGGTCCCTGCCTCAGCAGGACCTGCTCCCACCACGCCTCGCTCCCGGGTCTGTCCCAGGTCAGCAGCACACACGTTCCTCCCCAGAGGCTGCTCTGAGCAGGGGCAGCTCTGCAGGGCTCAAACCAGCCCTAAAAACCCAGCATCTGTCTGGGTATCAAGAGCTAAGTGAGGAGCTGTCATTAATTAGAGCTGCTGGAAATCTCAGCAGCAGGGATGAGGATCTCTCTGCCAGAGCAGCCCTGGCAGAGCAGGATGAGCAGAGCCCCCTCCCAGGGCTCTGTCCCATCTTTGTCCCACCCCTCTGCCTTTCACTTTAACCCCTGTTCCAGGGCAGAGAGCACTTGTGTCCCTCAGTGACATGGCACTGTGGCAGGAGCCCATTTACTGAGAACATCTGCCAGTCCCTGTGGCTGCTCCCAAAGACTTCCCCTTGTACCAGCAGTAAGAGAAAGACCACAAGCTGCTTTCCTGAGCCTGAGAGCAGCACCCACAGCAACAGGGACAGTCCTGCAGACCTGTGCTGTCTATCCCAAACAGCCAAAACACCTGGAACACCATTTGCTGACAGTGAACACACACTTCCAAGATGACAGAGGTACTTTGTTCACCACATTCATCCCCCTACCATCACTGGGAAGATGCTGCCTGTGGGGCCATCTGATCTCTTGCTCCAATAACTCGCTGCATATTCCAGGTCCTGTCCTGGTTTACGTCAGCTGATCTAATTCCAATCCTACACCTTTGTTTTAATATGCTGGGAAGGGCCAGCTGCCCAGAGCCATCTCACAGCAGGAACCCTCTTTCCAAACAGCACATTCAGTTCTTTTTGCCAAGGGCCTTTTTTTAATCCCTTTTTACTTGCCTAAAGTTCAGTTGAAATGAAGGGGGGAGGAAAAAAATCTCATAAAAGACCACATTAGTTCTAAAGAGAAATAACATTACTGCTACTGGCACTGACCTGGCGGGTCCTGCAGAGCAGCAGCCAGTCTCTGGTTATTAAAGAAAGAGCTCTGCTGCCCAAGAGCAATCAGAGAGGATTGTTGTGCTAAACAATAAAAGTCATAAAACATTACCACGTGAAGGGATGTATCCCCTCTGCCTGTGCCCTCCAAAAGCCTCCTGAGTATCACCAAATCCAACCAGGATCACGTGCACTGCAGGGAAGACTTGCAAAAACAAGCAGGGAGAGGCAATCCATCCTCTCCTCACCCTACTCCAGGGCTGGGTTTGGAGAATGGAGGCAGCAAACAGCACTGCAAAGATGCAACTCTGTCAGTCCTCATTTCAGAGCCTCACCTGCCTGAAACCACCCGGCTGCTGCTCCTGTGGTTTTATGATGAAAACGTTCCTGATTATTTTTGAGAGGCAGAAACAGAGAACCTGGTGGGTGGCTGCATAGGGATGGAGCAGACACAGAACCTAACACTGAAACACGGGGAAAAAATGAAAAGCCTTTCTTAAATCTCCTACTGTTCTGCCCTGAGAACACAAGCAGATTGGGGAATTCTGAAGGAAGACCAGGCTCTAAGCTGAAGTCCCATTAACACCAGAGCTGGCAATGTGCATGCTTCCCCAGTGTCAGAAGGATTTGATCTCCCAAATTACAGGTTTCACTCTGTGACACATCTCCTGGCTAGGAAAGATTCCCTGTGTGCAGCTTTTTGAGGCTGACAGTTCTTTTCTGTGCCCAGCTGGGCACAGGTTCTTTAGGGCAGCCCTGACCCCTCCCCTACACTGGTCCCCCCCGTGCCCAAGCGTGGCAGAACAGCCCAGCAGATCCACAGGCAGCACAGACAGAATCTAAATCTGTCTCCAGCCCAGGGATTAGGGGTTTGTTATGACTGAGAACAAAGTGCACAACTCCAGTAAATTGATTTGCAACATCAGATAGGAGAAGGATTTTAGCAGTTGCAGATGGGAGTAAATCACCCACCGTCCTCTGCCAGCTCTGCCCGGGGGCTCTGCCCTGTGCCACTGTCCCTCCTGAGCCCCACTGCTGCTGGTTCCCACTGGGACCACGCTCTGCAGAGCCCCAGTCAGAGCTCTGCTGAGCCCAAAGCCGAGCTCTGCTGAGCCCGAAGCCGAGCTCTGCTCTCATTTGCTTCCCACTCCCGCACCGCAGCTCCCCAGGGCTCAGCAGTGCCTGTGTCCCCCCCGCCGGGGCCGACTTCCCGCTGACCTCACGGCCACTGCTGGGAATTCTCATCCCTTCCTCCCCTGTGCCTCATCCTGCTTCAATGTAACAAATAAATATGAAAGCGATGTTATGGGAATAACCACCACCAACAGCACGCTAGAGAACAGGCTTCCAGAAGATGAAGAATGTTTTTTTTCCTGTAGGAGAGGATGTGGGGATGAAGTCTCAGCATGCAGCAGCACACCCTTCTCCATGTTCTGCTGCCCTGAACTTTCTCCTGCCGTTCCCTGAACTCCAGCTGCTGATCTCTGCCTGGGAAACGCTGCTCAACGTACTCACGATGGGAACCTGGCGTTACAGGTTGCCCTCACTAACGCAACACCTTCCCTGAGCAACACAAAGGACATGTAATTAAACTTATTAATGCCTGCCCTTGTTTTCAGACTGTTCTCAGTTTCAACCGGCAGCAGGATTAATTACATTCAAAAGGACTCCGTCAGCTCGTACCAGATTCCAAACGTTGTTTTTGCCAGAGCAAACCTGAAGGATGATTTTAACCTGCGACATTCACCTGAGCACGGGTGTTTGTTTAACAATGTGCCACTGCAAAGTTTGTCAGGGGCAGCCTGCAAGCCCAGCACAGGACAACCAGCAAGGACACAGATGGCATCTGTGACATGCAAGAGGAGAGGAACCGCAAAAACAAGGAAAGGGCATCAGGAGCAGGATGCAAAAGGTGATGCAAAAGGTGATCAGAAATACACCTGAATTTCCATCATCAAAAATATTTTCAAGGAGCCTCTTTCCCATAAGCAGAATGGCATCAACATGACACTTTCAACAGAAATCAACACTTATATTAAAAACCCCTTTTATCACATCAGCCTAAACCAGTCTCAATAGTGCCAGATCTGGGGACGTCTGATGTAAACAGCAGTGACAGATCCACCACTTGGATTTGGAGCCTGAGCCACAGCACAGCCCTGAAAACAAGACATTGCCACAGCACCGGCCTCAGGAGCGAGCAGGGACCGTAGGGCCTCAACGAACACCTGGGGCACGTCCATGGCAGCAGAAGCAAAACCGGGACGCAGGGACCGAGCCAGAGCACCCCGCTCCCTGCCAGCACTCCCGAAAGAACTCCCGGGGTGCTCCCAGCTGCACCCCAGAACCACCACCTTCCACGGGGGGAGCAGGGTGGGGATAAGGCATTTCATTTTCAACACCTAATTTTTGCGTAACATCAGTCTGGAGGCGGAATCTGGACAAGGCGGCAAAGGCGAGGCAGGATGTGTCCTCCTGGACCAGCCACACGGAAATGGAGCC